>VXAX01004685.1:3074-114101 GCA_013399835.1 Leptocoma aspasia
TGATGGAAGAATGCAAAGCAAAAAAAAAAAAAAAAAACGCGTCAGTATAAAAAAGTAACAGTCTAGAAAGATGATCTTCCCAGCATTCAGGGTAGCTGTAAGCATGACAGAAAAGCACTTTTCAAGGTCAGGGAAAAAAAAAAGTTGCGATGCAAAGTGTGAGAGTTCAGACAGGAAGCTGGATGGAAAGGAATGTTACACAGAAGGTTGTAAAAATGTACATATAGGAAAGCTGGAGAACTGCTTATAGACAAGATCATGGTAATACCCTTAGCAAGTGAGAAAATAACTCAGGTTGTGAAAGAAAGATAAGACTTCTGCTTTAACTGACTTGCACTTCATCTAGATACCCATAGGCAGATGCTTTTAGTCAGTTTTAGCTTGACTACAAGAAGAGGTGGGTCTGTGAATTGCCAGTAAAGAAGTAGCAGATTTGGGAGACGTTACACAGAGAACAGACACAGAAAGAAAGCGAAGGGCAGTGAGGTCTGTGTGAACCTGGAAACCATATGGCTCTGAAACTAAAAGACAGAAAAGGTTGTGGGGAGGAACTCCTTAAAGTCCAAAATGAAGGAGCAGTTCAAGAGGATTAGCTACAAGAAGAGATAATCATGAAAGGTATAGGAGGGCTTCCCTCCCAGAATTTGTAAAGAATAACATTTCTCTTAGTATTCTAGGAGAAAACCACAGTTAGTGATGTCAAAGGTAGCTGATAAGCCATGGAGGCTGACGTGTTTTTGGCTGTGAGCTCTGGTTATGCAGAAGTTTGTACTGAGAATGGAAAAGAGTAACCACCACCTTGACCCAAGTCTGAATCTGTGAGAGTGTTCGGAGGGAGTCTTAGCTACCAGGTTAAGGACTGAAATATTAGAGGGAGAATGTTGTAAAAAAAACCCCAAAACGTTTCTAGAGCAATACTAGATCTGAAGTTTAGTTCCTGTCCTAGAGATTTAGCTTGTGGTTCTGGATCAGAGCTGGCCTGTTTGTCTCTCTGCCCTGGGACTGAGCAGCAAGTTTTCCAATACCTGAAATATAGGTTGGATACAATGCAGTGATGGTGAAGGTCCTCTTTCTAAGGTCCTTTTCCAGCTTTGCCTACACTGTGCTCATTCATAGAAAGATATTGTACAGCTTTGGGAACAAGGATCATCCTTTTATGTTCTTTGTATATCTGTGTAGTACCTGGAAAAGTGCCCTGGCCTGTGACTGAATTTCATGATCACGGTCTCAGTGTGGTGCTTGGCCACTATTAATTGAGAAAGATTTCCTAATCATAATGGTATTTGCAGCTGTAGATTCCTGGTATGGGAAATTATTCTATGAAGATTGGATGGATGGATGGATGGATGGATGGATGGATGGATGGATAGATAGATAGATAGATAGATAGATAGATAGATAGATAGATAGATAGATAGATAGATAGATAGATAGATGAAGAGATGCAGAGTTTTGTCTTGTAAAAGCGATGACAGGTGATTCAGAGTGCAGTATTTTATGGAAGCAGTTTGTTAATTCCCAGTCAATGTGATAAAGGGATCTATGACATCAGAACTCTTGGATATATTTTACATAGGTTGCTGTCACATACCTTCACTTGTTAGTAACCCATTATAAGTCAGTTGGTTTTGTTTATATTGACATTTTATAAGTACCTTATTTTTTAATTCAGTTTTAGAACTAAATTAGTTTTAAATTAAAATTAATTTATTTATGGCTGCAATAGACCTTATTTCACATGGTATGTGAAAGACAATTAAAGTATGTGTTCTATCATTATTTTAACATGCATGTACTTTATGTAGCTGAGTGCTGGTTTTGATGGCCACCTAACAGTTTTTCAAATTATTTTATGCAGGGGTTTATATTGAAGAAGTCCTAAATAAATGGAAAGGAGACTATGAAAAACTGGAACATAACCACACTTACATACAGTGGTTGGTCAATTATTACCTATTTCTGTTTCAAAGCATTAATTTGATTAAGTGTCTTATATTGAACCATAATGCACTTCTTCTTTTAACAGGCTTTTTCCACTGAGGGAACAAGGTCTGAACTTCTATGCTAAAGAATTAACTACATATGAAATTGAGGTAATACAAATTGAGCTCCATACAAACCATCACAGTAATTTTAATACATAACTGCTTTTTGTTATGTAGAGTTGTCTTATATGATGCAGAGCTACTTGCTTTAGTGCCAGTAAGAATTTTGGACATATTCTTTGTCCATTAGGAATTCAAGAAAACAAAAGAAGCAATTAGAAGATTCCTTTTGGCTTACAAAATGATGTTGGAATTTTTTGGAATAAAACTAATTGATAAAACTGGAAATGTAGCACGAGCTGCTAACTGGCAAGAAAGATTTCAGCATTTGAATGAGTAAGTAATGACATGCACTTCACTTGCTAGAATTGCTATAGAATCTCTTTATCCTTTTGTTTTCTAGAGAAAGCAAAGATATTTTTTCCAAAGACTGCTAGGGGAAAAAAGGGAAAAATAAAGAGTTGATGCCTGGTTTGTGCCTCTATCTGTACGTTCCTCCTTCCCCTTTTTTGATTGTTTTTCTCACCCATTACCAGTTGGAGTGACATTGAATTCCTTGAAAATACAACTTTAGATGGTGCTGAAGAAGATCCGAGCTCCAAACTAATTTGTCATGGTACTGAATTTGTTTTCACCCAATCCCAAAGTGCTGCTTCTCACTGGGAAAAAAACAAGCAGCTTATCTTTGTATTTACATTTCTTTTTTGAGAAAGATCAGATTCTCCACACCTGTATGAAAGTTAAGTAACAAGATTTCCCTCCCTCCTCAAAACATGAAATACTTTGTATTTAAATATTTTTAATTGAAATGCTGATCTGGAAAGGTTTAAACATATTATGTCAAGCCTTGGCCCAATATTCAGCAAATTGTATCAGTTGCTTTTCATTGGTATTGTGTGGATCCTAAGTTTGCACTGAATTTTGTCTCGTACAGATTAATTGTACCAAAACCTCTTTTCAAATCTTGTGCTCACTTTCCTAGTATCTCTGACCTTAGAGCTGCAGGATGTTTTCTTGCAGCATTTTGTTGTCCTGTCATGATAAAGGCTTATAGGTAAAATTGCTCATGGATTCCAGGTGAATAGTGGGAATAATTTGTTAATATTTTTACTTAAACATTATATGAACCGATATGGTGGGCTCAGACTCAGGCCACAGATAAAACTGGTTTTCAGGAAGCTTAAAGGTTACTGCATATTTTCACTCTTATTCTTTCCGGTGAGTAGCTACAGTGAGTTTTATGTCAGGATTTGGGACTCTCTTTACCTAACTTTATCAATCTAAAATTCAAACTTAAAAGTTTTACTGCATACTAAGGTGTGCTTCACAAGGGAAAGACCTTTTCACAAGCCCTTCCAGAAGACAATTTGTTCATTTTCTCTTCTATATTTCCTACAACGGTGGGACTTACTCTCCAGAGGTGCCTGGTTTTCCCCCAGTACTGACTGTATCAGTAGTGCAGGTGCTAGTCTAGACTGGAGACACAGCTTTTAAATAACTTGAGTGGAGTGCAATGAACCCTGTTCTGCAGCTACCCTGTAAATACACTACAAACCCTTTTGTTTACAAAGTGACTGGGTTTTCTTCCCAGAAAGAGAACAGCATAGAATCATTACGGTTGGAAGTAATCTCTGAGATCATTGAGTCCAAGCTTTGGCCAACCACCACTGTATCAACTAAACCATAGCACTAAGTGCCACATCTACTCATCTTTTGAACACTTCCAGGGATGGCGATTCCACCACTTCCCTGGACGACCTGTTCCAATGCTTAACCACTCTTTCAGGGAAGAAGTTTTTCTTAATACCCAACCTGAACCTTCACTTGGTGCAACCTGAGGCTATTTCCCCTTGTCCTGTCGCTTGCCATGGACAAGAAACTGGCCTCACCCCTTGCCACAGCCTCATTTCAGGCAGTTGTAGGGGGCACAAAGGTCTCCCCTGAGCCTTTGTTGCTCCAGAATAAACAGCCCCAGTACCTTTAGCTGCTCCTCAGAGGACTTACGGGTTCCAGACCTTCACCAGCTTTGTTGCCCTTCTCATACAGCAGAAGGAATCAAAATCAGTACATGTTTGGTTTTATTTTCTTTCAGCTCTCCACCAGTGCTTTTTACAAACACTAATTTTCACTCACAACATCCTAGCAGAGGAAGTGCTAGTAAGCTTCAGCAGCTTTGAGAAATTAAAATACAGGAAGTCTGAAGTACATACCTGAAGTGATGAAAAGGACTGAGGAATTGCAGTTCCAGTTCTGTATTTGTAAAGTGGCTTTTTTTCTGATTCAATAGAATTTTTTTACCCATTTCTTTCAAAGGTCTCAACATAACTACTTGCGAATCACTCGAATTCTGAAAAGTCTTGGTGAACTGGGATATGAGAGTTTCAAATCTCCCCTGGTAAAATTTATTCTGCATGAAGCTCTTGTGGAAGATACCATTCCCAACATAAAGCAAAGTGCTCTAGAATATTTTGTGTATACTATTAGAGACCGAAGAGAAAGGAGGAAACTGCTGAGATTTGCCCAGCAGCATTATACGCCCTCAGAGCATTTCATCTGGGGACCCCCAAGAAAACAGAAGTCAGAGGGAAGCAAAGCAAATAAAAAGCCAGCATCTCCAGTTTCTATTCCCAATAGTCATATCTCTAAGCATAAGAAACAGAAAGAGCCTAAGAATACATCGGCAAGTGGAAGCTCAGCTGGTAAAATAACTGAAGAAAGAAAGGTAGAATTCACGAAAAATGGGGAAGAAAATTATCAGGATGAACAAGAAGTGAACTGTGATGCTGTTAGGCAGAACAACAGTGAAAAGAACAGTGATGCTGATACCAGTCAGCTTTCAAAATCGGAAGAAATTAATGATAATTCGGATAGAAAGGAGGACACTTCTCATTCCAAAAAAGATGATGAAAATCCGAACAATGACTGTGGAAATCACCCAGGCGTTATAGAGGAAGATTTATGTAACACGGAGAATTCTTCAAAAGACACATCAGCAGATCTACAAGATAACCTTGATAAGGATACACTTTCAGGAGGGACCACCACAAAAACTAAGGATGAGCTCAAACCATGAGTCTGAGATTTAAAAAATCTTTGTTTCACTTTGAATGAAGCAAATTATTCACTGCTTCTTCATTTTCGTTGAAATTTCCATCTAGTGTTAGTTCACAAGACTATGCTTGTTGCAAATGCATCAGATTAGGCTTCTGTTAGGTTAATGAATTTTGGTTTTTTTCAATCTGTTTATCAGCAGTCAGCCAGGTGTGTCTCTTTAAAGCAATTGTGCATATTGAAAGCTAAGAAATTCATTATCTTTTCCAGACAGATTGCACAGAAAAGCTTATCTACTTTCTAAAATTCATCCAGTATTTAAAAAAAAAAAAAGTGTAACAACTAAAAAGCCTTGGAACATCAGAATTTTTAAGTTTCCTTTAAGTTTGCTTTAAGTTTTGTTTTCCATTTAGGAAATTACTAGAAATTATTTCAAAACTGCAGTTTTTTACCCTAGTAGTTATGTTTTTTTAGGAACTATGGTCATGATTAATAGCGGTATTTGCACAGTATCTTTTAACTTAGATTAGTATCTTTGTTGAAGGCACTTAACAATGGATAGCATAGATCATGTCCTGTACAGCTGGGAATCACTGTAGGTTGAATAAAAGTTCTAATTTACAAAGAAACTGTATCCACAGCTTTTGGATACAAGGAAAGTTGCACTTTAGACTTCTTTTAATCCCTGTTAAATTCTCCCGTCTCTTGACTCATTTGTTACAACTAACCTGGGGGGAGGGATTTCTTTGATCTCTCAAATTTGGTCTCAGTTTGAAAGCTCTCTGTTGATCAGCTGTAATAAGACAACTCCCCCAGCTGGGTTCAGCACCTGGAAAGCCATTGGACAGCTGAAAAGCAGTGTCTTTACCACAAAGCACTGCCTTATCAGCAAAGCCATCAGAGAAGAGGTCACCAGGCACGTCAAGTTGGGTCTTACTTGAATGTCGATGTTTCTTGGCCAGTTTTGGGTGGAATCTGCACAATGCAGTCACCTGTTCCTGGTCTCAGAGACAAAGGCCCTCCTGATGCTTCTTTCCAGATGTCTGTTTCCTCTCTTTGCTCTCTATCATAAGTCTCTCACAGTTTCATGTTACTTTGATAAGCAACGTGAACTTAAGGCAGGCCAGTCTGTTGGCCAGGCTGGAGCCCAACAAGTAAGAATTTCAGTATTAAGATCTTTCCCAGCTTCTACCAAAGAACTGCCTGCTCTCCCTGAGTAGCTTCTTCTGATTTTCTGCTGTTCAAGTCAAATGAACCTGGCAAGTTAGTTGTGCAGATTATGAATTAAAAAATACTGCAGGTACAAGTCACACTTCCTACAGTCCTAAAATACTCTAAAACTTCTGTATTTTCTGTTTAAAAGTGTACATATTATCCACTGCCCTTAATGTATTGCTGATTAAATGTTAGGCAGCACCAGGCTGACTATAGTTTGAGCGTCAAAATTCTACAGGACTTTATTCAAGTCTTGTAACTCTAAATGATGAAGTTTTCAGGGGTTTCAGAGCATAGACAAAATGTCTTGTATTCTGTTTTGCTAGTGCCCATCATGGCAATGCATCATCCTTTTTTTTCTCCAGCTGGCGCTGGTTCTTGGGATCAAATAGAGTGGCAGTTAGGGATCTTGGTACCTATGGAAAAAGGTTAGGCTCTTTCCATCCTAAAGAAGCCGAGAAGAAGGAAGATGTATTTCTCCTTCTGTGCTGACTTGTGAGGAAAGGAACTTATATACGTGGATTTTTTTTTTTTCTAGGGTAACCCAGATCATTCAAGTAGACATTAAGTCTATGAAATACCCCAAAGAATTCCAGCCACCACCTTTTTAAGGCCAGAAAGATCCTGAGAAGCCTTTCACAATTCCCTGGACATGAACTGGGATCCGTTTGTTCATGTTTGCCTCTGACCTTCAGAACAGAAGGGGAAGGAAGTGCTGTGATAAAACTGGTCTGTGTAGTTAAGGACTCTGCCTCTCCATGTGTGCAAAGGGAGGACACTGCATTCTCTGCCTATGACTTTTTCAGTCTTGAGTGCCTAGCTGTGCAAACTTCATAGAGTTGTTCTTACGTAGTTATTTTTTGAGCACCATAGGGAAAATTGATACCTTGTGTATAAGGAACATAACTATAGCATAAGAAGCTATACAGAGCCTTCAATTTATAAACTTAAGTATTAATGTTAAACACTTTACAGAAAATGAAGAGTATTGAAGTGAAATAAGGGATGCCGGCGGTATTCTTATATTTATAGTGTAATTTGATTGAACATCAGTGACCTCAGGAGATCTTTTGTCTACTGAATAAAAAAAAGAGAAATCTTGCTCTGATTTTAAACAAAGTTCTTGGCATGTGTATCCAGAAGATTACTCTGCAGTATTCCATTATCATGACATATCTCTCACTTAAACATGCTTACTGGTTCAATGTTCATAATTAAGTACTTAAAATACTTTTAATCTGACAGAGCTGTCTGCATTAAAGGGCCAAGATATCTGAAAAGATTTTCAAGAACTTTGGTACTTACACCTGTAGTAACTCTGCAATTTTTTTTTAAAATCTGCAACTCAATATATTTCTCTCAGTTTTCATAGAAGAGAAGTGGCATATCAGTTGCCTACTGATAGTCCCCCAAGAACTAATGGGACTATGTAAGTGAGAGTTTTTGTGTCAGGTGGGCTCCTGTGTTCTCTAATCCTTGTTTTACAGCTTTATCAACAGAATTACTCCCATGGGACACTTCAGTTTTAACTAACAAATTCTGCTCTATGTAAAATGTGACAGTTTATTGTTCTTTTCATAGAGGAGTTGTTTCTTCTGATTTTGCAAGTACTGAAAAGAAGGATTTCTTGCAGGGCAATCATACACCGTAGCGTCCCATTGGGATTTGCAAGGATCAGGTGGGTGCACCGTATGCATTTTGTTACAGAATCATGGCCTTAGCAACCAGAAGCACCCTGTGCTTGAAGTTTCTAAGTATTGGTTTTCAGGTTTACAGTATATATACAGTATATATGTGTGTTGAAATGATTGTATTCTCATAGATGCCAGTACATAGTTGTTTAACCATTACTTCAGTAACTGAGGGTATGCAAAGAAAGTCAAGTCATTTGCTTACTGTTAAATTTCTTTTTGTCTTGCTATATGCTTAAGTATTCAGGGATTTCGGTGTACTTACTTCAACAGTATATTTTGGCCCAGTGTTAGACTAGAATCTGAGCTGCTCATATGTTAATTGAACAGAACCTTCCATATGAAGGTTCTTCCCAAGTAAGTACATCTGAGTAGCCTCTGGTACTGTTAAGTGGGAGTAGTGTGTACGTGCACTTACCTGTGAGTTTGATTTTAAGGATCTTATGGTGAGGGGATATTAATGTGCAACTTGAAAACAATCTTACTGAGTACACAGATGAGTACACACAAGGAGATCATACAAATCATGCAAAAATGCAGCACTTTAAGGTTAGTTACAGCTCTGTGCCCTACTATGCCAGACCCAAGTGTGCCTCAGTACCTGATACTGTGTTGGTGAAGAGACTGAAGGCTTGGGTACATGAGGTGTGCAGCACAGACCATTCAGAGCAGAAGAGTAGTTACATGTGTCCACATATCTAGGAGCAGGTCTGAGATCTTTGTGTTCATGTTGCTCAAATAAAATCTTGAAGGATGCTAAAAATAAGTGCAATAATCCTTTGAGAGCTGTTCCCTGTCTTGAGTCAGCTCCTCAGTTGCCTGCTCTAAGATTGCAGCACTCTAATGTATTAGGTATTTGTACAATCATTGTTAATATTCCATGTAACCTAGTGTAAGCCTCCCTGAACTATTACAGGATAATTCTAATAATCTGCAGTTGCATATATCTGTACTATAAACAGAAGGTTTACAGACCTTAGAAGCTTTGTACAATATTGATGGATGATCCAATAAGGTAAGACAAGTGGCATTTACTGGATTTAAATGGAAAACAGCTCTTGTTTGTTTTTAAATAAAATTTATGTCTATCTGTTTAATTGAGAGGTTATTTTACACCTTTCTTCTTTAGACTGTTATGATGGTACTGATCACAATTTATAGCTATATATGTTTAGGTGATTATGTAATTTTTTTTAGACCACACTTTTACAGGAAACATATCATATTCAATTTCCTTTGCAAAGGCTGTAATTATGAATAAGATGAAAGTATAAGAAACAAGTATTGCCATTAATAAAAGTGTAACAATATCATGCTGATGATATATGTTGTCCTCAGAATTGCCAGTGGGGATCAGAACCAAAGATGTTTCTGGCTTTGTGTCCTGCCTCTAGCACTGGCCACCAAAAGATGCTGTGAAACAAAGAAATTATACAGTGACCCCATTTTTCTCCAGGAATTTTTTGGTTTTGAACTCATGGTTTCTTTCAGCCTCCACAATCCCCTGTGGCTGTGAGTTCTGTGTTGTTTTGTGTGGAGAAGGTGATCTCTTCTTTGTCTCAGATCTGTTTATTCAAGAGTTGCTACTGCATTCGAACAAAGTACTAAAAATACTGTAAGATGAAGAGTAATTCACTTCAAATCAGTTTTTAAATGCCATGGGAGATTCTAAATGCCATGGGAGATTCTAATGACAAGATACCTGTTTAGGCAGAAAATGTCCCATGTTTCTTCTGTTTTTAGGCAGAAGATGGCTGCTTAGGCAGAAACTTGTCCTAAGCTGATGACAATGCTACCTTACTTATTCCTTCTGAATTGCACATAAATCCTTTTGTAGACTAGTGTTGAAACTGTATATTAAGTGTTAAAAGTCAAATTCCAACTGCAGAACAGGGTTGATTTATATTTTTCTTACTGGTGTAAAAGCAAAATCAGTCAAATGGAAAACTTATTCCTAGCCAACATATGAGTGAGGTACCTCTGCATTTGGAGCAACCAGCATCAATGAATATAACATTGTGAACATGTAGAAGATGGAAATACTCTCTGGGGTTTGTTGAGAACCATACTCATCATTCTACATTTTGGTAATTTGTTTTGATACATGTTCACAGTTACAATTTTAATTGGAGTAACTGGTCAAAAGGTATTTTTTATGGCTATCAGAGTCTGAAAATGAGGAATGGGTCAAAAAAGGCCTAAGCATATACAACCCCCCTCAATTCACATTTTGGTCAAAACCATAGTTTCACTATTTACAGATATTTAGATGCAGTTCTCCAAGGGGAGTGCACATTGTGTCTCTGTAATATCTTTGTGCTCAGTATTGGCTATGAACTGTTTCTTGTTTTGAAAGCTGTGTTCCCTTTTCAGCCTTTGTTCTTAAGTACACTTAGTTAAGACCTTTGGTGAAAGCAAGAATTTACTTTAAAGAATAGGTTTTATTACATGCTGTATGTAATGGACTCCTAAAATGTAGTTCCAAAGCTATAGAGATCAATTCAGTAGAGACCTTGTCTCTTCTTAGAAATGTGGCTCTTTAATTCTACCACGCTTACAAGTTCAGTGGTGTATTCATCAACTAAAGGTTATTGTGAAATATACTGAATGTACTTACTACTGTGGCTAACCATGTGAAAATTATTGTTTTGCAGTGAAAAAGGTTATGGCACTTATATTTTTGGCATCTGCTGAAGCATGTTTGCTAATCATTAGTTGCTCTTTCTTTTTTCTGTGTTTTAATGTATTCCACAGTTGTTTGCCCTTTATGCAGTTTGATTTCGGCAACCGATGATTAAGTGTAGTTTTGCACTGATAAAATTTGAAAATATCATAGACTTCATTGTTCAAATGTATTCTAAGAAAAAAGTTCAGTAAAAAGAAAAATCCCCAAAGCCCAACAATTTTTACTTGCAAAATGGAACAGCTCTGTGTCAGTTGTTATGAATGGTCCTGCTCTCTTCTCTGTATTCCTTTGCAGTGTTTAATTACAGAATGCCGTGCATGTTTGGTAGTACCAATACCATATGTATGTGGTAGGAGTGGTAACCAGTTTCTGGATTTGTAATGCACTATAAAGAGATATTTTATAATTCTGTATCTGTATGGCAGTGTTATGCCAAAAAAATTGTATAAACATAAAAAGCAATAGTTCATGTTGCTTACTGCTATATTTTAAATCATTTGTAAAATGAAATATTTGGATTTCCTTTCAGGTAAATATATTTTTAATAACAGCAGCCAAAAACTCTGAACTAATAAAGCTTCTTCATTTAGCAGCATTGTTTTAGCAACATGTACAAATACTGTTTAGCTCTAATAATGTGCACTTGCTGTTTGGCGCTTGTTTGTATAGTCTTCTGTAAATATATTAACACTTAAAAGTAGGAAATTAAAGGCTCTGGTCCTCCTTTTTTGTTGTCAGTGGCAAAATGACCATGGATAGTAGAGGAGTGAGGGAAGACCCAGAGTCAGCTTTTCTAGAAGTCCATGGTTTGTTTTATAATTTAAGAAAAATGTATACTATGAAAACACTGTTAAAATTAAAGAGTAAAATATCCACTATGATCATGCAGGCATAAACCATCTGGAGCAGTGTCAAAACCAGGCTACTGCTGCTTAAATGTAGCAGGGAAACATTTAACCTGCTGGTTTTATTTATCCTGTGCTGAAGCTGTAGGATTGGATGGCTTCAGTTCTGGTGTTGTAGTAAGCTGTTACTCACATGGTGTGACTGTAGATGTATAAAGCTCTATAAAGTGCCCAGCAGATTTGGAAAGGGTTTCCTAATCTCACATGTTTCTTCTTAAAGTGGAGAAGCAGGTTCTCCTCACACTGAAGGAGGACTTCCCATGTGATCCATGTTTCAAATCAAGCTTGGTGTTAAGATGGCTCTATTAACCTACTTCTGTGTTGTCAGGTCACCCAGGGATGGCACTGAACTCGTAGCCAGTATCATTGATTGTCAGTGTGTTGGTCTCCCCAGAAAACTCAGTTACAGCTCCCTGAAGTAGCTGCTGTGGCTCATCTTCCCCTTGGCAAAGACTGGCTGTCACCCTCCTCTGCCCTGGGAGCATAAACTGGACCAAAAAGGGCCAGGGCCCCTGTGGAAGCACTTACTGATGTTGCTGGCTGAAGCACCTGCAACTCCAGACTTTGAGCATGTCTGCAGTAAAAATACTGCTCTTGTGTGAGCACAGACCCTCATGGGTGCCAGAGCCACTTGTGAAGTTTTATTGGTGCTCATTCCAAGAGTAAGAGCCTAAACTGATATCCCAAATTTAGCTGGCCCTTAGTTAAATTGAGGCTGAGCAGCTTCTGGAGGAGGTGTAGCAAGGGGCTGATGAGCACAGCACCCTGTGCCTTGCCCAAGGGCTCCACCTGCATGGAGCACAGCAACACAGCCTGTCAGGGCCTTCAGGTCGGGAGGGGAGCTCCCTGCTCTGTCCCTCCCACCTGCATCTCTCAGGGCATCCATTCACCTACTTTGTTTTATTTTGGGGGGTAGAATTTCCCAGCTGCGGGAGTGATGGCAACACACAGAGCTCACTTCTGCACTGGAGGGGAGAGCACACAAGGAAGGACCAAAGTGGCAGCGTTTGTGTTTGTGCAAGGTGAGCTGAGAAGCACTTTCGTTATGCACAGAGCAGTGGTGGAGGCAGCCAAAATAAATGGCAACTACCTCTGTGGTTTAGGGAGCTAAACCACAAAGTTTTGTTTTGAAATTGTTCCACTGAAATATTTTTCTAACAGAGCTGTGCCATAAAACTGGGATGAGAATGTTTTATTTTGATACATGCAGATGATCTTAAGAAAGATCAAAACATCTATAAAGGCCACATTAATTGCAAAAATGTGATTTAGCTAACCAAACCTGGGAATACTCTTCTTAAAATTACATTTTAATTGATTTATTTTCCTTTGTTTGCCAGGGATGGGTAATAAACTGGAAGAAAAAATATTAAATATTTTCATTCCCTGGGGTTAATCAGGCCAAGTACTATCCCTGCAAAGTTAAATCAGTAAGTATGACTGGAGAGTATCTACAGTTTAAAAACAATCCTCCAAAGAAGCAGTAAAAGTATCTACCAAAATATTTTGCAACTAAATAAAGACACGTAATGGCATTGCTTTTTGGATGTTAGATTCACATATCTTCAGAGTGCATTACATTGTAGGCAAAACTTTAGTATGACTTTATTGACTCATTTGTACCTATAAGGGACCTGGAGCTTCAGCTCCGTGAAACCTGGTCTTTAAAATGTGTCTCCCTTCAGTGGGGGCAGGTAGATTGGATGTTTAGAAACACTGGTGTGCCCTGCTTTGTCTGCACCTTGGAAGGCTGTCACTCCTGGCTGGCACAGGCAGCCAGTCCAGCAGAATCTGGGGCCAGAGTCATGGCCCTGCTCCCGCCTCTCCTGAGATGCCATAATCCAACACGCTTCATTGCCCCAAAAGGAGATGAGCTGAAGATTTGACCTTCTCAGAGCTGGCTTGGGATCTGGTCAGGATCCAGGGCTGGGGTGGGGATTGTCCTGCCTCACCCCTGGGGTCTGATTCCTGAAGGATGTTATGTGCCCTGTGAGTTTATTGACCTGTCCAAGAGCAATAACTTGCAGCAATTAATGGCAGCTCAGATCTTTCCTTATGTTTAATATTGGACTGCACTTTATGGGGTGAGGTTAAAAATAAAACTATTTTTCAGTATGAAAAGCCAATTTAAGAAGGTTTAATTCGGCCCAAGTATTTACCTTGTCTGATAAACTCGCAGAATGCTTTTGAAATTATTTTTTATATTGTATATGCAATGCATGAGACATTTTTGCGGGAAATATTCTATAGACATTGTAATTTCTAGTCTTACTGAATGTGAGGGGAATGTTTAAAATTCAACTGGCTCTTTCTATTTTTATTTAATGTATAAATCAGACATAATTCATGCATAGTTCCTTCTAGGTTTAGACATTTATTGAGCACTATGTATGGTTATAAACATTTTGTGACAGCTGTTTCAAATTTCAGAATAGAAAAGAAAAAAAAAAGAAACTTCATATTTTCATTTCTCCAATTTCCTCTGAAAGCTTACACAAGAAAGTTTTGAATTCTCAGCATCCAAACTGGCAGCTGAAATTAGAGCCTTGAATTACTTCTGAGAACAAGGACTTGGGATCTTTAGTCCTACATGGGACCCTCAGTTCATTGTAGGCAGATCTGTAGTACTTAGTTAACTGCAAATGCAGAAATTTAGTAGAATTGTTCAAAACTACAAGGCACCTAATGCTGATACTTAATTAACAGGTGCTCTTAGGAAGTCTGTGAAGGGTTTCTCTGCATGAAGAGGAAGCTCAGGAGCAGTCTAGCTCTTCAGTCAGATTTGAAAATATTATTATAGACCCCTGTATCTTAACTCTTTACTTAAAATAAGTTTCTTTCTATTTTTCTCCTTTTCTCTTTTATGGTAAGGACACTGTGATAATGGAACCTTTGAATTTAAAGGTTTAAAATGTTAAAAAACCCCTTTGTTATGCTGACACACATCAACAACACCCCCCCTCTGGTGGTCGCTTCTTACTCCTCCTCAGTCACCGCCATACCGTGCCCAAAGCTGGCACTTCTCAGTGATCCTGCCCGGATCTGTGAGTGCCCACAGGTCACCATGGAGGTGACCTGTGTAACTGGTGGCCATGGTCCTGCATGGCCTCAGGCACTGCTGTGGAGGTGATCACAGCCAGCTCTTCAGTGAGGAAAGCCATATCGACAGCAAGCATCTGTTTTTTCCTCCTCCTCCCCAAATCTGACCCTTTTATAAGGTCGAATTTTGAGACAATTCCTGGCACTTGACCTCCTCCCAAGGCTACACACTGCGTGGTCCTGGAGGGGACACTACATCCCAGGCTGCAGCAGGTACCTGTTGCTTCTCCCAGCTTTCCACATTGCCCTGTTTAAACGATAGGTGGTAGCCCATCTGTGCATTGTTACGTGTTTTGGGACCTCTTTGCTCAATCATTGTCCATATTTTCAAGGCCTTTGCTGTTGTCCCACCTTTAGACCATGCAGACAGCTGGTGCCAAGCTCTGTTCACCTGGAGAGATGGTGACAAACCCGTGACCCCTGTGCCAGGCAGCGCAGCCTTGCCAACCCTAAGGAGCGACAAGAGAAGGCCACAATCCCTTGGGAAACAGAAAGCCTGGCCTACACGGGGAGTAGCATTGCTTCTAAGGACAGAGGTGTAGGAGGTTGCAAAAATGAGCCTTCCTGTGCCTGAATATGAAATTTCCCAGAAGGCCACACACAGGTATCAGAGTTTTTTTATGGTAATAGAGGCCCAGTGCCATAGAGCTGGCAAGAATATGTCCCAAAAGTGCTTTTTAGAAGCTTTTCACCACTTTGGATAAAATGCTGCTGACAACATTTCAATCTTGAAGTCTCCTGCAACCATCAGATAATTAAGAAATGTTGCTGAGTCACGGCCGCTTAGCGTAAGTGCCTCCCTGGGGCACGGCTGGGAACGCTGCTGCCTGTCTCAGATGTGTCCCCAAACACGGCAGATGTGGATGATTGAGTAACGTACCCAGTGGCACATTCTCTGCTGACTCATTAGCTGCACTGCTACTGAGATAATAGGGCTTCTGCCAGGTAAATTCAAGGCAGAGTTTGAGCAGAACTTTGCAAAGATCTTTTAATGTAAACTCAGAAGAATGATAAATTTGTATAATAAAAGTCACGCTGTAGTTCAAGGATCTTTGCTGGAGAAAATCTGTCTCCTCTGGGACATGTTTGTTGAAATTAGATGTAGGATGAAAGCTACAGTCAGAGACGACTCTCCCATTGGCACCTGAGTAAATCCCAGTGAGCATCATACACTTTTTTCAGAAATAATTTGGGAAATTTTACAAATCCCAGTGTTTTGGTATAAGCAGACTAAGAGCAAAGGTAAAAATAGGATTTTGCTGACTGAATCCTTTGGTATAAAATAAAAATGTAGAATTTTTAAAATATCATATCAAATGTGGAATTTGTGACCAGATAACTCCAGTTTGGTGGTTGCCTAACCCTAAATTGTCTCATCTGTTAAGTGAAATGTTTCCAGCATCCCTGATATCCCACTTGTGGGCAGTCTCTGGTGGTAAAATCCCAGCATCAGGAGGCAGCTGGGAATTAATGAAACATTACAAGGTTCTGCACAGAAGGATGCTGAGAGAGCAGACACAGAAAGGAGTGTATTGAATTGGAGAGTTTCTGACCCAAGGCTGTTTTTTAAATAATGGCTTGAGAATGAGAAGAGGAGCTTTCATGCCATTGTGAGACGGTTGACTAGAGGTGGGCACTCCCCTTCTCTCCTACTCTCTTTCTTATCCAGAACTGACATGGAGATAAGTAGAAATGATGAGTGTTTGAAAAGAGGCATTCAATGTCTGATGCATTTATGGATCTACAAATATAATTTTACCTTCCTGTAACACGAACTAAAAGCTTTATTCAAAAGTGAGCAGGATTTCTGCAAGGGTGGAAACTTGTAAACCCTAGTGGAACAACTGTCCTTATGATTCTTCATTTTTTTGGTCCTGAATGCACCAACAGTCTCTGAAGTGTTCCAGGAGGGGTTTGGTTGTCTGTGTTCAAGTGCAGCCCTGACCAGTTGCAGCGCTGTAATGTGGGATCACCCCACTGCAAAAAGAGAGAAAACTGTGACACCCTCACTGGGCACCTCCACTGGAGCTGGGATTAAGCTCAGGCACAGATTCCTGGGCTTTGCCTGTGCCCAGCCATGATCCTCACTGAGCCTAACTGGATGGCTTGGCTCATGGCTTGTCTGGACCTGCCCCTTTGTTACTGTTTTGTTTTGTTTTGTTTTGTTTTGTTTTTATATTGAGACTAGACAAGGGAAAGAGGAAATTAAACAAAGAAATTGAATAGTGTTTGCTGCAAATGTAATGAGCTAGACTGCTGGTAAAACATTCTGATGCCTCAAACACTAGCTCAGAGAGCCCCTGAGAACGTTTTTTCCTCCTCAAACACCCTTGTCCCACCACCACAGCCCCAGAGCATGGCACCAGCCAAAGCAGCAGCTATGAGCATCTGCATCACTTCTGGTGCCTGCTCCCCTCTGGCACCACAGCCCAAGAGCCTGCTGACTTACATCATGGCGCATGGCACTTCTGGCCTCAGGCTTTCTCTTTCCCTATTCTTACTGGGAAACTCTGGGTTTTCCTCAACCTTGCTGCTTGACTTTGGGCTTGTCCCACCTCCCTTGCCTTCCACTCACTCTTGTCTGCATTCCTTTTCAACAAAAAGTCTCAGAAGACAGCCCAATGTGAGGATGAAACTAGTGGTAGTTGGGTATGTTCACATCTATGTTAGTGCCAGTCCCGTTAACCACAGCTGTGTTACAGCCTTTCTCCCAGCCCTGCTCATCATTTGGATGGCAGCTCCACTCAACTGCAGGCTGCATCAGGCCTGGAGATACCACCCCAGGCTCAAAGAGTCAAAACTCATGGGAAAGCTCAGAGCAGAAAAACAAGGTAATTGTCACAATGTTTAGGATTTACACAGTGCTGTTCACACAGGTCATGTCAGCATTTCGATTTCTGTGTTCATTTGGCACTGTTTTCCTCCTGATTTTGCAAGGATAACTATAGGCAAGATAAGAGAACCTTTGCTTCTCTTTTAGATGTAAGTCTTCTGTAAGAGAGAATTAGTGAAAATCAGCTGAACCCTTGAAGTGGTCTCTTTTCATGGCTGAGAACTGGGAAGCTGTTGAGAGGTTAAGGTCATTATTTGAAAAATAATCCTCAGTTTCTGAGGTAAAGGATTCTTTGATTTTCTGTCTCCAATTTGCTTCGCCTCTCTCTCCTTTATATATATATCTACAGTAAAAGTTGAAAATATCTCAGGATGGGGATGGCTTGTAAAGAAATGCAATGAGACCATAGGAAACTGATGAGATGCTTTCTCTGGAAGCCAAGCTGCAGGACAAGAGAGGCAATTCACAAGTAGTAGAACAGCTGGCAACTCCAACCCACACCATCTGGATTTGTGTGATTTTATAATATTTATTGTCACTAACTCTGAGAGGAATATGAATAGAGCTGGCTGCAAGTGGAAATGAGCTGGCTTTTCAATAGAGCAAGGATTGTGTGTGGAGTCTTGGCAGGAGCACATGGCAGGGGAGCATCTGATACCAGCTGGCCAGCCATGCATTACCACTTCATTGGTCAGGCTGGCTACATGAAACAACAACAGAAACATTTTCAGTCAGGCAAGGGAAGCCCTGCTGGAAAACTGGCATTTCAAATCCATCATTTGGAGAGGGGAGATATAAAGTTGCCAGCTCTCCATCTTTAGTCTTTTGTGAAGCTTGTGAGAGGCGCATCATTTTTTCCCTGAAAACCTTAACATCAGTAAATGTCAGATTACTCCAGAATTTTACACTTGAAAAAATTCTTTTTGAGTCTTATGGTTAAGAAAATCTGTGACCCACCTCTACCTAACAGCTGCAGAAAATGGAAGAAACCCTGAGTGCATTTCTTTTCAGTCTTCTGATTTGAGACACTTTGTGGTTTGGGGATTCTTATGTGTGATTGTGAAAACAGTGAGTTCTCAGTGTTGAGCATATTTGTGTAAGTAGCATGATTGCTGCTTTAGGAAACTGTTCTCTGAGGTGCCTGTTTTGCTCCATGAACGCCAAAGGGAACACTGCTGCTCCTAGCACAGCTGTCCCAGTTGGAAACTCAAATTGGGACAGGAAGAGTTTAGGCTTTTATGTTTCTGTTCTTCATCTGTGAAATGAGATAACATGATTTTTTTCCTTTCTTCAGATCAGGCAAAGGATACATTATTCTTCTTCTGATACCACAATCTGGTAATTATATGAAAGTTCAACTGGTCTTACTTTCACTTTAAAATTTCTTTACTTCTAGAGGGGCATTAGAAAAGCTTAAAACTTCAAGTCCTTCCTTCCTTCCTTCCTTCCTTCCTNGCCTGCCCTGCCTGCCTGCCTTCCTTCCAGAAGTGTGTAGTGAGACATAAATGCCAGAGGAAGGAGTGCCTAGTTAAGCAGCAGCCAAAAATACATCTTATGTCCTGCTTGGGCTGACTGGATTGCCTCAAAAGGACAGAGAGTGGCACTGGCTTTGCTGTCCTTAGTTAGCAAAAATGAGTAATAAAAGCAACAGCACAAAGGAATGAAAAGATCTGGCACTGGCCAGATTATATTAACAAGATACCCTCTAGAAAAGCCTGCAATGGGGACAGAAATATCTTCAACATTGAGACTGCTCAGTAACTAGTGTGTTTAGAGGACATTGAGGAGAAGACCAAGTCTGTGTATCTAACTCAGGCACCATGGTGGGTTAAATCAAGACGCAAAGAAGGAAAGCTGTTTCTGTCAGCTCTCTCAGCATGGGGTGACCTGACTGTGCATCCCTTGAAAAGGGAGAGCTCAGCCAGAGGAACAGCAAGAGGGTCAGAAGGCACAGCCTATGTGAAACATTCACTCTTCTCCAAATAGGCCCAAAGCAAACCCAACCTGTGCCTGGGATGACCCCGCTCTGGAGTGCCCTGTTCCACTCTCCAGGATCAGGGTTTGTCTCTGAAAAGCATCTGTGCAGCTGTGAAGGCAAGTGGAGAAGAGTGGATCCTGAGCAAGGTTCAGACAGGTTCAGCCACTCAAAGCAGCTGCCTGCACAACAGAAGATTTGAAAACCATTGTGGGAGAGAAATGCTCTGTTGAAATGAGTGCTTCATGTAGGTATGTATTCATCATCCTTTTCTCAAGGTGATAGAGCAGGAGTGATGGGACGGAAACCTCGTAGAGACAAAGCATTTTCAAATCTCTCTGCCCTTATCAAGTGATATCTTGACTCTTTGACTTCAAGAGGAAGGACTGGGAATTTTTCAGCATGACATTGACTTCATCCATTTTACCAGTTTTTATGTCCCTCCAGTAAAATCTCATTGTAGCTGAAAACATAGCAAATCTCGAGGCACACATTAAAGAAGGGAATCCCAGCTGTTCTTCCTGGGCACAGGATACCTCCTGCTCTGAATGCCTTATGTGTCTACACCAGGCTCTGTCCCCGAGAGGCTTTTCCTGAACGAGGCTGTATAATACTAAAGAAGTTCCTTTATGATGAATTTCCCAAGTGCATTTTGAACAATGCTTCATCATAAAACGTTAATTTTATTCACTTTGTGTTGCATTTTGTGGCAGGAGGGGAAAAAATGGTCCTGTTTCAGAAATGCTGGCATGTGCAGACAGAGGGAAAGATAAAGTGGACAGCAGCATCTTCTCTTTTTCCTGATCAGATGAGCTCACCCAGAGCCCCAACTTCCAGCAGCAGCTCAGACATTCCCAGCCACAAGTCCTGACTCGTGGCAGGTTTCAGAAGATGAAGAGGGCAGGCTGGTGCTAGTCCAGCCAGCCATGCTGGGCTTCCCAAAGGTCTCCCACTCCTTTGCCTCAGTAGTCTGGGCTTGATGCCACAGGAGACTCAGTGTCTGAGTGAATGGGTTTTTATGTGTCCTCAGCCATTAAACAGAGAGTCAATGTGGTCTTGAAACAAAATTATTCAATTGAAAATCATTGTTAGCAATCATTCACTCAGATCCATAACACTGAAATTCCTATAAACGCAGATATTCCACAGCCAGATAGCATGTCCAATATTCCTCAAAGAACAGAAAATAGAAGAGTGGTATCCTTTTTTTTGAGTGTTGCTGTTGAGCAGACAAATAGAAACGTGGCCATTATATGAGAACAAATCCTTCAGATCCTTGGTAACAAGATTGTATTTAAACATATTCAGCATATTGTCCAGGCATGTCCAGAAAAAAATCAGTCTTATGATCAATATGCCACATTTAAATTTATCTCTCTAAGGGATTCTTTTTTGATTCTCTGATCAGACAAGAACAATTACTGTGCCTCTAAATGCTTCCCTGCCTCTAGTCTCCAATTAGTCACATCTGATACCATTTTTTCAATGTAAAAATAAGGTCATCTCTTCAATTGTTTATGAGTAAATCAGGCAATACTATCATAACTAACTCACAGACCAACACCCAGCCCAAGGCTTTCTGCATCCAGGTTTTCAGAATTGTCACCTTTTAAAAACTTTTGTCTGGGCTGTAGCAAAGGCACTGATTGAATTTTTGTTTGCTTGAGATATGTCCTGGTGTTTTGAGAAGTACAGAGGCTAAGCCAAGCACTTGGCTGGCTGTGTTTCATTTCACTAAACAGACCTTCTGAGATCAGTGGTGTACCAACACATCCCAAATAGAGCCTGTACTTAAATGCAGAATTATTTCTCCACACTTTTCCAGTTTGTTTATCTCTTTTCAAAACTTTGAACTATGTTATACATCTGTTCTTCATCTGTTCTTTTAATTCTGTCATGGAAAGAGGTTTCAGTCTTCACAGTTTTTTTGTTTTCCTTTGTGATTTCAGTCAGGCCTCGAAGGCAGGAGTTTCTCACCTACATTTGTACAAGATAAAAAGCATATTGGGCCTGGTGGCATGTGAGCTTATTGTTGAAGCACTTCCCTCCCCATCAGGGTATCCTTTTCCTTTAGGAGAGTATCCACAAAGATTGCCAACCATTCAAAACAAAATGGTACTGGGAAGAAAAACCGTAACTTTTTATTCAAAAAAGGTAATGAAAAAATGAAAGAAAAGGCTCACAAAAAAACCTCAACTTTTCTCCTTTAGTATGGGGCCTGGCTCTTCCTCTGGTCTGGGGCAAAGATGGGGCCAGCCCAGCTGTGGAGCCAAGCCTGAGCCTCACTGTGAGGACGCAGGCCCTGCCAGCACAGTCCCTCCCACCCAGTGTGCTCTTTGTGCCCCAAAGACCTCAGAGGTGCAAATCTCCTGCCTTCATCCTTGTGCACAGCACTGCCAGGGAGCCAGAGCAGGTTACCTGACAGCACAGGTGACACAGGCAGCCAACAGCAGGTGCTGCCTTCAGCTCCGAGATCTGTGAAATCTTGGGATCTTAGGGAAATAAAGCTGCAAGTTAATTAGAGGAGGTTTGCTGGGGACTTTTTGATCTGGGGTGCTGTGGAGAGGCTCCCAAGTCTTGTCAGCTTTGGGACTTTTACCTACTGCTGCTCCTCCATGGGGGCAGCAGTGAGGTCAGGGGAGACACGGAGCACATCAAGCATGACTACATGGATCCAAGTGTGGTAGCCAAGGGCACAGAGGCCAAAGCAGTGTATCCTTGGTACCATCAGTGAGGGGGAGGTCTTGAGGCAGAGTGGAGGAATCTCATATGTCCACGAGGGAGTGCATAGCTGGTGGCAACAACAAAGATTTGTCTTCAAGACCTTGGAAGCCTATCTGATGATCAAGAACTCTCTGGGAATTTGATTGAGATTTGATAGCTGAGATTTGATTGCTCTGACCGAAGAGGGAAAAAATGTCTTTGCGTATGGGCCGGCCAACCTGGGGAAGAGAAGTTTCACACTAGAAGTGATGGAGGAGAGAGGTGATGATGATCTACAATCAAGTGAGGAAGTGATTGGCAAGGAAGGGATGTATGGTGATATAAACAAGAGATCTTGCATCCAACATAAGGCAGAAAGGAGAAGAAATGGCCATCCTAATGGTATGCACACAAATAAAGTCAGTCTATGTCACAGCACGGTGGGGCAAGACCTCATACATTTTCTGGGAAATCAGAACAACTGGGAGTTGCCTTTATATGAGAGAGCAAGGAGGGTGCAGCTGTCTCTGCCTTGGGGAGGGTGATGAGCCAGCTGAGAGCTTATGGGTCAGGGTTAGAAGGTAGATCATCATGGATGACATTGTGATGAATGTCTACTACAGACCACCTGAGCAGGAAGAAGTAGAAAAAGCCTTCTTCAGACAACTGGAAGAACCAAAACATACAAATGGTGTGTATATATAGCCAGAACCAAAAAGGTTTTATATACTTAATCCCGAGGCAGTGGTGAGGCACCATGGGACATGGTCTCCTACCTGGGAGGAAGCCTGGCCCTCAGCATACTGGAGACCTCATTCCAGGTAGAGTTGTGTGGGAGGATGCCACAGAACCAAGATGCCAAGGCACAGCACCAGGCAGTGCCTGGTTGCTGCCCTGGGGCTCAGGTAGGGGACAGTGACAGTGTCCTTGTGGCAGGACATGCAGCGGGAGCTTTGGCAGACAAAGGAGTTGCAGAGGAGGTGAGCAGCTGCACACTGTCAGGACGAGTGAGCAAGAGATCGACAGGCTCTTTGCAGAGGCTGAACAGCCCCAAGGTCCCTTCTAAATGGAATTATTCCATGAAAATATGATATGAGGACAAACAAAAATAAGCAGATCTACCTTCACAGAAGCATGAAGGAAATTGTGAGCACAGGTAATTTAGTGATAGGTTGCATGAATAGATTTGTAGAGCTACAGTAACTGAACCTTAATAACACTGAATAATGCTGAAAGGATAACCTAGAGGTCTCAAGCCAAGGTTTTGTACTCAGCTTTGAGGATGATGTGGAGCAACAAGAGTGCTGAGATGGCTAAAAATATAACTTGTAAAGAAATATTAAACAGACTCACACTGTTAAACCAAAAGAAGACAAATTGAATGAAAAAACATTGTAGGAGTCTGCAACTGCTTCAAACTATACTTGGACAGTTCCAATGAGGAAAGAAGTCACCTAGTCTGTGCTTGTGCTAGATATTGCAAAAATGCAGCATTCTAAATCTTCTAAATCAGACTCCTAAATCACTGGCCTTTTGTCTATAGCCATGTGGGCAGCCTATCATATAGAAAGCCCCCTAGCAGCAAGGAAGGAGTTTTTGTTAAGTGTTTTCACCCACTGAACAAAATGCCATAACCTGCTACATTTACCTGAGTTCCAGCCCTGGATAACTGCCTTTTTCTTGTGGAAATGAATTGTCCCCTTGGTTTGCCTGTTTCCACAGATATCTGGGAAGCTTTGTTTTACCTTCAGGTTCCACATTGCTTTGCAGCAGTATTCTCTAGCTGAGGCAGATGGTGGCGTCTCAAAGCATTACCAGTGTCTTCATCAACAGAACCCTAAGCAGAAGAAGGAGATGAATATTTATAGAACCACTGCCTCCATAAACATAAACAAACATGTAGAGAAAGTGAGGGAAGGGATTAGGAGAGTTAGTTAAAAAGAGGTGGAGCTGGAGTATGTTTTTATCCCCTGTGGTAAATATGTAGCTGAGTGAAGATCCTGTATTTTCTCCACATCCGTATCTGATGGGTTGACCTTGGCCAGCTGCTAGATACTGAAGCAGCCACTTTTTCACTCCCCCCCCCTCAAGAAGATAGGAGGGAAAATAATGCTCGTGGGTTGAGATAAGGGCAGGGAAATTGCTCACCATTTAGCATCTTGGGCAAAACATACTGAACATGGGGAAGATTAATTTAAGTTATTGCCAGCCACAATAGAGTTGGATGATGATAAACAGAGACAAAACCTAAACCATCCAAAATCCCCCCCTTCTACTCAGCTTCAACTTCACTCCTCCATTCCCAACTTGTTCAAAATTGCCATTAAAGAAGGTTCATATTCCTATGCAGGAACTTGAAGAAGCTATTGTGGGTAGGTGCAGCTGACAATAATATGTACAATATATAGAACAGAAAATGTAATAATGGAATGTATACATTCCTGGTTCCTTTCTTTTCACTAGCAAAGAAGTGTGTTCCTGTAAAGGATAGGAATTAGGATTGTTTTTGTAACTTATATTTGTCTTTCTCATTTGTCTTCTGAAATTTCCCTTTAACATACTGGACAGTATCATTCATCATTGTATGAAAGCAGCCAGTGACCAACAAAGAGTCAGCTGAGTAAAAAATTGGACAGGCACCTCTCCAATCCTCAAAACTGCTCATAGGCATCTCTTACACATTCACAGCTCAGCTCTTTGGTGCTTGAAAGGTGAGGGTCCAGATCATACAGCTCATTTTCTGGACAGATGGTCAGTGCTTCCTCAGTAAGCCAAATACATGGAGGAGACCTCAGATTTACTCTGCAAATGCTTGTCACTTGAGCAGTAGATGTGTGGCAGCCTGGGTACACCCTGGCCATTGCAGACTCTTGTGGGCATGTTCATCAACTTCTGTCCAGGAACTTTGGGACAGAAATATGTCTGGTCTGTGATATAGGTATAGTCAATATAAGTCACATTTTAAAAAGCAACTGAATAACAACATAAGGTCCATAGTCAAGAATCATACATTCAAGAGTTTGTTTCATCAGAACAGGATTTAGTTTATGTCTTCCCAAAGTGCTTACATCATTTGTGTTTTAAACCTTACAGTGTTTATGGCTGTGGGCTCCCTGAGGTTTGCTACTAGTTTGATAGAGAAATATTATTTAATATCTTCTCAAACTATGTACAAGGTCATTTCAAGCTATCCTTTTTTTAAGCAGGAGCCCTACAGAAAACAGCATAACAATAATCATACTAATGGTCCTGAATGTGCTTGTATCAATATGTTATTTCACTGTGCAAAGAAATCAATGTTATTAAAAAAATCATAGCAATTATAGGGATAGCACTTTGAGAGTGCTATTTACTCTCAAACAGAGAATAGCTAGTGACCAATTTTCCAGTCCTCCTGTTTAAATTAATGAATATTTAAAGATGAGACTAATTCAATTTCCTTAGAACCTGCCCGGTTTCATTAACACAGCAGGGAAAACACAAAATATGTATTTGAATGCTTTATTCTTCAGGAGAAGCAATTCTACCTCAGATGTGTGGAAGATTAAATGAAACTAGAGATTAAAATTGTATTAACACAGTTTGTAGCACTCCTGTTATCTTTTAGTCTTAACTCTGGCAAATGAAAGACGGTTCAAGTCCTATTTTTAATGAGACTTTTCATACAATAATATACAAACTTTGTGAGAAGGCTGAAAAAACTGCGCTTTTTTTGGCTTTTTTTTTTTTTTTAATCACTAAGCAGCAACAACCATTTGGAGGGGAGGGTGACTCCAACATGGCGAAGCCTGGTGCAGGCTGGGATGTCTCCCAAGTACAGTGACACTGAATTAAAGCCGTTCAGAATGCCAGCATGCTTCGCTGTGCACAGAGACTGTAAATTATACTAAAGCAGTACCTTATCTGGATAGAACAAAGCCTGTCAAAAATATGTTCCTTTTTTTTTTTTTTTTTAAGGATGAATTTCATTTACCTTTTCAGTGGATTTTAAATCTTTTGTAAAATACTCCAAGGGCACATAGCACAGTGTGAGACTTGTAATCAGCCTGAAAAGAGTGACAGAAAGCCGGCTCATTTGGTGTCTCCCAATGCTTTTCTTTATTCTAACCTGTCTGTTTACAGCTTAAATCAAAGGAAATTTGAGTTTTTAACTCTTACAACTCTTCTGCTACAGCAGGTAGCAGAAAAAACACAAAGGAACCTGAGCAAAATATTTGAAGTAAAATCTACATTCAGAAGAAAATCAAGGGCATGACTCACCTGCAAAAACCAATTATTGTACATGCATAACCTTCTTTTGTTGTTGACTCACCTGACAAGTGAATGCATAGATTTAACATGAAAAAAATACCATGCTTAGCTTTTCATAATGAAATAACTAACTGAGTAAAGACAATTTGGGGGCAGGAAGGGCATGTATTAGCTGTTGAAAAGCATGAAAAACAAGGTCTTGGTGTGGAGCTCTAGCAAGAAGAGCTGAAGTATCTATGGCTGATACTTATCAGCCTGTTTGTAAAAGCATGTAATACAGGTCAGAGGTGTGCCTCAGCCAGCTTTGGGTCCCTAAGGAAGTGATTGCAAGGAAAAGTAGGCATTTGTGGTTTGCCTCTCTACATCCTGCCTAAATAAATAGATGCATATATTTCAGATCTCATCTTCAACCTCTTGGGGTGAACATCGTCTTTCTGTTCTGTGTTGGCACAATAGCTGCTCTGCTGCATGCCTGGGCTTTCTAGGAGAAACAAATTGTGTAGAGGAACAAAGTGAGGTCTGGCAATAGGTACCAAGATGAGAAATACATCACTGTATCGGGTCCCTTTGTGTGAGACTGTGACAGCTGCATTTTGCCTTGCTCAATTCCATCTGGAACTTCATACACATGCTTCCCTAGGGATATTTTCTTTGTCACTGTGTTGTGGTTTAACTCCAGCTGGCAACAAAGCTCCAGATCCACTCACTCACTTTTCCCCAGTGGGATGGGGAAGAGAATCAGAAGGCTAAAAGTGAGAAAACTTGTGGGTTGAGATAGAGACAGTTTAACAGGTAAAGCAAAAGCCTCACATGCAAGCAAAGCACACCGAAGAATTCATCCATCAATTCCCATGGGCCGGCAGGTGTTCAGCCATTCCCAGGAGAGCAGCCCCCATCATGTGTAATCGTGACTTGGGAAGACAAATGCCATCACTTCAAAGGTCCCTTCCCTTCCTTCTTCTTCCCCCAGCTTTATATGCTGAGCATGATGCCATACGATATGGGATGTCTCTGTAGTAGCTGGCGTCACCTGTCCTGGCTGTGTCCCCNAAGCAAACCGAAGAATTCATCCATCAATTCCCATGGGCCGGCAGGTGTTCAGCCATTCCCAGGAGAGCAGACCCCGTCATGTGTAATCGTGACTTGGGAAGACAAATGCCATCACTTCAAAGGTCCCTTCCCTTCCTTCTTCTTCCCCCAGCTTTATATGCTGAGCATGATGCCATACGATATGGGATGTCTCTGTAGTAGCTGGCGTCACCTGTCCTGGCTGTGTCCCCTCCTGAGTCCTTGTGCACCCCCAGCCTCCTTGCTGATGGGGTGGAGTAGGGAGCAGAAAAGCCTTGACTCTCTTTAAGCACTGCTCAGCAATGACTAAAACATCCCTGTTATTAACACTGCTTCCAGCACAAATCCAAAACACAGCCCCATTCCAGCTACTCTGAAGAAAATTAACTCTACCTTAGCCAAAACCAGGACAAACTGCTATTTCTTTGTTGTCTCTTTAAAATAAAAACATAATTTAATTTTCAAGAAACACATGCTGAAAGCCACTAAAAACAGTCTTTTTAATACCATGTTAAATACAACTACTTTGCTCCACAGCTAGAGCACAGAACAGGAAGGATAGGATATTGTCTGATAACGTTATTCAGCATCCCCATAGGTACACACCTATATAATCTGAAAGTCTCTGTACTTAATATAAAGATTCAAAATAAAAATTAAAGCTCACACTGTATATCTCTGTTATTTGTGAACCAACTAAGACAGTACTTTCAAACAACTAAGAGCTTCAAAATCAGTAATAGTAATAAATGGCTTAATGAAAAACATGTCTTCTATAAGCCTGAGCAGATTCTAATGGAAGTAAAATTAGAACCCAAATTTTCTAAGGGAGCAGGTGCCAAGCCATGCTACAGGTTATGTACTTGTTCTTTCATCCAGCTTTGCTCAGCAGGGAGAAATTTTGCTTTTCAGGTCCTCCAAGCTACACCTACGGTGCCAGACACAGCTGGGCACAAGGGAACTGAACACCCTCTGGAGGACCATCTCTCTTGTTTAGTTATTAAGCATGCTTCATGGAACAGCTTCAGCTCATTCAAGCTGCACATTCCCAGACAAGGCTCCCAGTGGGCGCTCTGGGTGTATGAGGTTTGCATGGTAAGGTTTTGGTAGTGGAACTGCTGTGGGGGTGGCTGCTGTGAGAAGATGCTAGAAACTTTCCTCCCTGTCCAACAGAGCCAATGACAGCCAGCTCTGAGATGGACCCACTGCTGGCCAAGGCCAAGCCCATCAGTGACAGTGGGAGCACCTCTTGAATAAGGTATTTGATAGGGGCAAAAAAAACCTCTGCAGAATTGCAGCCAGAGATAGGAGTGAGAATATGTGAGGGCAATAACCCTGCAGACCCCAAGGTCAGTGAAAGAGGAGGAGGAGGTGTTGCTGATGCCAGAGCTGAGGTTCCTCTGCAGCCCATGGAGGACCACAGGGTGCAGAGATCCCCCTGCAGCCCATGGAAGGGACCCACACTGGCTCAGGTGGATGCACAAAAGAGGCTGTGATCCATGGGAGTCCCTTGCAGGAACAAGCTCCTGGCAGGATCTGTGGCCCCATGGAGAGAGGAGCACATGCTGGAGCAGGTTTGCTGTCAGGACTTGTGACCCCATGGGGGACCCCCACTGAAGCAATTCATGAAGGACTGCAGCCTGTAGGAAACACACACATTGGAAAAGTTCATGGAGGATTGTCTCCCTGGGGAGAGACCCAAACCTGGAGGAGGGGAAGAAATGTGAGGAGTCTTCCCCCCAAGGGGTGATAAACTGACCAGAGCCCCCATTCCTTGTCACCCTGCACCACAGGGAAAGAGGAGGCAGAGAAGTCAGGAACAAAGTTGAGCCTGGGAAGAAAAGGGGGAGGGCAGAGAATGGAAGGTGTTTTTTAAGATTTGGTTTTATTTCTCATTACCCTACTCTGATCTGACTTACAATAAATTAAATTGATTTCCCCAAGCCAAGTCTGTGTTGCCTATGACAGGAACTGGTGAGTGATCTCTCCCTGCCTGTATCATGACCCATGAACCTTTTGTTGTATTTTCTCTCTCCTATCCACCTCAGGAGAGAAGTGATAGAGCACCTGGTGAGCATCTGGTGCCCATCCAGGGTCAACCCAACACACTGGGTAAAGTCACCCTACTTTGGGACAAAAGAGCATTTTTAAAGAGCCCTTTGCCCATGTTATTTGTTAGCTCTGACATGGTCATGAAGATCAACATCTAAGTAGAGCAACTAGAGCCATGCACAGACAGGGATGCAGAATCACAGGGTAGATTAAATAGTAGTCAGTAGGGTTGTTTCCCCTTATGGCACTCAAAGATTTGGCAGTTAGTGGTAATTTTACTTACATACCACAACAAAAGCTGTGATGAATTCATTTGTCCATCGTACTTTTCCCAGGACACACAGAGACACTTAGAATCTGTAAGAAAATCCATAATTTCTACAGAAAAAGACTGCTCTTTTTCAGCCAAATTCACTTTAAACCAAAATCCACCAGTTTATTCCAAACCAGATTGATCTGCTAAGTAATTAAAAATGTAGAATTTGCACGGGAATGGGTGGGGACTGCCACATCCTTTCAGTCGTCTCTGGCATGGGAGTGGCTGCAGGGAGCAGAGGCTGGTGGTACTAGGGCCTGAAATAATGTTGCATATTTCCAGAGTTACTTTGTGCCTGACACATTAGACATTTTCATGAAGTACAATGTCTGTTCCTCTCCTGAGTACAACAATAAAACTGAACCCAATATGAAACTGTGGATTAAACCTTTTAGCCCAGACATCTAGGTATTCATGTTCTCAATTCGGCAGTTTATGTGAACAACAGTATTTCTGGCCCCATTAAAAAAGACACAGGAATTGAATTTTTTTCACTTTCATTCATTTTCAGTTCTATTCTCCAGAAATAGCTTGCTAATCAACAGCAAAACACTCCCCCAGTGGCAAATTTGATTTTGAAAGATGAGCTGTTTTCTTAAAAGTGATTCTGTAACATGTGAAANAAAATTAGAACCCAAATTTTCTAAGGGAGCAGGTGCCAAGCCATGCTACAGGTTATGTACTTGTTCTTTCATCCAGCTTTGCTCAGCAGGGAGAAATTTTGCTTTTCAGGTCCTCCAAGCTACACCTACGGTGCCAGACACAGCTGGGCACAAGGGAACTGAACACCCTCTGGAGGACCATCTCTCTTGTTTAGTTATTAAGCATGCTTCATGGAACAGCTTCAGCTCATTCAAGCTGCACATTCCCAGACAAGGCTCCCAGTGGGCGCTCTGGGTGTATGAGGTTTGCATGGTAAGGTTTTGGTAGTGGAACTGCTGTGGGGGTGGCTGCTGTGAGAAGATGCTAGAAACTTTCCTCCCTGTCCAACAGAGCCAATGACAGCCAGCTCTGAGATGGACCCACTGCTGGCCAAGGCCAAGCCCATCAGTGACAGTGGGAGCACCTCTTGAATAAGGTATTTGATAGGGGCAAAAAAAACCTCTGCAGAATTGCAGCCAGAGATAGGAGTGAGAATATGTGAGGGCAATAACCCTGCAGACCCCAAGGTCAGTGAAAGAGGAGGAGGAGGTGTTGCTGATGCCAGAGCTGAGGTTCCTCTGCAGCCCATGGAGGACCACAGGGTGCAGAGATCCCCCTGCAGCCCATGGAAGGGACCCACACTGGCTCAGGTGGATGCACAAAAGAGGCTGTGATCCATGGGAGTCCCTTGCAGGAACAAGCTCCTGGCAGGATCTGTGGCCCCATGGAGAGAGGAGCACATGCTGGAGCAGGTTTGCTGTCAGGACTTGTGACCCCATGGGGGACCCCCACTGAAGCAATTCATGAAGGACTGCAGCCTGTAGGAAACACACACATTGGAAAAGTTCATGGAGGGCTGTCTCCTTGGGGAGAGACCCAAACCTGGAGGAGGGGAAGAAATGTGAGGAGTCTTCCCCCCAAGGGGTGATAAACTGACCAGAGCCCCCATTCCTTGTCACCCTGCACCACAGGGAAAGAGGAGGCAGAGAAGTCAGGAACAAAGTTGAGCCTGGGAAGAAAAGGGGGAGGGCAGAGAATGGAAGGTGTTTTTTAAGATTTGGTTTTATTTCTCATTACCCTACTCTGATCTGACTTACAATAAATTAAATTGATTTCCCCAAGCCAAGTCTGTGTTGCCTATGACAGGAACTGGTGAGTGATCTCTCCCTGCCTGTATCATGACCCATGAACCTTTTGTTGTATTTTCTCTCTCCTATCCACCTCAGGAGAGAAGTGATAGAGCACCTGGTGAGCATCTGGTGCCCATCCAGGGTCAACCCAACACACTGGGTAAAGTCACCCTACTTTGGGACAAAAGAGCATTTTTAAAGAGCCCTTTGCCCATGTTATTTGTTAGCTCTGACATGGTCATGAAGATCAACATCTAAGTAGAGCAACTAGAGCCATGCACAGACAGGGATGCAGAATCACAGGGTAGATTAAATAGTAGTCAGTAGGGTTGTTTCCACTTATGGCACTCAAAGATTTGGCAGTTAGTGGTAATTTTACTTACATACCACAACAAAAGCTGTGATGAATTCATTTGTCCATCGTACTTTTCCCAGGACACACAGAGACACTTAGAATCTGTAAGAAAATCCATAATTTCTACAGAAAAAGACTGCTCTTTTTCAGCCAAATTCACTTTAAACCAAAATCCACCAGTTTATTCCAAACCAGATTGATCTGCTAAGTAATTAAAAATGTAGAATTTGCACGGGAATGGGTGGGGACTGCCACATCCTTTCAGTCGTCTCTGGCATGGGAGTGGCTGCAGGGAGCAGAGGCTGGTGGTACTAGGGCCTGAAATAATGTTGCATATTTCCAGAGTTACTTTGTGCCTGACACATTAGACATTTTCATGAAGTACAATGTCTGTTCCTCTCCTGAGTACAACAATAAAACTGAACCCAATATGAAACTGTGGATTAAACCTTTTAGCCCAGACATCTAGGTATTCATGTTCTCAATTCGGCAGTTTATGTGAACAACAGTATTTCTGGCCCCATTAAAAAAGACACAGGAATTGAATTTTTTTCACTTTCATTCAGTTTCAGTTCTATTCTCCAGAAATAGCTTGCTAATCAACAGCAAAACACTCCCCCAGTGGCAAATTTGATTTTGAAAGATGAGCTGTTTTCTTAAAAGTGATTCTGTAACATGTGAAAAAGAGCTGCCGTCATGAAGTTATATTACAAAACTCTCCTCTGTCTAGTAAATAAAAATAAGATACACAGCAAACTTTCTCTTGCTGCAGCAGAGATGGTTCATCTAAATAATTTTAATCCTTTCAGTGACGAGGAGACAGCTTTTAAAAATCAGGTAAAGTGCTTCAGTAGTGTTCTTCTGAGCTTTGACAATGTCACCGTTGAGCATGGTGATGTTCAACACGGGTATCCGAGAACACTGACTTAAGAAGTGGCATTTCTGCACACTTTTGTTACATTTCTTCCATATCAAAATGAGCTTCAGTTTGGTGTGGTAACGTAGGAGCTTTTCCAGGCTTATCTGTGAAGAGCTGCAGTCAGATTAATATTAGTCCTCTGTATTATTTAGAAGCCACAGTTCTGCAAGCCACTTTATTTGTGCAGAGCATATTTTTAACAGCAGCAACTTCTGGTATTTTCTGCTTAAACTGCTGGGATTATATGAAAGAAGCTGGAGTTATCTCAGCAGATGTTTTGTCTGGGCAAGACCATAACAAGTGTGATTCTTCTGTATGAAACTTTGGATTAAGAAAAGCCATCCTACCATGGTCATCATTCCAACTGATCTGAGACTACTGAGTCCTCTTCTCATTTAAATCCTCTTTTACAGATTTGGAATAATGATCCCTTTCAAAGACCTGAATGTGTGAAACACAAGCTTCAAACTCACTGGTGAGGTTGTTTCTTTCCTTCTTTCTAAACTTCTCAGAACTGTAGCAGCATGGGATATTACACCATTTTCAATGAATGATGAACAGATGAACTGTTTTATTTTGTAATCTTTCCAAAGCAGGGACATCACTGTGAATGTTACTGGCAGCACCCTGCATCCTTGTGTATATTGCATTTCAGCATGAAGGGTTGCAAAACATATATGACAATAAGGACACACTGGTAAGAGAGTCTTGATGGAGCTGTCTGAGAAACTGATCTTCCTTACACAGCATGAATTTTTGTAACAACTGAATTAAAAACCAGCCACCCACATCCAGAAGCTGGGAGTACATAGGCTTATTTACAGAATCTGTGAACGTATGCTGTAAATTTGACTCTAAAAATGGATTTTGTGCTTATAGCAAAGGACAAATTGAATTTAAATTCCAAGTGGAAAAATCTACTTCTGTTGATGGGTGTGTTAGTAGTAGAATGAGTGGGCAGTGATATCTTCTCTGCTTGATATGAGAATTTGTACAGTTCTGTGTTGCTACACATCTCAACTAGCACTCATGATTTAACAGAAAGGAATAAAGTTGAAGCTAGCTGTCCAGACATCCTGTGCATTCAATTAGACACCTTCATAGGGCATCCAGCCTTCCCAGGTGCCTGAGAGAGGTGGGAATAATTGTCTCCTGGCACTGTCTGTTTCTCTCTGTTGACTGGATAGAGAGCCAGAGCTATTATGTTAGACAAGACACCTGTGGTTTAGACAACTAAATTTAGGTTATTTGAATTCTATTTGCAATGTCCACATTTCCTAAAGGATGTTGACATGCTGGAGATCATATGAAAATTATTTTGCAACTACTGGAAAAGGCTTTCATGATATTCACACAGAGCTTGATGAATTTAGTTTATCCAAGAGACACCCAAAATAAGAGAATTATAGTGTAATTATATAAGGGGATAGATTAGATATTGAAAGATCTTTTACTGAGGAGAAAGAGAAGGCAGAGGGAACAGGAAGTTGGAAGCTAGAGTGAGTCACCTTCAGTTTTGTAAGCAGTCTGAATAAATAAATTGGGAACAGCTTCCAGGAAAAAGGGTGTCTTCTCTGTTTCTTGGCACTTTCAGGTTGGAACTAAACGACCTGCTGAAGTACATGCTTGCTGGGTTTGGCTGGGATAGAGTTATTTTCTTCAGCTGGTATGGGGCTGTGTTTTAGATTTGTGCTGGAAGCAGTGTTAATAACAGGGATGTTTTAAGTTTTTGCTGAACAGTGCTTAAACAGAGTCAAGGCCTTTTCCACTCCTCACACCACCCCACCAGTGAGGAGGGCATGCACAGGGAGTTGAGAGGGGACACAGCCAGAAGAGTTGCCCACAACTGACCAGAAGGTTATCCCACACTATCTGATACCATGCTCAGCACATAAATCTGGGAGAAGAAGAAGGAATGGGTGGACCTTTGGAGTGATGGTGTTCTCTGCCCATGTCACATTTCACGTGATGGTGCTCTTCTTTCCGGGAGATGTCTGAACACCTGCCTGCCCATCAGGATTGGTGAATGAATCCCTTGATTTGTTTTGCTTGCATGCATGGCTTTAGTTTTACTTATTAAACTGTCTTTATCTCAACCCATGAGTTTTTACACTTTCACCCTTCCCATTTTCTCCCCATCCCACCAAGGGGGAATGAGCGAGTGGCTATTGCTGGCTGGGATTAAACCACAACAACCTACAATAGTGAAATCCAAACTATGCTCACTGTGTTCACTGTGCTCAAAACAAGGTTAAGTGGATAGAAGCCAGCCTGCTAGCTTGAGAAAAAAGCCAGTAGCATAAAGGCATGAACTCCTGATCACAAGGAATGGTCCATTTCACAGGATTGGATTACAGTATTCTCCTGGAATTTAAAAGGAAGATGAATCTAGTTAGTCTTCTTTTCAGCATCTGTTCTACTGCCTGATTAAATGTTTACAAAATGGGAGAATCTTACCACCTTTTTCAACACTAGAAGCAAAAACACCTCACATCACAGTATGAACAAATGATGCCTAGCAACAAGAAATTCAGTGCAATGTGGGCTGCTTTGGTTTCAGATTTCACTGATTAGTTTTTATTTTAACATACACGATATAAAGAAATAGAATTCATGACCATACTATCTCTCTATTTTGTGCTGTAGGGTTTCCATGTGGTGTATGGAAGCATAGTATATATACATGCTTTATGCCTTAATCACATCCGTTGCATCTCTCCTGTCACCTATCTTCTCACAACATCATATCCTCAGTTTGCACACATCACAGAATCACAGGATCATTTAGGTCAGAAAAGACCTCAAAGATCCTTGAGTCCAACCTGTGACCGAACAACGCCGTGTCAAACAGACCATGGCACTGAGTGCAACATCCGGTTATTTCTTGGACACCTCCTGGGATGGTGACTTCACCACCTCCCTGGGAAGTCCATTGCAATACTTAATAACCCTTTCCATTAATAAATTCTTTGTGGTTTCCAGACTAAACCTTCCCTTGTGCAGCTTGAGGCCACATCCTCTTATACTGTCACAGGTTGCCTGAGAGAAAAGACTGACCCTCACCTGGCTACAACCAGGCAGTTGTAGAGATAAGATCTCCCCTGAGCTTCATTTTCTCCAGCATAAACACCCCTAGCTCCCTCTGCTGCTCCTCACAGGATCTGTGTTCCAGACCCTCACCAGCTTTGCTGCCCTTCTCTGGACTCACTCCAGCACCTCAAAGTCCTTCCTGAACTGAGGAGCCCAGAACTGGACACAGCAATCAGGGTGTGGCCACACCAGTGCTGAGTACAGAGGGACAACCACTGCCCTGCTCCTGCTGGCCACACCATTGCTGATACAAGCCAGGATGCCATTGGCCTTGTTGGCCACCTGGGCACACACTGGCTCACGTTCAACTGCTATTGACCAGCTCATGGTCAGTTCATACACAGCTTCCTGGGGCTGTCTGGCTAATAAAGCTGCAGAAAAACACTCAAAATACTCTGGCTTATCACACAGGCTGTTGTGCATCCTTTGATTGAAGCTGTATCTGTAATCCTATGCCATCACCCCTCATTGAAGGTCATATGTGTGATTCCTTCACAATGGTCTTAGGTCATTTCAAGAGGTATCAGTATAGAAGGGTCACAAATGCTGGTGATCTTAAAGATTTGAGGAGAGGATTGTCGTGCTGTGTGAGGGGAGTCATCAACAAATCATCCCAGAAGACACTGTAATTAACTGGGGAGGGGTTAGATGGTCCTGCTTAATTCAGCATGTGTTCTGTCAGGCACCTAATCAATCATCTTCTCCCAGAACATCCTGAAACCACAGTTGTAAGCCTGAGGTGAAACGGATCAGTAATTTGAAATTATATGAGGAAAACATTGTCCAAAAAGTCTTGGAAGCAAAAAAAGAAACTTGGTTTGGGTTCATGAACTGAATGTGTCTCCTTGTTTCAGACAATACGGATTCCTTTAGAGCAGCTGAATGGCAGGTTTCACAGCATCCCTCAGGATATTATGAGAAATTCAATAGTTGAGTTAGAAAATTACTGTGGGGATAAAAGGAAAAACAATCTTGCATTAGACATGCCAGTTTTTACTGCTCTTTCTTAGCATTCTCATCTAAATCCCTTTTATCAAGATTTTTCAACTGCTATTTCCAATTACATTGAACTGAAATTTGTCCATCAGGATGGGAATGATTGATTGAAATTCTATTTAAGTTGCATTAACCCGTTTCAATAAGAAGAGGAACAGTGAACTGTTTACTTTAATATGCTTTCAGAGTTTTACTTGTTCCACTGTTGTGAGCTCTTCAGAAAGTAATTTGGTACAGTGGCTTGAGGTGAGACTGGTGAGCTCCTGAAACTGGTGGTCCCAATTCTGGCATTCTTTCTCCCCGGACAAGGTCTTTGGGGTCTCTTGACTTCTGTTTTGGCTCCTCTAGCTACCTTCTATGGGTGAAGACTGTGATAGGAACAAAAGTCAAAGTGCTTCTCTCATGTTGTTACACTGTTGTGACCTATTTCTTCCATGCCCCACTTTATCCTTCATTTGTTGTCATCACTTTCTATGTTTAGTCTCATTAATATTTTAAGCTCTGAAGTCAAGGCCTGTCACCTTTATTTGTCTATGAAGTTACATGAACATTACTTGTGATCTGCAGGTAAAATTAAAATAATAAGTAATATTAATACCAGTTTAAGAATCTGAACACCAGGCACTCTATCTGCAAAATATATTCCTTTTTGATTATTATTATTATTATTATCCATTTTGAAACGGCAGCTTAGTACTTCAAGTGGACTAACAGCTCAAAAGCACAGTTTAATTGCAGTATACTGTTTTTTTCTTCCTTTGTAATCATAACTTTGAATTTGATGTAAACCAGCAAAACTAAAAAAAAAAATCTGTCTATATGTCATTTGGGATGGGATTTATCAGTTCAAATTCATGTTCTTGCAATGTAAGTATCTGCATGTAAACAAGGCATATAAAATCCCATTTACCTGACACAAATTCTTCTAGAGAGTTCTTCTTAGTCCCTATACTATGTGGGGGTTCTGGACAAGTAACTCATCACTGTGGTGAAGATATTTCAAGTTAGGTAAGATAAATAAATAAATACTATACTGGTGCTCTCTTCAGCATTTTTGTGCTCCAAGTCCAGTCTCAAGGTAACTTGTTGCTTGCTTTAGAATAGCAATTAACACCTTTTAAATACTAATTATAAATTGAATGAGTGTTGCAATGAGTGAGGCAGCTCCTTCCTGGTAAGCACTTGTTTGGATAGTGTGGCAAGGAGGATGACTGGGATCCTGCAATTGCAATATTCTTGTCATGTGGGTAAGAGCTGCAGTCTATAAAGCTGTCTGTCTGGTGGATTTTTACCAACAGACATCTCATTTTAAAGTGAGACTGGAAGAAAGGGCATCACAAGTAAATAGTATCTGTCTATGTTAGGAGCCTATGCTTATCTAGGGAGAGGTTTTAATCCCAAGGTACTTCAAACAGTGTATCTGGAATGTTAAGTGACTAAAATACTGCAAGGGACAAACTATTACTTTTTGTCAGCAAGGACTGAAGGTTGCAGAAATTTGTAAGTTGACTCCTCTCACTGCAAATGTCAACATCAGCCAAGCCTCAGATTAATTCAATTATTTTCCCTTTACAGGATGGTGTCCAAAGGAAGAGTTCACAGTGCTTCAATGTCTTCAGCTTCCCTGCACATTTCAGTCTGTCTCAGAGAATGATGCCTTCAGACCTGACCCCCTGTCTGCTCTGCTGAGTGCAGAGAGCAGCAGAGCTGCCACAGGAACTGATGAGTGTCATGATTTCCCTTGGTCTTTCCATTGCTCTGCTTTTGAATGAACTTTCAATTTGTCAGTGTCTAGGATCTATGTATTGAGAACTCCAACTTGTAGGGACTAGTAAGAAACAAAATTCCCTACATTAAGATTATTAAATTAATCTGCTTCACTGAAGGATGAAGCAGATTGAATAAATGAGTGGATATTGCACAGACCCTGGGGGCTTAGGGCATTGGTAGAGGAAACAGAATTATTTATTGCAGTGTATTTTAGAGTACTTTCAAAGTTTGAATCATCTTTGTAATTTAAAATCAGTTTGGATTTATCAGAGCTTATCCAAAAATTGGCAGAAATTAAGACCCAGTACTTTATAAAATCTGAAAGTGTTTGAGCAAGGTTAGCAGAGATGAGTGAACATCTTTGCACTAGACACACAGATGTTACAGAGAAACAGGGTAAAGATTAGGTTTTGGACCAAAATGCTGATGCTGTAACTGATCTTTTATTCTTGCAGCTTCCTTGAACATACCACTGAGGTTTTTGGCCTTTTAGCCAAAACAGGGAATTGAAATAGCAAAGCATTCTCTGGTATGGCATAAAAGTGCAACAGAAGCTAGAGAGCTTTTCCCTTTTTAATATCAAATTCACCATTGCCTCAAGAGAATAGGTTTGGGTTTGTTATTAAACTCTTCACCTCTTTGCTGCCATGGTTTAAAACATTTTTTGGCCACTTTATCAGCATGGGTACATCCCCTGCTGCCATCCAGCATGTCATCCTTTTCTTTGCTCCTGTGTTCAGCAAGGGTCCATCATCATACTTGTGGTAAAAACAAGACTTCTTTTACAAGGTCAGTGCTTTTCTTCTGCCAGAGTAGATCTGTCAGCAACATAGATCCTATTCCAGATTTGCTCAAGCTTTTTGATTATACCTGAGGGTGATTTCCAGCAATGAGACCCGTAGCTGGAGGCACCCTGCCTTGTTGGGTCACTACCTGGAGGAAATCCCACGCCCTTGGCTGTCCAAAAAGCAGTTTTCAAGAGTTTCTTCTTTTGAATTGAATTCCCTAAAATGGGCTAGGCTGCCTCCTCTCACCCAGAGATGTAACTCTCCTGTCCTAACTGCAGGTTTTCTGTGGGCTACCCTCTCAGCCCTGCCCCAGACACAGAGTTAGATCCTTGTGAGAGTTGTAAGAGATATATGGTTGAGAGTGGCCTGTGAAATACACAGAGCTTTGGAGAAATTTCCAACCCTCCATTCTCTAAAAATCATGCCTTCGTAGATTAATATGGTTCACCTGCTTTATTTTTCAAGCTGTCAAGTGCATACTATACTCCTCAAGCAAACATATAAGGACAGAGATCCTGCCAAGAGCTCAAATCCCTATTTGGCACAATCCAGTGAGTAATGTTGATTATGAGATAAGAGTGAAGGAGACACAAGGGATGAGAGCTGTTGCTAAGACAGGGGTTTGGCAAAATTGGGAAAGGGATTTTCCAAAGAAATTTGGAAGACCTGAAAGCAGTGACAAAACAGTTTTGGGCAGAAGGAAAGATGGTCCTAGATGGATGGGAGGGGAGGACAAAAGGAAACAGCAAGGCTTACTTATGGCAATAGAAAGATGAAAAGAGCAGAGGAAACAGAGACTTAAATAGTTTAGAAAACCAAGACTGAGTACTGGCATCCAGGTCTGGTCTCTGAATTGAGCCCTTCAACCATGACCAATTTAAAGCAGTAGCAGAAACCACATTTTTGCACAGCTGGAAGTAGAGCTTCAAACTGCTCCCCTGTGCTCCTATGCTAGCACTTGTATAGATTATTGTCTTCTCTGTTTCTCTTTTTACTAAACCCATTTCAAAAGTTTGAATAGGTAGTGAAACAAAACCACCAGAATTCATAAAATTTTACTGCTTTTTTATAAATTACAATTCCTAGTCTAAAATGAAATACATAGAAAGAATGATGGGCAGTCTTCTGCTTTACTTTTAGTATTTACTGTCTGCCATTTTTTCTCCTATTATGTGTAAACCCCCTTCCACCCCCATTTCTGTCCTTATGATATGTATTGAAAATATTATGTCCAGGGACAGCTAAAAGGAGAGAGCCCCATACAAAGAGAGGCATTGCACAAAGGCAGGGTCAGAAACATTGCCAGACCCAAAGAAATAATAAAAAATTGGTTGGGAGGCACATGGCTAAGTGATTTACCCACTGTCATGGCTGGGGTGCAGAAAGAATAGGACAACATGCCTGTTTTCTCCACAGATTTGGGCAGGGTGCATGCAGCAGCTCTGCAACTCGCCAGCCTCACGTTGCCTTGGCCACTGCACAATTTAGCAACCTTGGCAGCTTCCACGGGCTCGTTCTTTCCCCTTTTTCTTCCCATTATACATGAGTCACACAAAGAGATCCGAACCCACACATCTCTTCATTAGCTTCTGCTACTTTCTCTAAGGGGGGTGTGTGGGGTAAGCAAAACATCTCAAGCAAGCCAGACACCCTGTTCATGGATCTCAGATTAATCTCGAGCATTTGGCAGGGTTAATCTGCACAATTCAGCTACAAAATCCAAAAACCAACCAAACAAACAGCAGAACTAAATACTGGACAGGGTAATTTGGTATTGTCCACCAGAAACAGAAAAGAGAAAGAATCATCTTTCTTCCAGGTTCTGCTGGGCTTTCACTGAGGCAACAGCAGCAGGATTAGTCAACATGTAGCTAAATAATCTATGTTGGAACAAGGGTATCTCTGGAGAGAAATCTTCCTATCTGAATTATATCTACACCTCCACAGGACTAAAACATGGAGTTTCCTTTTGTATAACTCCTGGGAAACATGCAGGAGGCGTGTGAGCAGCTCCTGCACTCCTCTCAAGGTTGGTCACTAGTCCTGCTGTGCAGCAAGAACAGTGAGCTCTTCAAGTAGTTTGGACTTGTGGGAGAGTGTTTTAATCAGCTGAGCCTGCAGTCCTTGACAGATGCAATGAAATAGCCTCTGACACAAGGAGCAAAGGGACTTCTTTGGGGAGATGTAAATGTGTCCTGTATTGCCAGTTAGGCTGTGAGATTCTCAGTCTATAGAAGGCAAGCACATTTGGTATTTTTGCACTTCCTATATGTATTATATCACAACCAGGAATAAGTAGCATGATCTTATCTGTGTTGAGAACTGTAGGAACTTACTTGGAAGAAAGGGCATGTGAATAGCCCTCAGCAAAGGAGGATGTGAATTGCTAGGCAGACTTGTGTGTGGAAACGAGTGCCTTTGCCCACATTGGTACAGTGGGAGGAGGTGGCCCAGGTGGAGCTCTTAGTCAGAGCTGGATTTGCTCACTGGGCTCTGTGCTTCTCTTCATTCACTGCATCCAAAGGGATGCCACTACTGCATTCCAGCTGAATCACCAGAGTTGCCATCACTTAGAAGTGAGCTCTACCCCACACGTCTGTATGAAAGGGGATACTGGCATGACTACTGCTTTTTCTGATGATGCCAAAGAAAGCTACTTCTTAACATGGACACCAGCGATTCACTATCTTCTTTAAATTTTGCTTTTATTACAAATATATGCAATACATTTTATGGGATATAATACAATGTCAGCAAATATTGAGTAAGGGGCTTTTAAAGGTAACATTATAAAATAGCTGTTTCTTACTTCTCATTATTATTGAGCAATAAATTTCTACCCAGTATGCACAGTCTTGTAAAAAGGTTATTGTCCCTAGGCTAATAATTTTGCCTATAATAACAAGTGATAGGACATGGTTGAACAAATTACATGTTTCAGAACAAAGCCCACCCAGACAATTTTTTTTTTAAATAAGGAACTCTTACTCTGGACTGCCTTCAAGATATAATTTTAGTTGTCCTAAATAATTGCATTCTATAGATATTTGGTTAGTTAGGATGTTATTTTCTGATGCATGTTGTATCATTAAAGTAAATGACCATAGGACTTTAAATTACATTGGTTACCGCTTTTATCTGCAGGAAAAGGTCAAACCTTAGCAAGCTGAGCAACTACCATCAGAAATTATTACTGGGCTATAGTTAAAGTAGTAAGCTCACAAAGCACCATCTGCACTCTAGAGAGATTGGGGAGGTTTAGGAGCTCATTGTGTGGATGGGAAGAACAAACAGAAGCTCCTTTTCATAACATCTCCAGAGCTTTCTCGCCTCACTAAACCCTCTCCAGATCTGTTTGCTAGGCTAGTTCTCCTTTCAGGTCCCCCTGAATCCTCTAACCCTTCACCACCTGAAAAATAACTTACTGGCAAGCTTGTCCAGCTAATTTTTCTCAACTATACCAGTTTCTATAATGAAAGAGACATTTCCCTATAAACTGCTTGCTTAGACACAGGCAGGGCCTGGAAGTCCCTGTTTACTTTACCATTTACATGCAAACTCATCGGAAGAAAAAGCACAAGGATTAGTCTTAATAAGGCATACTATGTCTGGGAAAATACTCACAACTGGTCATCCAATGACAACAGCAGCTCTGCAAAAAGGCAAAACTAAATTCTGATGTTGGTGCAATTCAAAAGGAGTTTCCCTTGCCCAAAGTTCACGTGAAACCTTTTGTTTTCTTTTATAATATCTTGAAAAGCAGGATTAAATACCATTTTCAGGTGTAAATCTAATACTTCAGCTTAAGGACAGACAAACTCTCAGTTCAGGGGATCGCATGTGAAGATGCATGTGACTTCTGCCCCAGCTTCTAGCAGCAAGCAGAGCCTTCAGAACCTAAATCCATCAGACATCAATACCTCTCCTGAAAGAAAGCAGACTTGTATCTCACATTCAGCAACACATTTGTTTATCTCCTGCCCTTTAAAGCAGTTACTGGCATTTGCTTGTCGTGCCAGAATTCCTGTATCACCACGTGTCCGCCCATCTGGTTATGGTAGCATGACTGTAGGCTACCCTTCCATCCTGCTACAGCTGTGCTACAGCCTGGGCCAAAATGGCAGTTTTAGATCCCAATTGTGCTATTTTTAGTGCAGTTTTAGTCCCTTAAATATCCAGCACACAAAGTTGCAAGAGATGGTCTTTGCTGGAGGCTGTCCCTCAGTGCCACAGAACATCACACTGGCTCACAACTTGTGCCCTCTCAAGCACCACACAGGGCTGCATATTTCTCTGTATGGAAGTTGTCTTCTCCCATGAACAAATCTTCACAGAACCTAGTCAGAGCAGTTTTGTTTTTAAAAATACACAAAAATGCTTTACCTTTAAGCACAAGATAGCATAGCTTCAGTATTATTTGGTCTCCTATAGTTCAGTTTCCTAACATTATCTGAAGTATCTTTACGGGTATGAAAAGATTATCATAACAGGAACAATTAACTTGGAAATTCACTACTAAAATATGCCTAGGCTTATGACCGCTGTACAGTCATATGTCTGTCTCTCTGTTCTAGGTACTTTGACCACAGTTTTTCTTTGCTAAGAAAACTGCTATGGGATATCACTTATCCTGGAATATTTTTTACTAAATACTAATAAGAAAACTAGGACTTTATTTCTGTTTATACAGAAACACACTTCAGAGTTCAGTCCTGTTTGCTACTTATCCTTTTATTTATTTTCTTACTCTGGTACATAATCACTGTTACTGTTGCTTTTTAATATAATTTGAGACATGATGGCACCCAAAGTCTTACTTCAACTGGAACAAAGTCCCCTAGAATTGGAAAGACTATGGATACATGTGAAGACATGGTCTGTGTCTCAAAATTTTTAAATGGAGTTCAAAACAAGTTGTAAGGATGAAGAACCAGAGGAAAGATGAGTACAGCTGAATAATCACAATGGTGTGGTTACATAAAGCACATAAGCATGTGTGCTTCCAGGGTGACTAAGTCTGAATCTATAAGTATAATATAAGAAAACCCCAAGAATATCAGCTTCAGTGTGTATTGACTATCAATGGATGGCCAATTTCTTGAAGGCTACACATGTAGGTTGCAGAAGGCAGTGATGTCTTGAGGAGGGTTTTAAGCAGGATCACAGTCTCACCACGGGGTGAGCACAGCATGTACAAGGAGAGATGTGCAAAGATTACAGGCTTTTGTGAGCGAGACAGCCAAGGAAGCCTTCAGTGCTGGTAGCATGATGATGAAAGCCATGAGGGTGACATGTTCTAGGACAAAATCAGTAAAGCAGGACAAGGTAAAGCTGTGCAAAGCCTTAGTGTAACATCTCAAGTTCAGCAGCAGGAAAGGGGAACTTTTGAAGACTTTCAGCAGGGTGGGAGAGCTGGGCTGCTGCCTCAGAAACTCAAGGCTTTGGTCTCACCTTTTTATAGTTTGAAAGTAATACAGGCAAGGGAAGGAGATATATTACTGTGGGCTTTGCTGTTGTGGGAGATGAGGAGGGTCTGAATGGCAATGTGCAAAGCACCAACGGTGACTGCTTTAGAAGGAGTTTCTGCTGGATTTGAATGTGGTCTGCATGTTTGGAGAAATGAGGAAAATAAAGCATGCAGTGTCCAAAGCAATACTAGAACAGTGGCAGTGACAGCAGTTGTAGATAATGAGAGTTTGAGAATTTGACAGGGAAAAGGAGTTTTGGTTTTTCTCAGTTCAGCCCACGATTAGGTATCTCCAAGGGGGGATGTTGAATATAGACCAAATTTCAGAGCCTGGTGAAAGTGCGTAATGGAAGAGGTAGCTTTGAATTGCAGCGAGCTGCAGAGGGAAAAGGCCAAAGTGAACTTGGCTGGAAATTCTATTCTATCATTATAACTGATCATGGAAAGCTTAAAGGAGGACAATATTTTAGAAGGAAAATTTATTAATTTTCATAGAAAGCATCTAATATAACAGTGATCAAAGTGGAGGTCAAAGATAGGCATTTTTGTGGGGACACCAGCTTTCAGGTTGACTGTTTTACTAATGCTTAATTGCATGTAGGTCTTTAGGAACTCAAGCAGAGTGCATTGTGATTCTTTACAATGGAACAATATAATTATTGTGGATCAACTCAGCATCTTCATCTTTCCCTCATGCTACAATGGGATGTGAAAGCTACATAGTTAAAAGGATAAGCTATTGTTCCAGAAACCAAAACTAGATAAAATGCAGAACAAGTTTAGCATAAGGCTACAATTAAATTAATAAAAACCTCATGATATGAAAAGCTTTGGCAATGAGAATGAAGAAACAAGAGGTTTGCAAGATTTTAACGTGTAATTATTGCTAATAACCTAGTTTTAATGTAGAACTCTTCAAGTTAAAAGCTCCCAAAATGTCTTAGATACAACTTTGTAAACATATTCTTTTAAGGGTTTCATTTTGAGCTTTTTACAGTTGGACAAGGTAGTAACAGTACTTGCAAAATCACCACAGTGAGCAGAAAGGAAGTCAATGGCCATTCAAAAAACATGGTGTAATTTTGCCTAGCCTTGAGTGCAAGCCCTCCGTCTCACATCTTCAAATTTCTTCAGCTTCACTGGGTTTTTTTACCCTTTTCCCACTCCCGAGTTCCCACTCACTTCCCTTTCCTTCACTGTCATTCTTTCCTTATTTCTTATGCCATTTTTCATGACCCCTTCCTATCAAAAGCCAGGCATAATATGGATCTAATATGACATTTATTTCTTCATGGAGTGTGTTTTGTGTATTTCTTCCTGCATTCAGTGTCAGCTTTGCTCAGTGAGTGTGTAAATGCAAAGGGACAAGGCACACTGCTGCTTCATGCCAAGCAAAACTCCAGGACTAGGCAGGAGCATCGCTGATCAATCCTGGACACACCACAGCCTGGCTGCCAGAGGAGTAACAAACTCAGTGGCAAATGGGAAATACATTAAATTAAAGGATGCCTTTATACAAGGGACCTGTTCTTGGAAAGTAATTTTTTCTGGGGGGCACAATCCAGCTTCACAACAACAATTTTTTAAAGCAGCTTGTTATTTTAGAACAGGGAGTGAAGAAGAGCAAATTCATTTCCTGAAGGTACTTCTAAACACAGAGAAATTACCCAAGATGGAATCTGTCCTGGTTTTCTGGCTAATAACTTCCCCTCTGACTCCTTTGCCAAGTCCTGTATGCAGCTGGTCAGCACTCACATATGTCATCTGAAATACAACATTTACAAAAACACCACATCCCCATCACAATCACAGAGCTCTGTTGAGCAGTGAGCTTATGGGGAAAGATCAGGAAAAATCTCTTTTTCTGGTGTTTCCTTGCAAGTACTTTGCTCTCCTGGTGACAAGCACTGCTCAGTGCTCATTTCTTATCTATTTAATACACTAGAAGGGTTCAAGATACTGTTGCATTTCTGTTACTGAGGAAATGTGGTTTTGCAACTGTTAATTTTTCCTTTCCTGCTGTGTTACAGACCAGACATAGTCAGGTGGATTTTTTCAAAATAGCATTAATTTTCAGTGGTCTGATGGATCCAAGGCACAACCCTAAATTTCTTTTCACCAAAATGAAAATTGATGTGCCAAGGAAAATCAGCTCAGCATGACACTGCCATCTGAGAGGGGTTCTGGGAAGGAAAATGGTTTGGTCCTGGGTAATGCAATTTTTGATCCTGATAAAGCACTATATATTTTTTTTTAATCTGGTTATTAATTCCAACATTGTAACTTCAATTATCAGGTCTGTTAAATATCCTCTGCAGTTCTTATTTCTGCATCACTTTAATAAGATATTATTCAAACAAAAAAAAGCGTGACACAAATGAAATCAAACAACTTGTGTATTAACAAAACTAAAGTAAAATCTCCTTCCTATAGTCTTTTTATATACATCTATTTACATCAGAAAGTAAGAATTTTTATATGTTTACATTTCTCTGTTATCTAGTAAACTGAAGCAGACCTTTAGTGCTGCATCAAATACAAATTCTGACCACAATTCTAAGTGGTCATTCATTGCTACCCCGAGATTAATTTGACATTTTGTATAATAGACTATGGAATGTAGTGGGGAAATATAGAACCCAGTCTTGTAAAATGCTGAGAATCCCTGATTTCAATGGAAATTGAGGGCATTTGGACTCCAAAGGAACCTTCAATTCTTGCTATCATATTTATGTTTATACTTGCCAAGCAAACCTGTGTCACCTCAGACCAGAGTAAAACTCCAAGAGTCAAAAATCAAACACAAAAAGAAGATTACAAAAATACAAAAATGCAACAGGACACACTGGTGCTGGAGTTCACTTAAATTAAAAAAAAAATAAATTTCTCAAGTTGAGTTCTGTGGAATACTTGAGTGAGAAATTAGGAATAGAAAAAAGGGTATGGTAGACTGTGTGTTTGTCATATCATTTTGGGGAGTCATGAGTTCCTGACCAAACCTGATGTGGACACACTGTGTCACCAAGAGAAGACTTTGATTTTCCTTCATGTAAAAATTGCCAAAATGTTGGGTGGATGGGAAGGTTGAGTGATGCTACCTGTGCATTCCCACTTGCTTCAGTAAGTGGAAGAAAGGGCAGAAATTGTATATGAAATATGGAGACAGTCATTTGAGGAAGGTGTTCCACAAGTTCAATTTTGAACCTGGGCAACTTACGAAGTCCTGCTCTAGAATAAATGGACTGAACACATTAATACCTTAGTGGCAGAGATCCTACAGAGCAGAGAACATTCCCTCTAACCAGTCAGAGATTGCCAGAGAGGATGGAAGATGGAAGAGATGGAACAGAAAGAGCACGGTAGGGGTTATAAAGTCTCTATTAGCATTTTCTAGTTTGCTGTAAAACATTCTGTGTCATTTGATACACTTGTATTTACACTCCTCCCATTGGTATGGGTACTGCTTCTGTCTCTTAATGATGCAAACAAATGAAGACAGACCAGGGCCCTGGTGAGAATGTACTGCTTCATACCATTCATCAGAGAAGGCTGAGACCAAAGTGTTGGGGAGAAAGAATAAACATGAAGCTCTTGTGCTAGATTTGATTTCAACAATGTAATTTCAATTATAAAAGCCACGTAAACAGCAGGAGAATCACAAGGGCAGCACTAAGCAAAAATGTGTTCACATGAGTCCTGATTTAGCAGTGCTGGCATTTTTATAGAGGATGCTTCATCTTTGTCATCACTATGGGAATAAAGAGGAGAGGAAATAATAAGAGCCTCCTGAATTTCCTCTGATTAATCCCCTATATCTTTTCTTGTCTATTAGCAAGAGTTCAAAAATAACTGCTAGACATAACAGACATAACACAAGGGAATGATCAGGGAAATTTTATATCCTCATTAGCCCATCATAGAAAATACAATTTCTCTGATACTGCATCCAGATCACTCCTTTTTCAAACAGCTTAAATCAGTGGCAGTACTGTACTGAATTTGAGGCCAGAGTGAGCATTACATTGTTAGAAAGTGGCCTCCTGTATGACCAGGCTGAAGGCTTTCTCCCCACTGCATTTTACAGTAAGCCAAATAGCTCATTTTTAATATAATGATTTTCCTAAATGCCTTCAAGACCTGATGTGAATACAATGAGAGAGGGAAAACCACCACTGAGAATTTTTAGCAATGGCCAAGCAGACTCATCATTAAGAATCTGTCTTGTTCTCCATTTAAATTTGTCTGCCTTCGCTCCTAGCATGACTTTCCCAGAATGGCTGAAGATGCAGTCCTCAGTATTTTTTCTTAATAAGGGATGTACACTTTGCAGTTAATTTGCTTCTAAAGCTCCCTTTTGCTACACAACACAGAGACACCTTTTGAAGAATTAGGTCAAGCAACAGGAACTGTGACACAAAGCTCAGTGCAGTAACTAGACTGTAAAATACTGAAAATCTCTCTACCAAGAAGCATTTGCTCCCACTCTCAATCATTACTGAGAAACTTTTATGCTCATTCTCTAATATTCCAACATTGTGCCAAAACATATTGCTACACATGTGGAACAGCCCCTTATCAGGCTTACTTGTCCCTAGTGTAAAAGTACCTCTTTGCCACTGCTCAGTGTCCTCTCTGAACACTAAGATTGGCATTTTTCTTCACAGTGGCCTCCTTCCACCTTTTCACTCTTCCTAATCCCTAAGGAGTCCATGATTTGCCCAATAAATACCAATTTTCTTGGTATATATTATATATATATTAGGAAGTTTCTGTTCCTGTATATTAGGATGTACGAGGTGCATGGAAATATTTGCTTTATTAATGGGCTTACATATTGAGTTATTTAGATTCATTCTCAAAAGACTATTTAGCCTTCCTCAATATTTGCCACTTCAGTAGGATCATCCAAAGTTTCTGTCAGGAATGATCTCTGGATTGTCTTCAGATCTTTGCAAAACTTTTGGTAGTATTTAGTCTACAGGCAAAGCTTGCAGAATATTTGCCAGTGATTCTCCACTGAAAATTGTTTAAAATTGGATTGCTAGACAACTTTGAATCCATTCTAAGATGTATTTTGCAGTATACTGCACTCCATATTTTTTACCATAATGGTGTCTATTACTAAGGAGTCTGGATGGATTACAGGTAGGTGGTATCTTTAGTAACTAAATTTGCAAACCTATCAAAGAGGGAATTGTGTTTGCCTGAGTCTATTTCCCATGCTTTACCAGTATTAATTATACTGTCAACATTTAATTCTTTAACTAGTAAGCCCCAAACAGCTGTCAGATTGATGTCAAGCACAGCCCACATATAATTACCTGGGTCATTCTGCTCACAATATGAATATTAGTGTTCTTACAGTCTGGAGGAATTTTCACGGCATATCAAGGCAAACAGGTAGCAGTGAGGTACAAGTCTCCATAGCTCAGCTCATCAGCAACCTCACAGCTGATTCCAAGTTTTCAGGAGTTTTTATGGATGTCATTGCACTCTCTGAGTCACTGAAAATAGCTATGACTAAACTGTTATGAAATCTTCTCTTTCCAGGCAAGGTGCACTGCATTTCTGTGTATTAAAGAGTACAATTATCCTATGGCTGAGCCGTCATTCTAAAACCAGATTACTTTCCTGCAGTGTAACATGGAGAACTACAAAGTCTTGCACTGCTATCTGCATTTTCCCTCCTCCATGTAATGGCTAATTCCTGGAACCAATTTTTGGTTTCATTAAATCCCTTAATGCTTTCATCAGAGTTCCAGGTCAAGGCTCATCAGATGAGCAATTGCAAGACATACTGGATAATGATTTACATTCAATATGAAAAAAAAAAGAAAACTCCACAGATAAAATATGTTTTAATTAGAGACTTTTTTTATTTCTTACACGGTGATTTGTCGTGTCAGTATTAATTCACCTCTCTTCTCCCTGAAATAATTTATTGAAAATTAGAATAAGAAGGGAAGGAGAAATGGTAAAAATAAGGAAGTAATCATTGGGATTCTAGGGTTTAATGAAAAAATGAATGAGAAATTTGGGATATTCTGATGGAAATATTGCAAAAATAAAATGCCTGCTGTTTTTGAGAATTTTAAAAGGTTGTTATCAAATTCTAAAAATGTAGCCTTTTCATTAAAAAAAGTGTAAAAAATATATATCTATATTTCAGTAATTCACAACTCTTTTACTGATTTTCAAAAGCCATCAAAAATTATTTTGACCCTCTAATCAGACTTGCTAAAATATAAAGAGGACTTCCAAGAACACGTTACTATTTCTTGCTTTTCTCCATCTGGAATCAGTTGGTAAAGATCAAACTTTTTAGAAAGACATATCTAGAGCTGCTCTAGCACCTCTATGTGGTATACCAGATCAAATTATCTTGACTGCTAAATTTTCCAACTTATTTCTCTTGTGAATTTCTTTTACCTCAAATTTCAGCCACGTTTTCTTATACTAAGTCTAAAGATCCTCCATTAGCTACATTTTCTTCCTTTTGTAGGTACTTCTGAACTGCAAACAGACTTTTCCTTAACCTACTCTTTGATAATCCAAATATATTGACATTTTGAGTGGCTTGCTACAAGGCACATCTTTCAATCCTTTAATCATTCTCAGAGCTTTCTTCTCTGAGTTATGTCCAATTTCTCAGTGTTTCTATTGAAGTAAAGATGCCTAGAAGAAATTGAATTACTGTCAGATATATTTTTTCAAGTTCTACTTGGTATGCCTTTCTTTCCACACCCAAGATGTGTATTGATACCACACCTAAAGATGTGGCCTGCACTCAACTTGCTAACAATCACGACCCATTTTTCAGAACCTGTGACTTCCCCATATAAATCTCACACTCCTACATTCTTTTTATGCTGAAACATTAGTTCTATTTGTCCATAGCAATTACATAGAGGGTATTTTTGTTCTCCTTTGTAAGCAATACAGATCTCTAACTACTGTCCTTTTGTGGGTTTTTTTGGGTCATGTATCAAGATTACATGTTTCTATCACCTGAATAATTTTTAGCAATAAGGACGTATCTGTTTCTAGATCACTGATGAAAAAGTTAAGTCAACCAGGCAGGAGCTGAGTCCTACTACATCCTTACTAAACAGGAACTTCTTTCATGCTAATTTAGTAATGAGCAAAGATCACTGTTCCTTTTACTCCTAATATGTTTATAAAATGAGTCTCCTGTGTCCTTACCTTACCTGGCCACTGATTCATCCATGTTTGGTCTTCTCTGTCTTACTAGCTTTTGAGAATTCTGACTTTTCTTTTATACCACTTTTCATCCAGTTGCCTTCTTGTCTGAATATGTTCATGTGTGCATGCATAGTAATTGTTTGCAACTATTTCTAGGTTAATTTTCTAATACTCTGCCCTCCAGGGTTTGAGTGCAGCTTTCTCTGGAACTAGTGAGATATCAGAAGGAACTCCCCATTCCCTTGTACATTCGGAATGCAGTCTTTTTTTGGATAATGTGCCTTTTAATTACATGGTGTGGTCCAACTACAAAGCCAATTAATAAACCCAGAGGGAAAGAAATACTACAGTGGAGGAGAGGGACAGGCTTGAAATGAGAAAGGAGCAGATCTTCTAAAGTGAGGAACAAAACCTGGTAATTACACTAATCATCTCAGTGATTGTCACAAGGCAGATGACTTGGCAAGAAAAGCTCCAGTCATATCTGGAAATTAATAAATAATAACTTTTAAAAAATCCTACTATAAGCATGCCACCCCTTGAAAAAGGGAAAAAAAACTTAGTACCTGAAATGAGACATGAGCTAGATGCTTGTTCAGGACCTCTAAGACACAGCTGTATGCTTTTCAGACTCTGAATAACATAAAAATACCGTGGATATCCACTCAGATTCCAGCTGATGCTCAGTTAATTGGCAAAAGTGGTTTGAAGCAGTTTTAGACCAGATTATATCAGCCTGAAGGACCATAGAAAATCATTTGTGGAAAAATATCTGTTCTGATTTTTTTTCAGTATGAAGCTATGCCCACACCAGGAGCATTTTGCTGGCATGTGTGGCAGCATACCTGGAGCAGAAAGGTGCTTTGAGCTCTAGGATTGTGGAAATGCCAGATGGTAAATGCCTTTTCCCTGACATACAGGTGTAGGTCAGATGCCTGGTGGATGGGTTTAGACACCCTGCTTGAGCCTGTGCTGGCTGTAAAACCTGAGATGGACACTTTGCAATCAGCATACATACATTAATAAATGTCAGTAAATGCTCGAAACAAATTATGAAGAGGTGTAATAAGGATAATAATGAGTGCTGCAAATAGCCAGGAGCTGTGACATGGCTGCACTTTATTATACTGAAAGAGCTTTGTAATAAGGATAAAGTGGGCATCATTTAATCAGCTCAATTTTTCTTACCAAGCAGATTATCCCATTGGGATAAACCTGCCTGCATGGTTTAATAAAGAACATTATAGACAAGAATTATATCCAATGATAATTCAACTTGTAAATTCAAATTAAAAATGAGGTTAAAGTTTGGCGAGAAGAGTTGGTGAAACTTCATCATTTACTCCAACTACCATTAAAACCCTAGATTTACTGTTTTTAATTAAGCATCCTAACTGTTCCTTAGTCTGACCAGCCATCCTTTGTCTGTTTTAAGGTCATGACAACAAGATAAGCAGTCTACAAAGAGCTATCATTAGCAGACAGGGGAAGATATTAAAATGATGTATTATTGTGTCTCTTGATCCCCTGTCTTGGGGGGAGGTTCAGGAAAGATGTTGTGATGGTAGGCTTGGACACCTCCTGCCAGTGGAAGCCATAAGTGCAAAGTGTTTGTATAGGTTTAGGGAAAGACTGAACAAATGCTTATGGATAAGAGATCCACTTCGGATCACTCAACACAGAAAACACATCAAGCTCAGAAAACTCTCTAAGCTGAAAATAATTGTGGAACAGGAGATTACTCAAGGTATCAAATTCTCCTCTCCTGTCCCCATTCTCTGGCATTCACTTCTAACTGAGATAGGATACTGGGCAAGTTGAGCCCTTAGTCTCACCAGGAACAGCCATTCTGATTTTCACTGAAGTGGATTAACTCACTGACTTCAAATTGGAAGACTCCTGAGAAAATCCTCCTATCCGGTCATTCATTTTGGCTCATTAATTACATTTTTTGGGACCCTGGTACTTGTTTTCCTTTCTGAGACACCAGTCCTCCTTTGATCATCTGTATCATAATGAACCATTGCACCTAGAGTTAAAAAAAACCCTCTCCACTGGAAGGGAAAGATATTTTGAAAATCTTTTTGCGAAGCTTTAGCACAATTGAACCCTGATCTTTGACTGGGCAGTGATTTTACATAGACCATCATAATTAGTAGGAAGAAAATAAAGACAGGAAGCCTCATTTCCTAATCTGTTGTGGCTTGTTGAATTTCAGAGAAAAGTAAAGGATCCCAGTACAAGTTGCCACCTGAATCAGCCTTCCTTCACAAATATCCTTCAATGCACCAACCAAAGTTAGATATGGGAAAAAGTAGGAGTTCCCAAGGGGTTCAATAGTAACCAGGAATTCTTCACTGTCACTTGTAATCTTCAGCAATATTGCACATTTTTCAAATCTCCTCTAATTGCCCTAAGGAACCGTAACTTGGGATTTTAGAAGCACCCTTTGGCACTCTCTGCCAAGGACCAGCTGGGTGCTGCTAAGGTGACTGTCTCCTGGAGTTTCATTCTGTGCCTAACAGAAGTAACAGACAGGTGATTATTCCTGCTTTCATTAGGAAAACATGGATTCTGATTACTGCATCAACTTGGAATTAGATATAAATGCTCCTACATTAAAAATGCTTTCTACCTATAGCTGCAAGCAGGAGCAAGGTGCAGGGCAGGAACCTCTGGGACCTCAGGGCACTCCCATTCAGCCTCCCTCTTACACTGCTCCCTGAGCTGTCCCCAGCCCTGCAGGCACCAGGGGCAGCTGCAGAACAGCAGAAGACTCCCAAATGTACAGCTGGGGGAAGGAAGGATGCTATCTTGTTCTTTCCTGTAACAAAACAGCCTCTAAAAGCTGACAGCTCATCTGAAACCCACCTGATGCAGCTCCTGAGCATGGAAAACCTTTGGTTAAACCTCTTACAATGCATATACATGGCCTCAGTCAAAAAGTACACAATGCAGTGAAAGTGGGACAGCTACCAAAAGTCTTCTTGGGCTCCTTCACAGCACAAGGAAAGGACAGGGCTTCTGACACACTTTCTCATGGACAGGGAAGGTGCCCTGGAATTGCCAGGAAGCTGAGGGGAGTGGGGAGGGAACATAGCCAAAGCTACACACACACACGCACCCATGTGCACATGGACCATCACTCTGTCCACCTTCCTCTAGAAGGGGATTTACATTCTATTGCTCAAAATTATTATCAGTAAAATGCAGTAGCCTTGATAGAAACTGCAGTTCCACTTTGTTGTGGAGTATGTAGAGTTTTGCTTTAAGCAGGTGAAGAGGGGTGGCTCATGCTTGCAGGACATTGTTAAAATGGAGATGCCAGGAACTGGAAGAGCATTTAGTGAAGAGCAGGTGCAAGTTGCCATTTTAAGGCTCCATTGTGTACTTGGGAGGACAAACACAGAAACTGAGCTCCAGGTATTACGTAGGACTTGGACAGGGGGATGTTGTGAATAACCCTGCAGTATCCTAGGTATAACTAGGAAATGATAAGACTAAAAGAGGATACCAAAACTTAAGCAAAACAGTAGCCTCCACTTCCAGCATCTGCACAAGACAACATGGTGTCAGTAAGGATGATGAAAGTAAGCAAATGGATAATGAGATGGAAGGACTGTTTCATATCTTACAAGAAATGGGCAGAAAAAAAAGAGAAGTCTGGTCAATATTAAAGAATACGTTTAAATCTCCCAGGATATCAGTCTCCCAGTCAATATCAATCTATTGAACTGTCTATAGGATTGAGATTAGTTGATAGAAACCCTGTCATAATCTCCTCAGTTTCCAAGGAAAATCTTTAGTAAAACATGTAGTAAAACTGATTTAGTTGTATAAAGCAGTCTGTGATAAAGCTGCTAGAACTTGGCTCTCCAGTATGTATTAGCCTGCTGTAATTATACTTGCTGCAGCAGTATTTCCTTAGGGCAAACCCTCCTGCAAAAGCCGTGGGGGGGATGTTCTCTGTTGATGGCAGAAATGATGTTATTTTTACTTCGCTGTGGGATTTAATAAATGTTTCTACCTGTTAAATAGAGATTAATTCTCCTAGAGAGAAAAGTAAGGCTTATGTAGAACAAGGGAACTTTTCTGAATATCTCTTTCCTATAGCTATTGAAGAAGAAAGGCACAGACACAAGTCACAACCTATAAATTTTGGCAATTTAGTGATGAAAACTTTTCTATTTTCAGGATAAACAAACACTTGAGACCTGGAGTTCACCACCACCAACTAATATTTACTACAGAGTGGTAAATCACTGCACAATCACTATAAATGACATAAATGGTGCCACTTAGGTGCTGGTTTGAGAAGCAGTCAGTGCATAGCTACATGTGTAATGTGGGACAACACCCAGATGATTGCACCTAAGATATGGCATTTTTGCAATACCTAATGAAAGACTGCAGGCCATTTCTCTATGTGACATACCTCTCTTCTGCAATCCTGTGCCAGGATATTTCACCCCTAAGGTGCTGAGCACGACTGAGTTGGTGCATTCTCCAGCAGCATCACCTCACTTCCCGGTCAGCAACAATGAGGCACAGCTGGGGCAGATGGGCTGACAGCTCAGACCTACAGACCTGCAGGTGCTGTGTGAGCTTTGAGGACTGTTACAGGTTTGCACATCTCCAAGGTCCCTGGTTTCAGCATGAGGTATATCTACTCAAGAATGACAGAGAAGAGAATTAAGTTCTGTGCCAGAGCTGTGCTGTCCTCACAGGTGTTGCTGAGGAACCAGGTTGGGAGTTTGCAGTAGGTGAAAAGGGTGGAGAAAGAGCAGGATGCAGGTTGTCTGCAGTTGTCTGAGTCTGTGGTTTGATATTTGGAATTAAAAATGTATATGGGGTGTGTCAGAAAGAACAGTATAACTGGACCTCAAAGACACTCTTTTTCCCTATCCTTGAGTTATTACTTCCTCTGTATGTATAGCAGCAGTAATACTAATTCCTTAATAAGCATGGAACCTGTGAAAGTGAATTCATTAAAAAGTGTGGGGTAGCCAGATACTGGTGTAATAGCCTGCTCTTGAGGTATCTGAGGTGGGTAAAAAAGGTCACAAGTATTTGGAAGTTGAAAATGTGCACAAGAAGTCTCATTCACACTGAAACAGTTTGAGGTGATAAACTAAGATTTTTAAAAATATTATGTGAAAAAAATAATTAAGTTTACCTTTAGGATATGTTAAATCACAAATTATGGTATCAGTATAATCAATATATTTTGTTCTATCAAAAAAAAAAAAAGAAGAAAGTGTTCAACTTTTTGTCCCAGTGTAAGATGAAAACAAACTTTGAAAAATTCCATGTATTTCTAATGGAAGAGAGAGTGTGTTTATTTTTAGTTTTATATGGCAGATGTGCTGGAGGTCTTGGTTGAGGAAGAACTGTGACTTCTTGGAGTTCTATCCATGCTCAGCTACAATAATGAAAGTCATGTTCAAAGCTAAAGGTATTACATTCATGTATTACACCAAGTGCAGACTCCCTGGAGAATTGGTTAATACCTTATGATCTATGTGTAGGTGTATAAAAAATCTGGTAATGAAAATTTCCCAAAGAAAAGCATCTGCAGTCAAGGCTGTCAAGTGCAATGGCTCTTCCTGGAAGAGATGCTTCCCTGCACCTATGACTCCGTGTTGCCAGCTTTCAAATATTTAGTGCAAAGCTAGAGGAAAAGTGGAGCTATGTGCTTTGCATCAATATGCTCATCACTTCTCAGTATGAAAACAGAAATGCAGAGGAAAAGCACTTGGCATTAAACCTTGAAAATGTCATGTCTACTACGGAGCCAATATGAAAGTTGTTGATTTGGCTGTATTCAGCTCCACATGTGAGGAAGGTACACATCATTTCCGTTTCCTCTCCAACAGGTTCCCTCTTCCTTTGGTGGATGTTACAGACAGTCTCTCAGTGAGCCCTGTGCTCCTCTCTCTGCTTGCTTCCAGAGCACAGTGCAGCCTGGCTGGCATCCTGCAAGTGCAGATGCTTGTCAGCTCTTGACTGCAGGAGAAACACCACGGCAGGATTTCAGAACAGAAATAACCCTGTAAGAAGATGCTTATGTCTGAAAATAAAGTTCCTTAGCTGAAGTAGAATCTATTTAACCAAAATCTGATTTTACCAGAATGTTCCTTCTTCAAATAATCAAATAATAATATGGATTGGAAGGGGAAGGAGAACTCACATTAGATTGTAATCTTTCCTTTTCAACAGAGACAGTTTCCTACTATGTTTTCCATACCATGGATAAAATTGTCCCAAGAAGCTCTATCACCTCTTCCAGGAAAATCACCTCCATTTTTTTGCACTTTGAAAAAGTAAGCAATAGAGAAGTTTGGATTTTGTGCTCTTTTGTATTTTTTCTAGGGTTTTGATTTTTTTTCACTTCCAAATTCATTAGAAGGCAGATGGAGGTGAAAGAATGGCTATACTTAACAGAAGGAGAGCATGCAACAAATGACACATTGAAGGCTGATGTGTTAATGTCTTTTCTCTTCTTTTTTTTGGCTGTGGTTCTCGCAAATGCAATTGTTTCCAGAAACTAATAAATATTTATTAAGAAAAAAAAGAAAAGATACAGAACTGAGCCAAGGAAAAAGTCTTTTGAACAATTAGTCAAATTCAAACTTTCATGTAATGTTGAAATACTCTCCTGCCTAGCATACTAGGGTGAATATATAGAATCATAGGATATATTAAGACTATATCCTATAGAGTCATAGGATATAGTAAGACTTTATCCAAGAAGCCTTAGTAAAAGACTAAAAAGTTAAAATTCTCTCTCAGAATTTAAGGCCTGTAATAATTCACTGGCTCAATATTAAATTCTTCCTTGGAGTGGATCTACTGAACCCAGTAATACCCTGACAGGCAGCACAGGGCTGGATTGCTGTGGGAGCCCCAAAGTTGTGGGAGAGAGGGAGCTCCAGGGGGGGGGAAGCCAGGGATGCCTTCCTCACCTGCAAGAGCTGTGCCACAGCACCAGGGCTGTGATGGGGAAGACCACAGATGGCCTTGGAGGGCATTGCAGAGCCACAGACTGAGGGTCAGGGTGATTTTGAGCCAGAAGAAGCCAACAGAGACAATCTGAAGAGTATATCTTTGAAAGCACTCAGAGTGCAGAAGAAATTTCAGAGGACAGAAAACAACAGACAGGGTTCCTGTCTTTAGAAAGAAAATAAAGGAAGCCCTTGAAAATTTTGGAGAAGTCAGCATAGTTTCAGTATCTGAAAAGATCCTGGAACAAATTGTTATGTGATTACACTATTACATGTATTATATAGGCACCTAGAGAATAACAAGGTGATAAAAAACAGCACAGGTTTGTGAAAAATAAGTCATGTTAAATCTATCTGGTTTCCTCTCTTTACAAGCCTGAAGGAGAAGAGAACAGTCACTGTGGTGACTTCAGTAGGGCTTTTGACACTGCCTGTACAATGTTCTCCAACATTTCACAGCACAGTGGGGGATGGCCTCGTTGAAATTAGTGTACAGCGGATATGTTGCTTGAAAAAACATAGTCAGCATTATTCACATTCTTATCAACCCTCTTTATCAAACCAGACAAGCATTTTATACAGACTCCTGTGAGGGGCTATCTTGGGCCAGCTCTGTTCAATAATTTCATTAGCAGTTTAAAAGATGGAATAGCATGTATACTAATTTGCTGATGACACCAAATTGGGAGGGGTTGCAAACCCTGTGGAGAACAAGTTTAGAATTTGAAATGGTCTTGACAAATTGGCAAAATGGCCTGAAATCAATAAGATGAACTGAAATAAAGACAAGTACAGAGTGCTGCACTTAGAGAGGAAAAAATGAAATGCACAAATACAAGCTTGAGCATATACAAAGAGGATCTAGGATTACTCTCCAGAAAAGGATCTAGGACTACAATGAATCACCATTTTAACAAGAGACAAAAGTAGTAATGTGCTGCTCAAAAAGAAAAATGTCATGAGATGTATTGTTGGAAGTGTCAGATAATATGTAGAAGTTAATATTTTAAAGGAGTTAATAAGATTTGGCAATTTTTGGTGTTGCTGAAATACTATGTCCAGCTTTAGTTCTCTCCCTTGAGAAAAGAGGATCCACAGAAAGAGAGTAATGCATTTCAGACACCTTGACTTCTAAGGAAAGGCTCAAATATATTATTGTTTTGTTTAGAAAATGGAAGCTAGCGGGAATATAATAATGGTCCTGAAATACCGAAGAAAAATTGAATAGTGTTTAACTGTATTTCTTGTCTATTGAAAACAAGAGGACAGCTAGATTTGCAGTAATTCATTATGTTCTATATCATGAAGCATTTTCCAGTTTTCAGTAAGGCATTGGAATTTTGAGGACAGGTTCTATATCACCTTTACTGGACATTTAAGAGATTAAACATGTCTCATGGGTCCTGCTCTAAAGCATGAGTTGGGCTCTGGGGTTTTTTTGAAGTTTCTTTCAGTGTTACAATTGTATGGTTTTTGGGAAGCTTATCCTGATAGTCTGCCTCCATTTTTAAATGTGTACTTCATAATCCTTTCTTCCTGAATGATTGTTTTCCAAATAGATACATTGCCACCATATTTCTAAAAAAAAGATGCTTTGATTTAAGGCTCTGGGTGAACACAGTGTTGGAAGTCCTGCTGACCCTAATGGGGCTTTCAGGGCCCCACTTAAAAATGTCTTTGCTTTAGTGACAGTGAAAGGCTGAGCTATAAGCTTTCTTCAGAAAAAATATTATGTGATCCCTGCTACTTGGCTCCTGCTAGAGAGCAGCTGTTGGTATTGGTATCAGACAAAGCTGGGTTAACTAACGCCTGTTAGAACTGCTAATGGTCCATTACACTATTTAAAGAGTGCTACAGAATGTTTATCTGCTGCTGTTAACCAGTCGTATTTCATCTGCTAATCACATCAAGTAAAAAAAAAAAAGCCATATTTTTTCATTACACCAACTCCCTAGGTTCATCACCTGCTCCAGACTAATCCTATTAGAGCTGCATCTTGGCAGAGGCACTTCTGGCAAGGCACAGTCCAGAGACAGGATAAAACTCTGTTTGTCCTGCCAAGCACGGTCTTGGCTGAGATTACAAGGTTATTAAAAACTATATAAGCAGCCACCAAACTGCAAATGCCCACTGCACAGTTTTGCAGATAATTGGCTTTCTGGTGTCCCTGGCACAAGGAGGGTCTGGATCATGCACAGTATCCAAAACAACAGTAGGAGACCCCACAGGATTCCCGCACTGTGACAGAGCATCCAACTTTGTCTGCAGTCAAATCCAAAATATTATGTGAGTGACTCCAGCAAGAAACTCAAGCAGACACAATAATTCAGTAATTAACAACAAACAATCTTGCAACATGTTAGCTATTAGGAAATTCTTTTCCTGTGAGGCTGGTGAGACATTGGCACAGGTTACCCAGAGAAATTGTGGATGCCCCATCTCTTGAAGTATTCAAGGCCAGGTTGGATGGTGTTTTGAACCACCTGGTCTAGTGGAAGGTGTCCCTGCCTGTAGTAGGAGTGTTGGAACAAAATGATCTTTAAGGTCCCTTCCAATCCAAGCCAAGCCATTCTATAATTATGTGATATCAAATAAAACTTGTTGGCAAAGAATGAAAATTCTTCATCTATATACTATACATTCAGAAGAATCAACTTGTCCAGTCTCAAATGCATTTGGCCCCAGAAATCTGCAATTTTCTCCAACAAAACTGACTTGCAGCAGCCACTTCTCGTGACACCGTGCTTTGCAGAAGTAAGTGCAGGCTTGTGCCTGCCCTGTCACCAAGAGCAACACGATGCCAAGTAGACAAGAGTAACAGTGTTCAGGAATTTCCTGGGAGCTGGTAGACTAATACCTGAAATTGCCATGACAGCACTTATATATTAAGTCCTAAAAAATTTGCAACTTTTTTTTATTAGTTCCCCTAGGCCATATTGCCCTGAGAGGGATCTGCACAAGCAGCTGCTACTTTGCTGTGTTTCAGATGTGTCTCCAGGGAACATGAAATCCCATTTCAGTCAAGGGGGTTTGGCTGTAGAACACCCCCTCTCCCTTTCTGCTTTGCCAGAAGAGAGATGTGCTAGTCCTCTGGGCATACAGCTTAGTCTGTCTTTTCCTGAGGCTGAAACTGATAGCTGAAGGTTTGGGTTTAATTTTAACCAACTCACTTTTCATATATACATATACACATACCCTGCATGCGTGTACCTTGTTTAGAAGATCTCAACCCTTCCTCTGTTTATTTTAATTTATGGAATAAGCAACCCTAACATTTTGTATGCAAACACTATAGATCCAACAGTGATTTGGAGCGTGAGGCTGCAACTTTTTTGAAAGGAGATGGTGAACTGTGATCCACCAGTGAGCCTTGGAGTTCTCAAGACCCTGGGCTCAAGGATACTCTGGAAACATGCTCCCAGGACTGATACAAGCATATTAATTGTTGGGTGTGCTGAAATCAGGATTTTGGAAAAATCAGATCTACCTATGTTTGTCAGTACAGAAGTACAAGGCTGTACAGCCCATTTTTTAAATTCATATATCTGCATTCAGAAAAGTCTGCAGAAACCTGGTGACCCTGTGGGGTTTTGGGCAGCCCCACGAGGCTTGTTGGTGGCGGGGCTACACAGGCAGCCTGGGACAAGGTGTGTTTGTGTGTCCTGAAACCTCAAAGGCCTTCTGAAAGCTGCTCAGGGGGGTGGATGTGTGGTACAAGAGCATCCTTCCCATCCACACAGACCTAGCTAAATCCTTGCTCAGAGCCCTTTACTTCATCAGCCTTTGAGGATTTATCGTCCTTAGCAGGTTGTTGTAAATCAATGACTTGCTTTACACTTTTTAGCAGATAGCCGATACTGTTTGTGGATCAGTCTATCATGTGTGTTTGACATGCAGGACTTCCTTATCTCTGAGGGCTGAAGCTGTTAAGAAAAACCTTTTTTTTACCCTTACTCTAATATTTGCTTCTCCTGATACATTGGTATACTTACTAATCACTCTAATTATATAGAGCATACAAAGCCTGCTTTGTTAGCTTCCTTCTTGATGGCATATTGTAGGTATAGTCCATTAAAGAAGCTGTGCCTGTTACTCTGTGCTCTGCAATGAGAAGATAACTACTTTGATTACTTATGGTTATAATTTTTTTATATATTTTGCATATTGCAATATTTATTTCAGAATAAATGTGACCTTAGTCCATCTCCATGTTTACTTTTATTCTCTTCTTAAAATACAATAAAAATAAAATTATTGCATTTATTCACACAAATTTTCTAAATATTCTTGTCACTGATGGAATCAAAACCTGATGTAGGGAACCATTGTTTTCTGGTTTTATAAGAATGTGAAAAGTTGCCAACAAAGAAAGAGCCTATGTAGCCAATATTCAATAAAAAGAAGGGGTGTGAGCAGAGAAACATCCACAGACATGGGTTATAATATCCAAGGAAGAGTGTGAAGTGAAGTGAATGAAATGACATCATTTCAGGATGACACAAGTTCAGAATAAAAAACCAAAAGGCTGTAGAATTTCCAAATAATCTCACAGCTTTGTTAAAATGTCACATAATGAAAGACAAAATTGAATGTAGGACAGATAGCTGCTGTTAAATTAACTGATAGAAATGCAAGGCAGAAGGCAGCTCTCTCTACCTCAGCACTACAGTACTCTAAATCAAATAAATCATAAGAAAGAACATGAACACGACCGTGGATATTTCATTGAAAGAGTTTCAACAGGAAATAAGAAAGCAGATCAAATGAAAGTAAAGCTGTAATAAGAAGGGGACAAAGAATAGTGCCAAATCAAAAGAACACCAAATGCAGTGGAGCCCTATTAGCTAATGTAGAAGGAGGTCTCTAGGGTGTATAGTTTCAAACACTCCAGCTAAAAACACCATAGCTGAAACCAGAGAAAAGGATAATATTAAAAATATGCATGGAATACTTTCTTCTATATGTGTGAGATTTTAAAAATTAGGACAGGAAAATGAGCAAGCATATAATGCAGAAAATAGGGTAGAAATTTGAGTCTACTATTGATGCTTTCAAACTTAAGAAAGTAAACCAGCCTTGTAGATATCAGAAATTGCTGAAAGATAATTCTTGTCTGTGTATTATGTAACTGTCATGTGGAATTCACCACCACAAACCACTCCTGAAAGCTTAGCAATAACTAGATACTCCTGTGCCGGATAGAGCAAGTAGGCTTTATCAGTCTCTGATGCCACATGATGGGGAAGGGCTCTGCAGTTATATCACAGTCCCTGACACACCACAGCTGCCAGCAGCCTTAATGAGATTGACTCTTGCCCTGTTGGCCAAGATGGAAAATGCACAAGGCAAATATGCCTTCCTGTTCTCCATGGCTTGCACTGAAGAACAGTAGCTGCTTAGCCTTCCTTTTGGCCCTACAAAGCTTAAGACCAAATATGCTTCTCAAAAACAGTTTGCTGCTGGCCATGCCTGGAGGCAAAAAAACCTGGATACAATTGGTCTGATTGCATATAGTGCAACTCCTCAGGTTTCTGCCAAGCACAGTTGTCATTTATTCTTCTGGGAGGGGATAGGAATAAATAACCACTTAGTCATGCTGTATTCTCTTTGAAATTTTTTTTCTAATATTCAGATTGCTGGAGCCTGGTGTGAATTTTAAATTAAGGAACTAGAGGGGGAGAATGCATTTCTTTTTGTTAATGGCTTTTTCTTTCAAGCCACATTATTATTCAGTTGCCATGGTTTATCTGATTTTGCAAAGTACCCAGGGAGATGTGACAATGATTGGGTACTTAGAAATACACTGATAGATAGACATAGCCTGTCTGTGAAGGGTAGAATATTAACATTTTCTATGTTGGTGACCACCTACTGCCTTGGTAAGCTAAAATCAGGATCTCTTTCCCTTTACTTGTTGAGAAAATTAGATCATTGTCCACTAACAAATGTAACTTTCTACAGTAAAACTATTTACTGTTACAATTCCTGCTTAAGCAGAAAAGACAAGACACCCATCAGAACTATTCCTCCTTTGGAAACAAATATTTATTTTTAAAGTAAAAAACACATTTTGATTTCAAATGCAAACTTCCCAGTGCTTGCTCATCTGTGTTGCTCTTGCTTTAAAAGCTGCATTTGTTAACTCTCCTGCACTCATTAAGACAGCACATACACGGTAAAGTTTTGTGCAGTTCATTTCCCACAGCTGTCACCAGAGCCCACTGGCCCACTGCAATCTTGACATCTTATTTACAAGTTCTTTGTGTGGGATTAAAAAAAAAAAGAAAACTCAAAAGAAGATGTTAGTGTTTTTGACCAGGATATCTTTGTGGTACCCCAAAGTCAGCACAAGCCCAGCATGCTCCACCCCAAATGTTTTTTCTCGATGCCAGCAAGACTCTCATCTCCAGAGTACAGGTGTTCCTACACCAAGTTGATGCTCTTGGCAGTCTTCTCTACCACCATCTCACACTGGTCTTGTAGGCACAAAGATTTTCTAGACTATCATCAAATGTTATAAAATGAACAACAATAATCCGAGCTAGTGCAAATTAGGGCATGTCCCTGAAAGATGCTGTACCAGGCTGTGGCTGGCAGTGCCAGCTGAAAAGCAGCTCATTTAACAAGCTCAGTTCTTCATTTGGCCTTTTGCCTATATATTTTGAAGAATTTTTACCTTCCAAAAATACTCCCAAAATACATTTGTGTTTCATGCAGCCAATCTGCTGTTTTGTTGAGTGGACTCTTACATGATGAATAACATGATCAATGCTCAAGCAAATATAAGATCCAGCCCTGCATACACCCACTGCCACATGTGGGAATGCCACTGCAGAGCAAGTGTGCTCCTGCAAGGGGCAGGGCACCCCAGCTCTGGTCTCCCTACAGACCTGCCCTAGCTTTAAGCACTTAACTTGTGCTTCAGGTTCAGAGGAATAATTTGCATGGTTAAATCACAATCTTGTATTTTAGAGCGTTATTGCTCCCAGCAGATTGCTCAGCTTGTGCAGGATCAGTTCCACAGGGATGCAGGCTGTGCAGGTGAGCAGAGAGGAGCATAGCAGTGAGGCTGCACTGTGTCCTGGCATTTTGAATGAGAGAATCACTTCAGCCTGCACACAAAGTGGAAAGAGTTTTGTTTTGTAGATGAGAAAAATCACATCATTCCAAAATATTTATATTAAGTAGAAGCACTATATGCCCTGGTGACCACTGTCTGGCAGACTATTAAACATGGGTCTGCTGTATTTTTGTAGGAGGGGTGTATGCTGATAGGTGCATCCACACTAGTGCATATAAGTGTTTTATACCTATTTTCATCCATCCATCCATCCATCCATCCATCCATCCATCCATCCATCCATCCATCCATCCATCCATCCATTCATCCATCCATCCATCCATCCATTCATCCTTCCCCATTTGAGTAAAAGAGCTAATCAACTGTGGGTGTGGCCTTCATGTTATTCTATAAAACTCTTAGGATGATTCAGTATTTTTTACTATAAGTAACTTGCTAGAAATTGCAACCGCATTAATGCATTTTTATGTCCTTCATTTTTAATCACTGAGATTAAAGTAAAAGCAAAGACAAGTAAATGTAGGAATAGGATGCATTATAATCAATAAAAAGTAGTTTACAAAAATGTCCAATAATAATATATTTTCTGCTTCAAGTGTAATTTATTAAAATTCATTCACTCTTTTGCTTGTTTCTTACTAGACTCGAATTATTTGAATTTCTAATTAATTAAACCTTTTATAGACAGATAGGAGCAGCCTCACATGCAAGTTCCTCATTCCTTACTGGAAACTTCAACCACCCTGTGGTTGGGACCATGATATCTGTTGCAGGGACAACATAGCAGAGCATAAGCAATCCAGGAGGATCCTGGAACACATTAATGATAACTTCCTTCTCCGAATGACAGAGGAGCTAACAAGGAGAGATGCTAAGCTGGACCTTGTTCTCAACAAGTAGGAGAGGTTGGTGGGGAACGTGAATCTCAAAAGGGCAGCCTTGGCTCCAGTGACCAGGAAAAGGTGGAGTTTTAAAAAGCCTTAGGGCAGGGAGAAGTGTACAGCACAAGCTTTTTACCCTGGACTTCTGGAGAGCAGACTTTGCTCTTCAGGGATCTGCTTAGTAGAGTGTCATAGGATAAAGCCCCAGAGGGAGAAGATGCCCAAGAAAGCTTGTCAATATTCAAGGATCACTTCCTCCAAGCTCAGGAGTCATGCATCCCAACAAAGAGGCAGTGAGGCAAAACCCCCGGGAGGCCTGCATGGATGAACAAAGGAGCCCCTGGGCAAATTCAAACGTTAAAAGGAAGCCTGCAGAGGGTGGAAACAAGGACAGGTCAGAGAGGAAACAAGGACAGGTAGCCTTGGAGGAATACAGAGAGATTACCTGAGCAGAGAGGGATCAGGTTGGGAAAGATAAAACCCTGATAGAATTAAATCCAGCCAGGATATCAAAAGCAACAAAATAAATCTTCTATAGGTATGTCAGTGATAAAAGGGAAACTAAGAAAATTGTGGGACCTCTGCAGAAGAAAATGGGAGACTTGGTTACCTGGGATGTGGAGAAGGCTGAGGTACTCAATGACTTTTTTTCCCTCAGTCTTCACTGACAAGTGCTTCAGCCACACTGCCCAGGTTGCAGAGGGCAAAGGTGGGAACCAGAAGAATGAAAAACTTCCCACTGCAGAAGATCAGGTTTGAGACCATCTAAGTAACTTGAAAGTGCAAAAGTCCATGGGACTTGTGCAAAGCATTTGGCACTGTCCTGCATGATATCTATGTTTCTAAACTGGATTTGATTGATAGACCATTTGGTGCAGCAGGAATTGGCTGAATGGCCACACTGAAAGAGTTGCAGGTAAGAGTTCAATGTCCAAGTGGAGAACAGTGATCAGTGGTGCTCCTCAGGGCTCAGTATTGAGACAGGCACTATTTATCTTTGTCAGAGACATGTACAATGGGATCAAGCACACCCTCAGCAAGTTTGCTGATGAAACCAAGCTCTCTGGTGCAATTGACATGTTGGAGGGAAGGGACATCATCCAGAGGGACCTTGACAGGCTTGAGAGGTGGCCTATGTGAACCCCATGAAATTCAACAAAGCCAAGTGCAAGTTCCTGCACCTGGATTAGGGCAATCCTAAACACAAATTCAGGCTGGACAGAGAATGGATTGAGAGCAGGCCTGAGGAGAAGGACTTGGAGATGTTGGTTGACAAGAAATTCAACATGACACAGCAATGTGAGCTCATGGCCCAGAAAGCCAAACACATGTGAAGAAGTGTGACCAGCAGGTCAAGGGAGGTGATTCTCTCCCACTCTGCTCTCATGAGATCCCACCTGGAGTACTGTGTCCAGCTCTAGAGCCCCCAGTAAAAGAACATGAAGCTGTTGGAGAGTCTTGTTGGAGCAAGTCCAGAGTAGGGTCATGAAGATGATCAGAGGGCTGGAACACCTCTCCTATGAAGACAGGCTGAGAGAATTGGAATTGTCAGAGATGAGAGGATTGGAGAGAAGACATTGGGAAAATCTTAAAGCACCCTTCCAGTACCTAAAGGGGACCACTTCTTACAAGGAAAGGCACTTTTTACAAGGCCATGTAGTGACTGAACAAGGTGGAATGGCTTCAAACTGAGAGAGAGTAGGCTTGCACCAGATGTTAGGAAAAAATTCTTTAATGTCAGGCTGCTGAAGCACTAGAACAGGTTACCCAGAGAGGCTATGGCTGTTCCATCCCTGGAGGTGTTCAAGACCAGTTTGGATGGGGCTTTGAGCAACCTGGTCTAGTGGGAGGTGTCCCTGCCTATGGCAAGGGGGTGGAACTGGATGGTCTTTAAAGTCCCTCCCAACTCAAACCATTCTGTGATTCCAGGATTACACAGGCATAGAGCCCTTTGGCTTCAATGACCTTGCAAAAGCCTATGTTCATTTTTGGAGGAGGAATTATAGAGTTTGTGACTGCCTCACTTTCTGAATTTTTTGGAATTTTTTTCGGAAAGCAGGCAGTACGCTTGATCAGACTTGGAAGGTACTCAACTTTGGCCAGTTGAGCAAAAATCTACCTTGTTCTTGCTCAGGCAAAACTTGAAAAAATAATGTTCTTGTAATCTGTGGTGCATTTCAGGCTCACATCTTTTCTCTGCCAAGTCAATTAAAAATACGGAGGTATTGCTACATTGGAAAGAACTCAAAGAAAGACAACAAAGACTTATAATTACAAAGTAGACCCATGGCCTCTAGGGCAAAATAGAATAAACTTAATGCAGGACATAGAAAGCCAGCACAGAAAAGCAACTCCAAAGAGGCAGAGTAAGGTATCCAGAAGGTAATGCCAAAAGAAAGAGCATGAGTTGTTTTAGGTAGCCAAAATCAAGCCTTTGAAAAAAAGTGTTTTACTAAATCTGGATTGTTTGGGATGGAGTCATTTAAATAGAGAACTGAAGGGCTGATTTTCCAAGGTACTCTGCTGAGGTACTGCAACCAGGTGCTCCAAGCCAAATCTGTTAAAACACAAAATGTGTTATAGTAATAGAGGGCTACGACAATCTGTACTACTGGAAGGAAGTCGTTTACACAGCTGAAGTAACAGTGAATCAGAGAAATTGTTTTAGAAATTTAAAAAGGTAAAAAACAAATACTATAGGAAAGCAAAAAAAGGACTTCTTAGCTGAATACTGATTTCTAGGGACATAATCTACTGTACAGTTTAATTGGGGATGTAGGATGGAGTCAGCTTCATCAATTTGAGTGCTTTGCTTAACTTGGTAGTATCCACTTAAATCCTTTAAGCACTTGGTTCACATGCTCCCCCTAAAAATCTTTTGTGTGACCCAAAAGAACTGCTGAAAGGTAGACTTGAAAGTGAGGAGGGGCACATTTGGGCCATGTGCAGAAGTAGCAGCACTATGAAGCTGAAGAACAGCCTCATGAGTGTAATCTCCACACATGCACAGCTCCCCAAGCAGCACCTAAGGAGCTTCTGGGCACCTTATCTAGGGCAGAAAATCTGAAAAGGCCCAAAAGCCAAGCAGAGAGTCAGCCAAAAGGGAAGTGGCTGAAGAAAGGTGCATATGTATCTTTGGCTTTGTTACTCTGAGCCTGAAGAGTAGTCTCCAATCTGGATTCACACCTGGGACTACTGTGCTGATTACCTGAACCACCCTTTCCAAGAAAGAGCTGCTGAAAGGGAGAGTGAACATGAATGTGTGAATAGAGGGAAAAGGCTGAAAGAATGGGAAAAAAAGAAATAGGGGAGATGGAGAGGAAATATGAATCAACCTTAATCTGCAAGTAAAGTGGTGAGAAATTTACCTGGAGACACCAGGTTTCTGTCCACACCTAGATGAATTTCTACAGGGGCTGGCATTTCTGTGAGTGTCCTAGCCACTGTGTTACAGAGTTATTCCTGCTTTCTGCCTCAAGGAGTACCTACTTTTACCACAAGCATTTCTATGAACACCCAGGAGTAGACAGCAGGACTCTCAGGGGACTTTGCAGAAAAACATTTACTGCTCACTTCAGTTGGTTGAGCATAAATATTTAGCACCATGTGCATGCCTTAAGCTTTACCTCCCCTTCTCCTGATGTGCTGCATCTGCTGTGTGTGCATGGATGTCCTGAGGACACCCAAGGGGTCTCAGGCCACCACATTCTGCATCTCCAGCAACTGCCAGGAGGTGACACCAGCCCTTGTGTTGCAGGAGCCTCAGTGTAAGTGTGTGCAGGTGTCTCTGGCAGCTGGGCACACCTCACCCACAGTGAAATCCAACAGGGTCACCTAACATAGGTTTGCCCTCATCAGGCTCAGTGAATCTCAGTTCAAGAGAGCTGCCAAGGGCAAATAAATAGGCTGTCCAAACAAAGAGGGCACTGTTTTTTTAAGCTTTCTGCAAGAAGTGGAAAGCAATACGTCTTTTTGTTCTGATGTCAAAGTTATCCAGAAAAATCATGCCACTATCAAGACTGTCACATTTAATTGAACAGCACTTGAGGTTTTTTAATGATCTTGTCTCTCTTCTGCACCCTGGAGAATTCCTGCTACTGTTTGCTCTCCAGTGCTGAGACTCATCAGAGCAATCACTTAACCCTCCCACTGCCTGCATGTCAGCACTCCAACAAATGCTGTATTTTATGAAAATACCATTATAGCCTCTTAGTGATTTTCAAAAATTAGGTCATTGCCAGATCAATGCAGCTATGTTTACTTCATTTCAGGGATTGATTTTGGTGCTCTAAGAGGATAAGCAAATGGCTAAGAGTAGTTGACTTTCTTTGGCACTGAAGCATTGAGCAGTTTGACTGTAGGCTGAACCATTAAATCTCTGGATCTTTTAAATTTCATCTCTAATCAGTCTTAGAGCAAAATTTATGCTCCCAACCTCCAAGTGACATTTTGCTTCTGGTACTATTCTTTTATATGCTGAGAACTCCCGTGATGCCCTTACACAGGGTGAAATGCCTCTGTAAGAAGGTGGCACACAGCATTAGAGTTTACCATCACTCAGCAGCTTCCATAGGAGATGTGCTCTGGTTACAAATAAAACCTTACCAGCCCCGTGGACTCACACTGGGCTCTGTGGTTTGAGCTGATGACTTTCCTTCTCACTTGCTACGTCTAGTCCCAAAGTGCCATGAGTCATTTCAGCCCTCAGAGTCACTTGTGTACATCTGTTTTCCTGCAGCCCAGATGCAAAAATGTTAGGATTCAGTAAATGACTCAGTTGATGATGTTTCACAATGAAAAGCATCCGGCTAATATCCCACCATGATGCCGGATCTTTTGGGGTAACGGGAGTGAAACTGTAAAAAACAGAAGTACTTTAAACACTCCAGGAAGCATTGATGAGCCTTAAAAATTGGCTGTGGTTATGGTTATTGTATACAGTTGCTTTTCAAAGCAGGGTAAGGCTACTGACTGACACATTGTTATATCATCCTCTTTGGCTATAGCACATGGCTATTGTGAAATGTTGCCTTCATCCTGGGGAGATGAAGATTTATGGAGAGCAACCTGCTCTTCTGTGGAGTTCTGCTGCTGTGGGGAGCCAGGCACTGTGACCTTTGGGTGTGCAGGACACCTCACAGAAGAGCATCCCCACATGCAGAGACCCTCTTTCTCCCTTCCTGAACCATCACACAGTGCTAAGAGACCTCTCCTGCCCCAAAAGATCTGGCATCATGATGGGATATTAGCCGGATGCTTTTCATTGTGAAACATCATCAACTGAATCATTTTATCCAACAGAAACTAAGCTTTTCATCTGATCTGTTGTTGTTGTTATTATTTTTTTTTAATTAATTTTGCCACATGATTCTTGGAGGTACAAAATACATTTAGTCAGAAAAAATAGGGCTTTATGGCATTCTGAATAGTTTCCCATAAAAAAAAAAAAAATTCCCAGAAGAAATAAAAGTGCTGAATCTCTCATAAATCATCCCAAGACACTTTTGTTACAAAGTAATTGAGAATCCAGAGCCTCTTAACCTTCTTTTAGCCCTATTTTTCATCATATCTCCTACAGCCAAAGAAAGCCTTGCTTGTGGTAGGATACCATATTTAATACATTACACTATATGCCCTTGCTGGACCTCAACACTCTTTCCAGTACTTTCCAAGGTAATACAATTTATGCTTTCTTTAAATCTCTTCCAGTGCTATTTTTTTCATAAACCACAGTCAGCTTTAGGAAGTCCAACTTTAACAGAAGTGATTCAATATCCTCTCAATTGCCTTGGGCTTCTTCAAAGAGTGCTTGAAAGGGAGGATGTGGTGAGACTGATAATGGGATATGGCGTCCTTCACTTTCGAGCTGCCAGCTTGCCACCAACACTCTTGAGGCCACTCTGACTGGAAAAAGTATCTGAAATGTGCTCACCTTCATTTTCTTAAGGCCTGATGTTTACTGCAAAAATACCTGCCACTGCAATGGGCAGAGTTATGCTACAGTCTGGGCAAAGGGGCAGCAGGTGAAGATGAGAAGGGCTATGCCTGCAGCCTGTTGTAGGGCTTGTGACACTGCATATGAAAGTACCCTCTGGTTTGGCTGGCTCTTTATTATAAAATAAAATATGGTCCCAGAAAGGATGAATAATAAAGAGATTTTCAAATGTATAGCATTTTCAAAATTCTAGTGGTTTGCCAGATAGTGTAACTGCTTCAGGAGACTGCCTTTGTTTCTGAACCTTACAGCATAATATGGGAGAAGGAAAGTATGGGGACACTTTTCTTTAAAGGGTAGTGTTTGTAGATTAGGTGAATAAAAGAAAGATGTCAGCAAAGCAGTGAGGAAAATCTGTGCTGAACAGCTTGAGCCATAGGTGCTCTGTGAGAATAACATTCATGCTGCTCCCAAATGTCCAAACAACCAGATGGAATATTTGATATTTTGGGTGTATTGGGATAAGCAACACAACCTGCACTGTACCTGCCTGTGAAAGGTCAAACTAATTTTGTAGCACAAAGAGGATGCAGAGACTTCTTGGAGTGTCTGTAGGTCCAGGTCTGCCTTTGTGGCAATGCAGAATTTATTTGCCATCTCTGCTAAAGTAACACCTTCAATAAGCCAATTCAGCATCCCAGACATGACCCTTCCTAGAGCTGGTGTAGAATTTAAGGAATGTGAGAGGCAAATTGCAATCTGAATGTACCTACAGGTTATAAATTTGTCTCACTTAATGCTTTCTGTCAAAGTAACTTATTTCAACCAACCCTCCTCCCCTGGTAATGTTCTTCCCATCCAGTAGCACAACAGATTATTTCCAGGATGGCAGGAGTACATGGCAGGAAAATTCAGCATAGCTAAGGAAGCTGTGCTTGTGAGTCCCAAGGGTTTAGCATCAAGTGAACTGCCCTGAACAGCAATATTCTGCTGCCCCCCAGGGGAAGGAAGGAACATGTATGGATGGGCTCGGAGTGACCTGTACCACTCCACCCCCAGCTTCAGAGCTGAACTTCTGCTCCTGGACCTGCTTTCTCTAGACTTTATGCCTCTGGGAAACAATGTTTGAAACAGCAGTGTTTAAACGACTGAGCCAGAGGCTGCGAAGGCAGTGGGTGCTGCAAGACTCTTTATTGCCATTTCTCACAATGAAATACTGAATGAGGATTGCTTACCTGGGTCTGTGTCAAGGAAGGCAAGGTTATGAATATGTATGAGAAACCTAACTGTTTGCAGAAACAGCAATACTAATGTCAGTAGGCACAAGAATAACTTTCCATTGCCAAATAACATGCATTATTTAGCATTAATACATGTGCATAAATAAGGAAGTGCAGCAGGTATGTTTGTGCATTCTTTACTTCTGAAAAATATTTGTTAATGGCACAATAAAAATGTTGATCATAAAAGTAGACAAGGCCAATCTACTATACAATTATCTACACAGTCACATAAAAATATAATGTTCAGAATAGTAGATCTGCTCTGCTTAGGATCACCCTGAATAAATGACATCTGAAGGCCCCAATAGATGACATGCAAACTGGAGCTTTCCAAGAGAAATTTTTTTTCATATAAATTCCTGCTATCGGCTCACATGGCACATCTCACATGCTTTCCACAGTGTCTGACACTTGGTGCACACTCCAGGAAGCTTTCACAGGGACAGAGAAGTGCATATCCCTGGCATGAGTGTGATCAGACACCAGACCTCAAGTGTCTGCCAGAAAGCATGAAAGACTTTGTCAAGAAACTACTTAGGATCATTAATTTACTTTCCTTAGCGTTTACAATGAGCTTACTCTTGGAACAGTTGAAGTGTATCTTTTTTTTTTTTTTTNAAAAAGGTAGAATGGGGCTGCTGGCTGACATGAAAAATGTCATGGCTGATTGGCAAGTAAATAAGACCTGGTCCTTTGGTAATCAGAGATGGTTCAGGGTTGTCCTTACTGCAGGGCATGCCTTCACTCCTTGCCCATGCGTGTTGACACACAGCCCTTTCCTGGGCTTGGATCTCTTTCCAGGTCTCCAGTGAGGTGACCCCAGGCTGTGGGGGTACGAGAGAGTCCCTGCCTTGGCACAGCCCCTGCAGGCTCCTGCTGGTGACAGAAACCCCCTTGTACGTGGGTTCATCGAAACTATCAAGCCAAAACAGTCTTTTAAGTCTTTTGTAAACACGACATTCAAAGGACTCCCATCTGCATAGCCGCCTGTCCTATAACAACTTGGGAAACATCATCTTTCTGGTGCCTCAAAATCATTCTTGTCACTCCCGTTAAGACAAGATGTGTCTAGCCTGTCTTCTCCAATGCAGTGTTCTTCAGATGAGAAGGATATATATTATGTATGCATTGATCTAAGAGGTTTAGGCCATGTCTAGGATGGTAATTATTCGTCCCTACCATCTATTTCCAGGAGATTTGCAGGACTGCATGGTCTCAACACACTTGGATATGGTCTATTAAAAGTTCTCCTTTATGCTAAGAAGATTTGAAAACCCTGCAGCCTAAGCACGTAGGCTTCCTGACAAGATTATTTCATATTAGGTACACTTGGTTTTATCTGAAGCTGACTCTAATTTGTTAAGATACAGTACACAAAGAAATTAAACTATAAACTTTAAAGCATCCATCAATTTCAACGTAATTTGTTTAAAAAAGCTAAATTATGGGTTAACTCAGAAGGTAATAGAATTCAGAAAGAGAGTACTTGTGATACAAGGAGTCCCTTCATACATTAATTTTCATTTTTGGTGAGATGAAGTTTGAAATTAGATTCAGATTGCAAATTATAGCTTTGTATGGGCTCCCTATTGCTAACTCATGAAATACTTAGATTCCTGAGGATGAAGCAATTTTGCTTCCCATAATAGACTGCAAAAGCCTTATTTCCCACTGGTAAAATAACAGGTCTGCAGCTTAAAGTGGGAGCGAGCCATGTCTTTGCTTCTTGACTTGGTCACCAACAGGGATACATTACACTAAAACATACAACTGAAGAAGAAATGGTGACATATGGTGGTTTTTTTTTAAATTCAGAGTTTATCCTTTTCAGTTCCCCACTACAAATAACATTACAGCCTGAATTCTGTGAAGAAGGCAGCTCATTATTTCATGTCATACATATACCTTATTTACCTTACCCTATACACTACTAAATTCTTGCATTGTATTAGTTTTTGGGCTCCACAGCACTCACAGACATAGGAGGAAAAAGCCATTTGTCTCCTGGCATAAACTGATGGACTCATTTAGCAGAAAAAATCCATTACATTTAGGCAAGGCAGAAGAAGTAACGCTTATGGCAACAAAGCAGATGTGCGATGATCTGTAACCCTGGAGGTAACTATTAAGTCTATAAATTGTCTTCCTGTGGTCTCCTAAACATCCATGGTTGTATTAATCTGTTATTATCCCCCTTCTAGGAGTAGCAGGAGGAAAGCTGTGTGGAACCACACCTCAGCAGATGCTGGCAAGGGCCAGGTCCTTCATTAGGCAGAGGTTCAGGAGCTGAAATCATGTTCAGACAAAACTTAAATACCAAATGAAATTGTTCTGCTGTCTTGTGCAGCTTGCACCAAAATGGGTACAGTGTGTGTACTGTTAAAATTATCTAAGAAAATTTCCCAGAAGAAGAATGGAACAGATTGAAAAAAAAAAAATTTCTCCAGAAATGTGGAAAACTACTCGAAAAGATTTGACTTGGTGTCTGATGCAGAAAAAGACTACAGATGCTAAGAGACTAAAAGACTACAGTTGTGACTTTTGCTGGTTCTGAAGCATTTTCTGGTTTTAATAGCTTGCAATTAAGTCAGACTGATAATGAAATCATGTTACTGCATTAAAAAAAGAGGAATAGTGGTGAAATGAAGTGTCAGATTTGCTTCCAGAGTACAAAACAGACTTTGTGTCAGATTTGTGATTGTGTATCACATCTTATAATGTTAGCAATTTATATTCCTGAGCAGAGACATCAGGATGGGGAACTGGAGCAAAATATTTAAAGCAAAATTCCAGCAAGACACAGGATTAATCCTCAACAGAATAAGCTTAGATTTTTCCAAGTAAAATTGAAGTCCAGTCTGGTATGAAGCCTCCAAAAGTGCTACCTCTTTGACAGCCAAAAGTCACATATATTAATCAAAAGGAGGCAAATCATGAAGCTGGAACCTTCAGAAACCTGGATGTCCTTTAGCCAACGCCACAAGCTATGACAAGATCTGACCTTCGGAAAGTAATGCAAGAATTATGGCAGAGTATATTGTTCAGTGAGAGCTTACAGAAAGCCTCTGTAAGGGTGCACAGACTATATGGAAAAAAAACCCCACCATCAATTTCACTGAAAACCTTTTTACAATGGATACAATGCAGGGAGATGGAGCCTGAAAGCAAATGGAGTTTTAATTCTTTTTTAACTGAGTAAAACCAACATGGTGCTAAAAGCAGTGATAGTAATGTTAAAAGAAATACAGGGAATAGAAGGCAAATGGCTAAAGTTCAGGATGGAGGTTGAGAAGTCAAGCATCTCTGAAGTGGGATGGAAGCCTCAGGTGAAAAAAAAGTTAGAAAAAGGCTTACACACAAGGGAAATGTCTGCATTCCTCTGATGGAAACATGTCTGTCCCTGGGTCTCCTTAAAAGCATGCCCTCATTTGAGAAGCTGGGAACCAGAGACACAAAGAGATGTGGGAATGTATTCCAGGGAAGAAGGAATCTGCTAGCAGAGTACAGGGCAAACCTGGAAAGAACATCTGCCATGTGATTCCCACCTTTAAGGACATTATTCTTATGTAAGGTAAAAGTAAGAAGAGAGGGTGGTTTCATTACTCTGGAGACCACAGAGCTAAAGAATAAGAAATATAATGCTGAATACATGTAAAAAGACTTAATTCTTCATTGATGCATGGTATCAGAAGGATTTAAATCAGTACGTGCACAAAATTTTCCTCCAACTATAACTCTTGAACAGCTGAAAGAAATGGAAGGTATTTGTCTATGCTTCATGCATCAGGACAGTGGCATTTTGTCACTAGGCATCTTCACTGGGCTGCCAGTCAAATCCAATGTCTCTCTAGCATCCTTTGGTGCCTATCTGTGGAAAAACTGAACAAGACACTAGTAAAAGTAATCAATGTAGCCAGAAAGTTAGAGATAGTAGGTAACACACAAGTACTGAGTAATATCTGAGATGCCTCAGGGCATCTGGTCCATCTACATAGGGCTGTGCAAAATAACACAAGCTTTTGGTGACGTCTCACATTGGAGGAGCAGCTTCTGGATGTACTTTGTGAGCTGTGACAGGAGTTCCCAAACAGCATTTAACACCCATGAGCAGGCCACTGTACTGAGCCCTTCAATGGCCCTCTTAGGGAACTTAGACTATTTACTGTCTACTGCCTGGGAACACAATCATGCAGACATCTGCACTTTGATGTCGTAGCCTTGAGTTACATTCTGCCCTTGGTGTCCTATATTTGACATATATGGGAAAAAAGGAAAGAAAGTAAGATGTATGGGGAGCTCATAGGGCATTTAAGACCATGTCTAGTAAAATGACTTTACAGGACATGGAACATGTCATGTTTCCTCTGAGTGGCGAAACAAGTGTTGACACCCAGCCTAACTCAGCCCTTGATGACTGCCAGTGTTAACATCCAATTAGTGAGAAATGCCTCTGCCTGAATTAAGGTGCAAAAGAGACCATTTGTAAAAGTCAACAATAGGGATTTTTCTAACAATAAATGTGAGGCAGAGAGATAGAAAGAAATCGAATGGGGAGGAGAGAGAGAGAGAAAGAGAGGGGGAGAGAGGGAGTGAGGAAGGGAGGCAGGGAGCTTGTAACCATTGCCTCCTGACTTGTTACCATGAACTCTCCAGAAGACTCTGTCTTCTGTACCCTTCCATGAGGTTTGATGAGTTTCCCCTAAGCCTTCTGCAGGTTGTATAGCCCCAGTTCTCACATCTCTTCTTCATTTCAGAGATGCTCCACTCCCTTAAACATCTTAGTGACAATTCATTCGACTCTTTCCAGTTTGCCCATGTCTCCTTTCTAATGTGGAGCCCAGAACAGGACACAGCATTCCAGGTGTGGCATCACCTGTTCTGAGCCACAGAGGTGAAGGATCAGCTCCCTTGACCTGCTGACTCTTGGTTAAAGTGTGCCATATCCATTACCACACTCAGTAAGAGTGCACCATTGTAATGCTCATGCAACTGCATTAATGCAAGCAGAAGTTCTTTTTCACAAGCCACACAGCATAACTGTAGAACTAAACATCACAATCTATTTTAGAAGCCAAAAATATAAATTTGTTTAAAAAAAGGACTAAATGATGAAGTAGTTTAACATCAGCCAAATCCAGGTCCAAATAAGCCACTCCCCTTTCCTCCTCCCCTTCCAGTCAGGGAAGGACAAAGGCAGAGACCTTGGGCTGAGATAAAATTACTGAAAGCAAGCAGCAATGGAATAAGAATGCACCGTGCCAGCAGCAATATTTATAAATTATAGGTATACAAAAAGAGAAGGTGCTTTACCCACAAAAAGGGGTTTACTACCTCAACTTAGTTCCTCATGGCCACCAGAGCAAAGAGAAGATGGTGGACACATTCCCCAGCCAACAGCGTTTGCTGTTTTCAGAGCTGCATTCTCCGAGAACCAGGACGGCACAGGCAGATGAGAGAGGGCAGGGTCTGTAGGTGCTGATCCCTGCAACCCCCTCAAGGAAGAGAGGGAAACAAAATGCCACACTTCCAGGAGTAAGCTCGGCTCTTCTTCACCCTGAAACCACACCCCCAGCAATGATGGGGGTGGTATAGAGTAGCAACCTATAGCCACACCCATACGCTCCACCCATGCTTTGCAACCAGAACTGATGGGGGTTTTGCCTATTGTTGCCTACAAAACATTACAATTCAGACCCAAGCTCCAGCCCAGGATGCCACTAAGCTGCCAGCTGCTAGAAGCTGGCAGGACACACCAAGGGGAAGGAACACACCTCCCTGCTGCTTTTTCTTTTCACAATTGCTGTAGTTCATCATCCTCACTGAATTACCATGGAAGGATGAGCTAACGTCTAGCCTGAAAACAGTGAGATTTCATTGAATTGGAGAATAATAAAGCCCAGGTGTATCAGCTAGGGTCAGAGGTTCAGTAGGAAGTGACAGGAGGAGAGTGCTGAACGAAGCGTGTCTGACAGCACCACCACCCCTTGGAGGTGTTCAGTGATGCTTTTCTAGAGGCATGAAAATAAAGGGCCACAAAAATAGCTCCAGGGTTGACAGGTACAGGTTGTATCTTTTTGTTACCCTGTATGGCTGACTGCATAGGGCTTTAAAAGGAGTATGAACACCGACAGGGTGAGGGGAAGAGGGCAGCCAGACTCTGGAGAAATTGCACTTCCATGCATTCATCTATGTTAAGATATTCTTCATGTTACTGAAATATGTATAGTGAGGGACCCTCCAACACACACTGTGAAAAAATATGATGCAGCATCCCTGAACGCTTTGGCAAAATGTGCTGCTGGAGGCAGGAGGGTAGACTGACTGGTGGCTGCTCTGACTTCCTGGGGTAGGAAAATTCTTACACAAATAGAATACAAATTAGGGAGGATTTGGGAAAGACAGACATGGTTTTAAAATGCTTGACAGAAATGCAGTGGAGCCAACACTTGAGCCAAACCATGTTCAAGTCTTTCTGATTTCTTAAAAAAAATCCCCAAACCTGTCTGGTCCCAGCCAAGACATGGATCACTGGTTGCCAGAGCTGTTATAGGATGAGAATATAGAGGGTGATTAAGGCTTTTAGCAAGTGTCTGGGGTGGCATATTCCCAGACTTTTTATTGATGTAAAAAGAAACCTTGAAAAGGAGACGGAATTTGGGTTGAAAGCAACAGAATGGCAAATGTTAAGGATTTATAATATTTTTAGGAAAATATGGAAGTTATTATTTCCATCTTTTATATCAGTCTTTTATGAACAGCAATGTAGAAGGAGTTGCTTAAGTTTATTGCATGTGCCAAAGACAAGAGGTCAAGGCATGCATTAAATCCTGGGCTGGTAACACTGGAAAAACAAAATCAAGTCCTTTGTGCAAAGTACATTTAGTTGTGCTTTTGGAAAAATATAACCCAGTTGTCCAAGAACTGCTCCCCTCTGTTTCTGCTAGGGCTCAGCTAGCCAGTACTTAGCTGCTTGGGCCACAGATTAGAGACAAAACAAAAACCCAGAATAACTGTAACTTTTAGAAATAACAAGAAATCTCTGTTATGCCCCAATTCAAGGGAAAGTGAGAAACAAAACTGCCACTTATTCAGGCTGGGCACAGAGCCTTTCCCACGGAGTAGGCTCAGGGAGCAGAGCATAGTCAGGATCCAGTGCCTACTTATGGCTGTACTTCTGAGCAGCAGCAGGGAAGCACAAGTTGTCCTCTCTTGTTTTGCAGTCAACAGAAAATTGAAAACAAGGATACCTGCCAGTTGGAAACCAATGCCAGAGCCACAAGGAACCTGAAGAAATAAAATGCAAAAGAAAAATGTGGGTATGACTTGGAATCCCAGAAAAGCCCATCTCTTCCTCAGAACAAAATTGTGCAGAAGCACTGTGGGAACCAGGGATCACAAGGAACAGCATTTTCCCCATCACCTGTGAGGCTGCTGACCATATTGTGGAGAAATGGTTGTTACCTTTTTCCAGCCCCAAAGGGAAAGAATTAAGAGGTATGAAATTACACATTTTGTTGCAAATCACTCACAAAGCCTCCTTGGGCTAGTACAGACAGCAAACATATAATTCAATACAAGAAAATAGCAATACTGATTGCTGCCCTGAAACTATACAGGGGCAAAACAGAATTTTTAAGCAGGACTTCACAAAAGATGATAATAATATTTTTGCAGTTCTTCAAAAGCATGGGACAAACCAAAATATCATATGTTAAAAAATGGAAAAACATGAACCATGATGAAAGGTACTTTTCTTCACATAGCTTTTTAATTTTTATTGTTGTCTTGATTGCACATAAATTCCTTCTCTCTGTGTTAAGCAGTTTGTCCTACTTTATTTATATACACTTCGCCTCCTCTTGTTTTGCCAGTGCTCCTCAGCCTGAAAGAAGGAAGGCACAATTAACAGAGCTGAATCTTAACAGGCAGCATCTCTCCCTAAGTCTCAGGTCTTGTGCTGGGGCATTGTGCCTTTGCTTCAGAACAGAATCACAATGCAGGCGACCTCTAAGGAGAGAAGATGTCAGGGGTGCAGTTTTCTTCAAGGATAAGCACGATGCTACCCCAAATCCTGGAAGCATTCCCTCTTGCCCTGGCTTAATCTGCATTTCAGCTGCAGGCCAGGTCTGTTTGTCACCCACAGCAGACCTCTACAGAGCTGACAACCAGATTAAACTGCAGCAGACAGCTTTCAGGAGCTGAGCTAGTTTTTTTAAGCCTTACTGAAGTATCTCTACATTACAATGCAAACTGCTCTGTGGATATGGTTTGACTCGCTTTATTTACACGTATCCGTGATCCTGAGAAGAAGAAGCCAGAAGGCATGCAAGGCAATTCTTCTTGCAGGAATTGTACCAAAAAGAAAATCCCTATTTCCTAGAGGTCAGCTTTGCTTTAGGGACAGATGCAAATCAGCACCTCCAGCAGAGAGCAAACTATTTTGCTGCTCATGCAATTCCCTCTCCCTCTAAGCTGATTCTGCATAAAACCATCGCATAACTTGAAACTTGAGGTCTTAAGAACAATGACTTGAAGACTGCATTTAACAGAGCAAGTGTGTGATGCCTAGCATAATAATATATTTATTCATGAGCTATCTAATAAGCGAGGATGCATATTTTATCATAATGCTCTGATACAGAAAAACAAACACTCTTTGTAGTTCTGCACTGTTTTGCTTGCTTTGGTATATTGATAGAGCTAATGACCACAGTTTGTGCCTTCTTCGCTAGGCACAGAAAATCCCTGCTTTGATAATATTGTGCTGTGACAGAACGATAAGAATTAGGGCGGTGCACCAGAGAGCCTGGTTCCTCAGCAGAGTGACTTTGAACAGCAGCACCAGAGCAGCAGAGAAGTGTGGGGTCCCTAGAGCCCCAAAGAGCAGGCAGTGGGGCTCTGCCAAGGAGCAGCCAAAACCATGGAGAAAGCACCAGCAGAGGATCATAGACAAAACCCAGGGGTGACATAAGGTTGGAATATGTGTATATATGCAAGCTGCTCAGGGCTAGGGGAAATCTGATTGTAGCAATTATGCTAAAAAAAACCCCACCACACTCCTTCTATTACCCTGTGATAATTCACCCCTTTGGATTGAGACTGTTACATGTCCAGAATTGTTAATGTCCAAAATTTTGGATTAAGACTGTTACAATCCAAAATTGTACTGACACCTGTCTGTACAGTTTGGATGAGGACAGTGGACCATTCCTGTTCATGTAAAACATATGTAAGAATGGGCCAGGCATAGTATGTCATTTCCCAAGAAATTATCACCGGAGGAAAATTTACAGTTCATGATGCATTTAATTTCTACATCATTAGCTTCTTTGCCAGAAATGCTGGGCTTTACCTTAACTCCCCAGGGACCAAAGACATTTTGCCACTGCTCTGAATGAGAGTAAGTCAAAAACATTTTAGAATGTCCTAACCTCCTTCAGCAGTCATTCCCCTCAGATCAACATGCAGTGTGCACAGAAGCTTGCTTTCAGAGCTGTAGGACGAAAATCTGCATGATGTATTGATACAAGCTGCACTGTAGGAGCAGAGAGACAACAACAGATTAGACTGGTATATAAAAACGCCTTCCCAAAGATTAAGATAAGTTTCCCTCTGTGCTGGCAGTGAATGAACAGAATTCTCCATTTGCTTTCCCAATAGACAGGAGCACCTGAGGTAAAGGTTTATTACAAATACACCCCTTGGGAGACTGATGTTGTGTTTTCTGATGGCCCGTCAGCTTTCTACTTTCCCGTGATTTATTTGAGCTGTGGTGTGTGTCTATCTACAGGGTGCATATTTAGAGAGAGTATCTATTCAATTATTACAGGTAGAGATTTGGCTGCTTGGGGGTACACCCTCTGCTTACTCCTAAGCATCAGTTTGGATGACAATCTCTCAAAGTCATGGTCCAAAAGAAGTCACAGATGATTCATTCAGCTTGAATCTTATCCTTGGTTTCTAGTGCCTGTATGTCTTACTCCTTATCTAATTAGCCCTGCAAAATCCCAGTTCGTAAACACTAATTGGAAGCATGCAAGGGTAAGTGTCCACATAAATCCTCCTCTGCATTTTTGATGTATCAGGTGCTACAGGCAAATAAATCTGACACTGAAAAAATGCCCAGGAAGTTTTGCCTATACAGCTGGAAAATTTGAGCCTGTATGTGAAAAGTGTCTTGTGTTAAAGCCAGTTTAGAATAGGAGTCAGGAAGAGTTATGGACAGGCTGAAAATTGCAGGTAGTAAAGGGGGCAAAGTGATAGTAAAACCACAATTTGTAGACCCTATAATTAGCAGTAGTAGCATAATGGAGACATAAATTAATAAAAATTGTTAGTGGAGTGTCTGGCTCTGGGGACTGATAATAAGACTGTATTTTGAGCTTAGTGTCTCCTGCCAGAGAGTCACTGATTCTGAGAATGCCACTGGCAAAGATCACTACTGTCTGTTGAAGAATTAGATTACTGTATCAGTTTAGTGTTTCTTGTAGGCTTTGTTGTTTGCCGACTCCAAGAAGTGGCCAAAGGCTCAATGGATGGAAAATGAAAAGGGCACCTTAACAGAGAAACTGCACCTTAACAGAGAAACATATACCTGAACAGGTATGGAATAGATTAAGAGAAAAATTTTCATACTTTCTACCTTTAATAAATGTGATTTTAAATATGCAGTTGAGACTTCTAGTGCTGTCAGTCAGAGCTTTTGGAGAATTACTAGAAAAACTAGGGATATGGCAACAACTAATAATTGGGAAGTGTAAAACAAAATTCAAACTCATCATATTTTTAAACATCTGATTGATGAATTCTAGCACAAAATACTAGAAAAATAAGCTCTTGATATCGAGGCATAGAGAAGATATATTCTGAAAATGTTCCACGTTACTGCCTTTACGTTATCAGCTTTGTGCAGGGGTATCTAAGTAATACTAAACTGTATTATAAAGGAAATCTAACTATTGACACGGGCAGCCTGTCTTTTAATTATGAAAAATATGTGAGGGTAAGGATACTTCAGTAAGCAGAGAAATTATTTCAATTACTGCTGCATTATGCAGAAATTATTATGCAGAAAAATTAATGAAAAACAGCCTGTGGCAGTGATTTGCTAAAATTTGTGGAGGTGCAATAATTTCACATAAGTTTCTATTAAGAACCAATTGAAACTAAATTTAATGTGTCCCTCCTTTTTATCACAACTTTGGTCAGGTGTCTTATGTGGCTTATAAACCTCTAATACTCTTTCATCTAACATAAGATTATTCTTTCATTAAATGACACTTCCGCATCACCTGGCCTATCCTTTCTGTAAGTTCTACTTTTAAGTCCATTACTTTCTTGGCTGTGTTATGTTTTGGCAATACCAAAGATACAGTACCCCTCCTGCAACAGATACAGCTCCAATTGGTCTTATTATATATATTTCAAGCAATCTTTATTGTAATAGATATTTCATATTTCTTTTCTTTCTCCTACAATTCTCCGTTCTTCCTCATTGCCCTTTGCAAGCTTTGCCTACAGTTCAGGTCTTTATGGGCCTAAATCTGGTAACACTTTGTACTGGACAATTTTTCACTAGCAAACTGATTCCTGATTTATAGTGGGATAAATAAGACATGACCTCAGGCCTTTTGTCTCATGATTTCTATCTTTCTCATCACTCACACTTAAAAATGCTATTGGGTGATTTCTGCTGATACATTCAGCTCAGATGCAATGCTTTGTCCTCCCCCCAGGCCTCCCACATTAAAAAAATAAAAATAAAAAAGATGCATTGCCTTATCTTCCTATGAAAATGCAAGAAGCTGAAGGAGGGGTTTGAGATGCTTTGAGAGCATTAAGAACGGCGTTTGTCATCTCAAGTGATAGAAAGAACTTAGTCACCATGAAATCTACTAACCATAAACCACACAAACTTCACACACATTTTGTGTTATTAGTATTACAAAGCATTTATATGGTACTATACATTTTCACAGCCATTTCTTCCAAGCAGATAAAGCACATTCCCTTCCTGAGACAGCCTGCACTCTACATAAGTCAAGACAAGTATTGTAAGTGATAAAAATAGAGGACAAAAGTTCAGGAGGGATTGATGTGTGAGGCACCTGATAAGGAGAAGAGAGGAAAGGGAAATGATTAAAGATTGTTGTTTGGGATTCTTTCAAAACTAGGGAAAGCTGCCAAGAGCTGCTGGCTGCATACATCTGGGAAACCTGCTGATCCAGGGCAAAGCAGAGTTTCCCAAAGAGTGAGGCTTCAGGATCCATGTCCCACAGATAGGGATGACTGTGGGGCTTCCCACACCCAGCTTAACCCAGGGGGTGGACATGGCTATAGCATTTTTGGGACGCCTGGTGTTTGTGGGGCACCTGGTGCCAAGGCAGGCACCTGGAGATGCTCCAGGTGCTGGTGTCTGTGGGAAGTTTGTGCCCCAAGGAAAGGCTTGTACCTGAACCCCTTTCTGCCTGCCCTGCCAGGCAGCCTGGCCCAGGACAGGAACCCACCAACTCACGTTCGGGTCTTCCCCTGGGAAGGGAGGCTGCACTGCCTGTAGCAAACCACCAAGGGGCAGAGGCAGATGGTGCAGAGCCAGAGCCCAAACCCGGTGGCAGAGCATCAGCCCCAGCATGCAGAGGATGCCAGCCAGGTACCCCCATGCCTGTACTGTCAAGCAGCCTTCAGCTCAGTGGCTCTGATGTCCTCCAAAGCTGGTGCTGCCATACTCACCTCACTGTTGCTGAGGATACTGCCCTCAGGAAATTCATGACAGGGCTTCACTGCTCAAGCAAGGTCTCACTGAGGGCTGAAACTGATTTCTAACTTTGCTTTATTATTAATATTCAGATTCTTTCTGTGACTTGCTTGAGGCGGCATAAGCACAAGCAAAGCTATTTGTATATGCATCCTCAGGGCATCTACCCAAAGTCATATGGGTTATTCAGAATTTCTGAATACCTACTTAAATGTCTCAGATGAAGCAAAACTGATGAACATGATGTAAGTTTGTAAGCAGGTACTCATCTATAAATCTATGATACATATGTCAGTGCATACTATAAAAAAGGTTTTCCAGGATACATAGTTTACGATAGAGATTGGGAAGCAAAAACAACATAAGCACAGGAGAAAGAGGAAACTTGTAGTTAAGTTGAATATTCAGAAACAAACAGGAAAGGAGGACATAAACAGCATTAATACACGCATAATTTAAGAAACATTGTCTGAAAATGCACATTTCACTTTTAAAAACAGTTCTAATTATGAAACCCACAGGGAGGGGAGGAAGAAAGAGAAGATGTCAAATAGTAGCAATATTTAAGCTCAGAATCTCTAAATGTGCAATTTTTTACATATCCTTATTATATGCATAATAAGGATTATACACAAAAAACACAACCAGAACTAGCCAAATATTTCAAAATACATCAGTATAAGCATAGAGGTTTGGGACCTCCACTTTCTTGATGAGTCAAGACATTGCCTAATTGTGTAAAATGCTGATCTCTCCTTACAAAATGCTGATTATCTTCAGCACACCACAGAATAAAAGGAGTCAGTGGAAACTGCAGCTAAAGAAACAAAATAGTATCCCCTTAGACTGCAGAGAGTTTTTTCAAAACTCTCTGCAGGGAAATAGTATTTCTCAAAGCAGCAGGCATGAAATAAGTGCCAAGTTTAATCCATTCACCTTCTTTTAAATAGCAAGCCCACAAATAGAAGTTAAAAAGAAGAATGAGTCCAGAACTGATTTGTTTCAAAACTGGAGACAAAAATAAATCCTACATTTTTAAAATCAGTCATTCTTGTTAGGAGACAATATGGCATCTCAATGTGGAAAAATAATAATAGCATTTGGTAGAGATGCAGTTCATCATTGTTTCCTACTTTAAAGAAAGACCTGCCCTCAGCTCAGATTGCATCCTAGTGGTAGATATTAGGGTATTTCCAATTTCTAAATCTTCTTAGAATTATTTGCAGCACCACAGATTTTTAATGTGGCCCTCCAGTTCATAATCACTTCTTTACATGTCTAATCATACCTTAGAGAAAATCCTGTGCATGATGACTGAATCCACTGCAAACATGGAAAAATCATACTGGGGAAAATATTTTGAGATGGTATTTACCCAATGTAAATGGACATTACCCATAAGATGCTGAGCCACATTCTGGGTTTCTGACTCAGTAGACTGGGGCATAATTGAGGACAGGAGAACATGAGCCTCCACTGCTGGGAGAAGTTCCTGGAGGGAGGCAGAACAAAGGAAAGGACAGTAGCTGGGCAGCAGTCTCTTCTTTTGCTTCCAGGGGAAATATCTCAAGAGTGTTTTAGTCCTAAAGAGAGACTTTTGGTGCTACTACTTGCAAAATTACTGGAGAGCAGTCACACCTGAGCTAGTTGGAATTTGACCTCCTCCATTAAAAAAGGCTGGTCTCAGGATCACTGACCTTGCAGAAAGAGGAAGGAGGTGAGGAACTCGTGAGCTGCTCCCATTTCTTGCAGCCTGAGGTGCTGTCAAAGAAATGTTTATGATGTGCAGTGGAGGACTATGCCAGGCATAACATCTGCACCAGCTGTGGTAAGCATGGCTCTTGCAAGAAGCTTGGCTTCTGGAAAGGCATGCATTCCCCTCTCTTACACACCTGCCATCACAGCTGGAGAACAACAAAATAGTTACTTCTGGTGCAAGCACCATGAGCAAGCACCAACAGGTCCCAGCCCCACTATGTTCACTTTGAAAACTTGTGTCTTAGGGTGGTTTGCTCCTGTGTGCTCCCCATCAAAGCTGAACCAGGTTGTTAATGGCACGGAGCCAAACAGGAATTTGCAGCTGTGGATAAAGGGGAGGTGTCTTCATGTGAATTAGTTGCCCTAGGATCAGCTGATATGATTAGAATTAAGTAGAAGAGAAAGGGGGATGTGGAAGCCTGTTGATTTGTTTAGATGTATGCTTTATTATTAGAATTGTGCTCCCAGAAGCCTATTTGTGGGATGGGAAGCAGAGTCACCTTTCCCCACAGAGGTATGGGAGTTAAGCTGGATGCTGCAAAGGGCAATCAGAGAAGACTTTACTCCATGGGAACAAGTACAAGAACAAGGATGAACAATGCATGAATGGTCATGATGTGGCATTCCCATGGCTTCAGAGAGGCAAATTCAAATTACAAAAGAGTAACTCACCTGCAACATCTTTGTGGTAGGGTGGGGGGCTCAGTGTCCTTCTGTCCCAACAGTGGGCTACAAGGCTTGTAGTGGGATACAAGGCTGGGCAGGATTGCTCCTATTTACCCACTCCCTGTTTGACAGATTGCTCTGACCCACAGGGCTGCCGCAGTCTTGGTCCAACACAGCGCTAGAGAGGAGGTCTCTGTGAGCCCCTGAGCCTGCACAGCTGGGAGAAGTTCTTGAGGGGGAGGCAGAACAAAGGAAAGGACAGGAGCTGGGCACCAGACAGGCTTGGGAGGGTTTTGGAGTACACATATTTTCTAGGCCTAAGTTTAGATGTATGCTTAACTTTGCACCTAATTTTAAGTATATGCGTAGTTTTACATAGCTGAATTTAGATTAAATGTGATTTGATAATTTGTAAATAATATTTTCTTTATTTTTGCTTCTTATTTACTTATTCTGTGACAAAAGCGAGAGATGCCTCAGTTCCAGTAAAGGGGGAAGCTATGAACTGATATGATAACATTTTGTCAGAGATGAATCTTTGCAGTTAATACATTTCATACAGTTCCCTAATGCACTCAGTGAACATTCAAGAAACAGAAATAAACAGACAAATAAAGAATTCATCAAATATAAAAAAACAGAAGAAAATTGACACTGCACTCTGGTCCATCTTAATTTAGCACAGAAACTATTTAATAGATTTTGCAATATTTCTATAAATATTGTGTGCCTAAATGAGCATTTCCTTTTGTGCTGTAAAGACCTAAGGGAAGAAAATTAAAACAAGTTCATACAGCCACATTTCCTTTGCCTCTTGGAGCAGGATTTCCCTTCTCCCTCTGCAGTTCCTTGGATACTCACCAAGTCATAAGTTACTAAGATGAGAGAACTCATCTCCACGCCATACCTTGGGCACTGCCAAGAATGTGGTCAATCAAACCCTACCGGGTATGTACACATCTCAAATCCCTATGAAATGCAAAAATTCAAGAGCTATTTTCAGAGCACACCACTTTGCAGCCCTTCTTCTTCGTAAGAAGCACCGTGCAAGATCAGGTCATAAATCAAGCACTCTTTGTGTCCCCGAGGACATGGGTCACAGACTTTCCCAAAGACAGTGAAATGGGATCTACAGTGTTGCAAATGAAATTCAAGGAGGCACAGCAGCTAGGAAAATAACACACATGAGAGAGGATGTAAATATCCATGGTTACTGGTACTAGCAATGACTCCTGGGGTTCAGTCTCCCCAGTCTTCAGCCAGAACCAACTTCCACCCAAAATCTGCTTTGTTTTCTGCCTTGGTAGGAGACAAAGGCTTCATAAGAAGGTCATACCCCCTTTCAGGAAGGACTAGTGAGAAGTCCTGCCATGGTCTGGACTAGCACCCACTGCCCCCACTCCTCTCCCTTTGTGTCTCTAAACGAGCTTGCTTGGGATCTCTTAGAGTAAATGTCAACTTTAAAAAGAAATATATTGATCAGACTGAAAATCCGGGTAAATAAACTACAGTTATACACTTATGAAACACAGAGCCATTGTAAAGCCACCTCCTTATCTTTTAGCTTTAAATTTTATTTTGGTAATCAAGTTCTACTCAAGCCAGTAATGGTTTAAAAGCTGGCTGTGCTATGTATACCTTGTTTATACTGCACATGCTATCAAGAAAAAATTAATTCCTATGTAATGTACACTTCCCTTTCCTGCAAGCCTAACCAGATCAGACCAAAGACTTTGATGAAGTGAAGGAAAGCCATTAGGTTGTCTCTTCTGTTTGATATTCTGCAGATTGCTGCTGTAAGTTGGTAGACAATCTGTTTGGGAACAGACAGTGACAAATCAAAGCCACCACTGTCTGCTTGCAGATGCTCCTACAATAAAGATGCATCCTTTTCTAGGCAGATGGGTCCCTCCTTGCACCTGAACCCTAAACCCTAATTTTGCACTAACCCTAAACCCTAATGACAGCTTTGGACAGATGCTGAGGTTCCATGGGTGGCCTAGAAGAGAAAGATGTGGAGAGATAAATGTTGGTGCAGTACCATGCTCTCCATGTCATACCTTTTCCAGGCCCAGTGTCCCTAGAGATGCAAGTTTTGTAGTTCTCTGAAACCCAACCTTAACCCTAACCCTAATTTGCAGGCTGAAGTGCCATTTGCACCCAAGTGCCATGGGTGGCCCAGTTCAGATAGACATGGAGATCAATGTTTGTGCAGCATCGTGCTCTCCTTGATATACCTTTTCCAGCCCCTGGAGCTGTAGCCTTTGTGGTTCCCTGAACACTAACACTAACACTAAATTGTGGCCAGTGTCAGGATTTCCCCTTTCCTTGCTCAGATTTAGTATGCCCCAATCCAATTGGTTATACTCAGTTTGTCTATGTTTTGGAATATCAGGAAGAACTTATCAGGATCATATGTTAAAATGTTTCTTGTTGTTTAAAAAGTCCAAATAGAATTAGATTTTACAACTCACTTTGAAATCTCCATTTCTGGCTGCATAATGTAAGTGATAAACTATTCACCTGTATTTATGAAATTTTGTGTACTGAAAATATCAAATCATATTTATAAATGGTGAAGTGATTAAGATTTTATACATCTTAGTTACATGCTGGTGGTAGTCTTTTCATGAATATAAGATGTTACAGGTTTAAGAATTCTTTCTGAAAAAACAGTATTCACAAAATTTAAAAGAATAGCTATATAGCTACTTTTTCTCCCTTGATTATTTATCTCCATCCAGATGCACAGAAACTATTTTGACTCCAGAGCAGGCTCTATATTTTGGTAATAATAGAACATATGGTAATAATGGAGCACAGGCTCTGGCTGAATCATAATTCCAACTCTTCTCCTGTTCTGGCAGGCCCTTGATTTCCATTCATGAAATTGACTGTTAGAGGCAGAAAGGAAATTCTTCATGGAGCACACTGTTACACTACTGTGACATGAAACTCTTGAACTATAACTCATTTTTCAGACACATTAAGTTTAGGTCCCTACCTTGCAGTGTAGCAGATGGCAGCCTGTCCATGTTAGCCCACACTGCAGTGCTACTGTTTCTGCAGCAGTAAGTGACCATCACTAGCCCAGTCTTAGCCACTCAGCATTGCCTTTCCCATGTTTTAGGACAGAGTCAGCTTTGCAGAAAAAAGAGGGACCAGTGTCACATGGTGGACACCAAACAAACAAACAAGCTCTTGCTGCAGAGACAGCTAATGGTATCCTGGGCTGCATTAGGAGGCTAAGAGAGGTGATCCTTCCCCTCTGCTCAGCAGAGGTGAGGCAGCAGTGGTGAGGCCCCACTCAGAATGCTGTGTCCAGTTCTGGGCTGCCTAGTACACAAGAGACATGGACATGCTGGAGAGGGTCCAACAAATGGTCACTAAGGGACTGAAGCATCTCTGTTATGAGAAAGGGCTGAAACAGGTGGGACTGTTCATCCTGGAGGAGAGGGTTCAGGGAGGATCTCATCACTGTGTATGACTATCTCAAGGGAGGGTGCAAAGAGCTCAGAGGCAGGCTCTTTCCAGTCGTGCTTGGCGAGGCAAAAGGCCCAAAACATCCATCTGAATGTCAGGTAACATTGTTTCTCTGTGAGAGTGACCAAGCACTGGCACAGGCTGCCAGAGAGGTTGAGAAGTCTCCTTGGAAATTCTGGACACAGTCTTGGGGAACAGGCTCTAGGTGGTCCTGCATGAGCAGGAGGTTGGACAAAGTTATTGTCAGAGGTCCCTCCCAACTTCAACAGTTCTCTGTTTTTGTGAATTCAGCAGTGCTTTAAGCCACCCATGAACTGCAATATCCTGCTAATGGTGAGAATCCAAGATATCTGATTCTCATTACTACTTAACTTCACACTCTGTTTATGTTTTTGGTCTTTTGAGCTCTTACAACTTTCTCAGCCAACCTGTTGACCAGACTCCAGATTTCAGTTTAAGGTCATTGACAAGAAAATATTGTGACAGAATCAGATGGCTTCAATGCAACTTTATTTCCTCACCAAGACCTATCTAAGTTCTGTTTCTGCGAGCTCTAAAGTAATGAATGGAATGCCTTGGCAGTTAATGATCAGCCTCCTGCTGTTTTTTTTCTTATTTTCCTGGTAATGTTGTGTCAGAGTTTCCCTTGCTGGACCAATACTGCTGCCTTCTGTCTGAGTGCCTCTGTTCTTCCTACAGTTTCCCATGAAGACCTTCACAAAAGGTAACCAGTTAAACATCATCACTACCATTTGCTCTCCATACACCCTTGATCTGGATGGCAGCACAGATGTCTTTAAAGCAGATTGCAGATTAGCTATCTTCTCCCCACTGACATGTCAAATTTCACTGAAGTGTAGCAGAGTGGTTACCTGTATCTGTCGTGATCCAGAGATGCACAGATCTAATCTACCTTGTAACAAAGCCTGGCACACAGCACACACTCGATCAGTTTGTGGTTTACAGTGTAGAATTTTTCTATTTCTTTGGAAACATCATACTGAGTTAAAGCTTTTCCTCACCTCCTCACTGCTTTGCTTGATTTATAGATTAGAAAAAATCCACAGATCTGTGCTGACAGATACCCCTTCTCACAGTTTTTATAATTCAGAATTCTTTAATGCAAACAATCAGTTTCCTAGTAGAAGACTTTATGATGAAATATGGAGACCATTCTGTTAGAAACGAGGGGTGTATTTCTGCTCTGGAGCCAGTGATGCCAGTCAGGACTGCACATCTCCTTTGAAGCTGATAGAATAAAAATGGCTAAAATCAGGGAAAGAGGTTTTCAATGAGAGAGGCCCAGGAATTATCCCAGATTAATTTTAGGGTGAAAATTCCACCCTGCTGCACTGAATCTATAGGCAGTGTAGGAAAGCCTAGCACTGTCTTACCATTACCAACAGTATTGTAAAAGATAAGATACAATAGATATACAATAGATAAGGGTTTCTGAGGTATTAAGGTTGTGGTATCCTTTTGGATGAGCTCCACGGGGCAGTTTTTATCCCTCCCAAACTCAGGTACTGTCATACAGCAATGGGCTGAGCTGCCCCACAGTGCCACGGCTGGGCTGCACCCAGGTATGGGATGGATTGGCCCCGTGGTTCAGTCCCCACTGCTGTCTTGGTCCCAATATTGCCAGGTCCCCAGCTCCCTGGAGCACCCACCTGCCACAAATGCATCAATGGGTAAATTCAGTGTCCTGACAGATTCTCCCATTTTTAAGATCCCCTCTGATAAATTTTGAATAACAAAAATAGCTAATTTTAAAACCAGCACTTTTTCTTTTTGTCAAGACTCTGAAAGATGCTTCTTTTCATGCCAGAATGATAACAGCAGAGTCAATTACTTGTTTTGGGATTGATATTGCTATCAAATAAAATACTCCTCCTCTTTTTCTTCAAACATTTTCTCTTATTAGAAAAATCACAATAGTTCTGCTGATGCACTTTGGAATATCATGTCTTCCGAATAAATGTGGCAGTAGTTGTATGGTGCCTCCAAGATGCCAAGATGTTCCCACTGAGCATAAGGTCATTAAGCCTCACAGTGGCACTGCCCAAGACTCCCAGGTGCCAACCCTCCATTCCACACAGCCCTTCCTCTTATTACCCCATCCTCACATTCCCATCACAAGCGGAGCTGAAGTCATCCCTGAAAAACGAATTTACCATTTGTCTTGCAAGAAGTTTACAAGGATCATGCAAATCAGTACCAGCCACAAAAAGATCTGTACAGTTGCTTTCAAGAGAGGAAAATCTAATATAATTTTTAATGACATAAAGTTATTTATCTCATTATTTCAAATGAAATGCAAAATGAGGAGGGTTGATAACAGAATATGATCTTTCACTTCATCAGTATTTCTGAGCAAGTATTTTCTAGTCCTTTCTTATGCAAGACATTTAGCCTGCTTTCTGCTTGCACATTATTTGTCAACAAACTTCAGTCTTAAAATATGGTATTTTGTTGTTCCAAAACAGTTTTACAAACAGATTTCAGTCTCTTGAGTTCCTAATTTAGGATATTTGCTATTCACTTTTCATCCAGATCCCACCATAATTTTGATTCCCTGACCAGACCAGAAATTCAGCCTGTCAGCCACCTTCCTATAAAATAAACATATGTGCTACTTATTTTTTCATCTTCTTTTGCTTTCCTTTCATATTTTCTTATCTCATTTCCTTTTCAGCAGTTTCCCCCCACCTCTCTTTTTAAGTGCCTCTTTTACTTTTTCCTTTCTCCTTGTCCCTATTTCATTCCATCCTCCCCCACTCTCCCATCCAACAGTTTCTCAAGTGTCATAGAAGTTTAGAAAAATGTGTTTTCTGCAAGTCTTCAAACAATTTTTCCAAACTGGTATGAAACTCTTCCAAGAAGAGAGGGTTTCCTACATCCAATGCCTTTTCTCTGGAGGCTGCCACAAGAACGGGGTTGCTGAAAAAGTCCAGAAAGCAGCAGTTAATGGTTTCAGACACGCCGATGTTGCCTACAAGTGTGTGCTATTTTAAAGAATGTAATAAGCCTTTACCAGCAGCTGAAATCCAAGGATATATATTTATTGGCTACCTGTAGCCAACCAAATGTGTTTAGCACATGAAAATTCTTCTATTAGGAAGTGTTCCCTGCAACATATTATAATGAAAAACATTTTGGCAGTTTTCTGAAAACTGCTGGGTCATTGATGGGAGTTTGTCATAGAGGAAAGGTCCTGCAGAGAGCCTCAGAGAACCTCAGTATGATATTAATGGTTCTGGTAAGCAGTCTTTTCCATCCATTGAGCTGATGTATCTGAAGTCAATAATGAGTAACACTGCAAGAGTTGCAAGCAATAATTTATTAAAGCATATATGTCATGGGAGAAACAAGCAGTGATCAGCTTTACTTTCTGATCAATTAACAGCACTCCCACAAGCAGAACTCAAATTATTTTGAAACCCCAAATGAACCGATCTAGTCATTAGGAAGTCTGTGGTGCTACTTCATGCAAACAGCTGTTCATTTTATCATATTTACTTTTACAAATTACTGTTATCATCCTGCAACCTTAGCTTTATGGCTCTTTGAAAACTACCCAATGTTTGATTTTTAAGGACTCTATATGCAGTTTAATCTACTTCAAGAGAGAATATTGAAAATTTTGAACAAATTGGAATTGCAGGAGGAAATGTTTTAACAGCTTTTTGCAAGTAATAAAAATACGATGTAAGCTCCCAGATAGTCCCTTCACAGCAATGGACTTTCTAATCAAGGAATTCAGTCCAACATTACACGCAAACCTCTGGGATGAGGAACTGTCTGACAGCTGCTCCCATTTAAACAGCCTGAGATCCTTACCTCAAAATGGCCTGCAGAAACCAGTCCCCAAGGCCAAGCAATCTTCTACTGTATGTGTTCCCACTGCCTTCGTGCTACCACCATTTGTTTAACCCACAGTGCCTCTGCTCCCTTCCTTGCTTTCCCAGGAGCCTGAATAACCCCATGGCTTCTGCTTACGGTCCGATGATGATCATTGTGGATTTAACTTCCCAGAGGAATGGTAGCAGAACCTTTGGGATGGGGTGCGTTGGAAATGGGAGGGAGGTAATACATAAAATACAACTTCTGCTCTTGCTACAGCAGTGCCTTAAAACCTAGAAAATGGGATAATTCAGTGCAGCTGGCCAGTGCTACCAGCATCCCGTTCCAGCAAGCATCCAGCTGAAGAAGCCCAGACCAGTGCAGAACATGTCAATGAGCTACAGGATGAGTCAAATGCACCCTCCTTCCAGAACTACCTTTCTTCCTCTCATTTTCACTTTTATTCTTACTATGGCTGTTATTTTAAGAATGCAAATGTGAAGGGGAAAAGGAAAATTATAGAAAAGGGCAGGTGGAAAGGGATATAACGGGCAATTCAAGTAATGAGAAAAGAAGACAACCAGGACAGAGGCAAGAATGTGCTGAAACTCTGCGTGTTGCTTTCTCCTTTGGTAAAATTCAACTTTCAGGCACTCCTGGATCCTTTATTTCCTACATGCAGGTGGCTTTTTAAGATGGATTGCTTGACATTCACAGTTGTTTTTTTTTTTTCCCCAATCTCTTCATTTGGCAGCACATACTGAAGGTATTAACGCATGTAGTCCAAGAAAAACAATTCAGCTGCAGAAAAGTAGCTTGTAAGTCTATTGTGTTGTAGAGAGACAGAATCTTTGGGAAAGAAACTGCACTGCTGGTGGTGCTCTGTTATCCCTTAGTGACAGCACATGATGGGCATTGGCCTCTGCCCTTGGACACCAGCTCTGCCACAAGGGATGAAATATTAACCCCCTGAGAGCAGCAGCCTCTTCTCCCCTTCCCCATTACAACTATGGAGTGCCAGGAGCAGAGCCCTGGAGCCAGGCAAGGTGGGCTGTGCAGGCACAGAGACACTGAGCAACGCCTCAGTGCCCATCCTCATCCTTCTCAAGTTCAGCCAGAGGCAGCAGCGGTGGCAGAAGGGACTTCAGCTGGGCTGCCATGTAACCAACAACAAGGCACAAGCCAGTGTGCTTGTTTTACTAGATATATTTTTATCCTGAAAAAAAAAAAAACTTCATTTTTCTCTAGCTAGGCAGCTAAAGCATACTTGCTTGCACATGCTCTACTACAAATGAGGTTAATTCAATATTATCTTTATTTTGTGTGGGTGAAGCACTGGCTGCTGAAAAGACAAAAAGCTCTGTGTGTCTGGTGCTACCTTTTGCTGAAATGCCAGATGGGGCTGCACTTTGTTAAACAAGACAGAAATTATCTACCCAAGGGAAGAAGTCCATCTATCTGTCTGAGCCCAGGAGAGAAATTCAGTCTTTAATATGGGTCTTTCCTAAATTATTTATTCCTGTTAGGATAGTGTAAGGTTTCCATAGTCACTGGCTGTCTGTGATTTCTAAAGCATGGCTCACTGCAGGGATCCTCACTCACTAGCTCATTTCCAGTTGTCTTGCTTTCCCCCAGTTAAAGGGGGATTTAATTGTAGAGAGTGGTTGAACAAAACTCTTGTAGAGTTACTTACTGCCCTTTGGTCCTTATTTACTTCCTCAGCCATTCAGAGTTGTTGGGGGTCTGCAGACAGCTAGTAATTATTTCTTAGGTTGTTAAATACCAGGAATATGCTTAGTGCCATGTAGGACACCTGAGCCACAGCCTTCCAAGCTAAAATCCTCCTCCAAGGAGCACTGCTCTCCAGACTCTGCACCAGGGCTGGTCTCATCCTGAACACAAACCCGTCCACCCAGGGGCTTCTCAATCCCCCTATGATGGATATAGGGCTAAAGTGAAATCCATATTCATTATGAAGTTCTTTTGAAGCTCTGTTTCCTTTGCAGAGAAGGATCTGCAGATCCTGATGGACAAGCTCTCCATGAGCCAGCAGTGTCCTTGTGGCCAAGAAGGCCAATGGTTTCCTGGGGTGCATTAGGAGAACATTGCCAGCAGGATGTGACCCTGCCCCCCTACTCAGCCTTGGTGAGGCACATTTGGAGTTCTGAGTCCAGTTCTGGGCTCCTCTGTACAAGAGAGACATGGAGCTCCTGGAGCGGGTCCAGGGGAGGGCAGCAAAGATGATTAAGGGATTGGAGCATCTCTCTTACAAGGAAAGGCTGAGGGAGCTGGGCCTGTTTGGCCTTGAGAAGAGAGGCCTTGAGAAGAGAGAGGACCTCATCACTGTCTATCAGTATCTGAAGGGAGGGTGTCAAGGGTTTGGATCCAGGCTCTGCTCGGTGGTGCCCAGCAATAGGACAAGAGGCAACAGACAGAAACTGATGCACAGGAAGTTCTACCTGAATATAAGGATGAACCTCTGTACTGTGCAGGTGACCATGCAGTGGAATAGATTGTCCAGAGAGGCTGTGGAGTGTCCCTTACTGGAAATAGGCAAGAACTGTCTGGACACAATTGAGTGCCATGTGCTCTAAGATGACCCTGCTTGAGCAGGGAAGTTGGACCAGGTGACCCACTGTAGTCTCTTTCAACATGACCCATTTTGTGATTCTGTGAAAGGGTCTAGGAGAGGAGCCAGCAGGAAGAGGAAGGCTGGAGAGGATCCCACACTTCTCTCTCCTATACCCAGACAAGGGATCCTGTGAATGCTTCAGTTTTTCCTCTCACTCGCGGCAGAAATGTAAGTGCCAAACCTCAGCAAAAACCTTGGCTTCACACGGAGCTAGGTAAAAGAAGAGAACACCAGGGACAATCAAACAGCAACTCCAAAACTATTTGTTTGTGTAGAACCTTGAGACAGCTTTGGCAAGCTTGTTTACAGGGTTAAGTCATGAAAGTTCCTGAATTAAAAACCTGCCTCATAGTAAAATTGCCAGCAGAAGACTTCTTGACCTAAGTGGCAAAATGCTGGCACAGACCCATATATATTTATAACTAACACTGTGACAGGACCCCAGCTTGGCCTCAGTCCTGACACCTACATCTTGTTCTTATCAAACCAAAGCCACAAAAAAGCTATCATTTATTAGGACATAATTTAAAAGACTTTGCATTTGCAACAGAGAAAACTTAGAGGGTTTGGTAACATTTTAGAAAGGAAAAAGGTTTGGGACAGGACAGTGTGAGAAAAAAAATCTGTCTGGAAAAAACATCCTTGCAGATATGTTTTATGTGTTGGTCATGCAATTAGAGCCAGTCTCACACAGCCCACAACTTACTACCTCCTTCACCTCTAAATAGGCGAGGGGCCTTTTGAAAGATTGCATCATCCTGCATCTTTAATAAAAGGGAATTATCCCCCCAGGATGCAGGCAAGCAACAATACATCTTCTTCAGAAACAAGGGCCATCACACCACAGTGTTGCTGAAATCGCATTTTCCAGCCACACAAAAAGATCCATGTGGGAGAGGCTTGGCCCCCAAAGCTATAATCTAGAAAATCCATTGTCCTTCCAGGATTTGATAAAAGAGATGCAAGGACAGATTTGCCTGGACAAATGCTAAGCAATGAGCTGAGGGGGGAAAGTTCAGACATACACGTGCCTATATTTTTTGAGAACCACCAAAGCCATTCCCTATTTCCACTTTCAGCTCATGCATAATTCACTCAGCACTCACTTTGGTACATTCACATGATGCTCTACTGTAACATCATGCATTTGGAAAAGCTTTGAGCCTTGCCATGAGAAATTATTTAAAAATTTGAGGTTTTTTTTACTTACTTGGATTAGCTGATCATTTTTGCTCACAAATTCTGCTGGGTCTGGACCTCCTGTGCAATTATTTATAATCATGACTAAAGAGTGAACTGAAGAGGGAAAAACTCCTAGAAATTAGCTGCTTCCCTGATCAGTCTCTGATTTGTATCAAAGGAAACATTTGTTGGTTCCAATAATTCATTAAGTCTCTATTGTTTCACAGTGCACACAGCAAAATCTTTGTAAAGTGTTTTACCATTAAATCCCTTGCTGCTATTTGTGGCTCTGCTGCTATTCAACGAGGTTTTCAAGGCTCTGGCTCACAGCCTTGTGTACAGCTTCTTATAATGGCCAGTACTATGGGAATCAAAGACTCCATTATATCAATAGATGGTACCTGTCACTTTGTAACATGCTTTTTATGGCAGGATATTTATTTTTCAAAGATGCATTCCTCCAGCTGTAATCCTACATGTTCCTCCTTTACGCTTGCAATGTGCCAGGCTTTAAAGCAAAGGACAAAGCAGCTGAAAATAGGAGTCTTTCCACCCACCCAGCCCATTTCTTTTCAGATAGTGAGAAATTAAAACACAGGGCTTTGTGGATGAATTGCTGTCAGAGTCATTTGATAACTAGGATCCCAGTAGAAGCTTTTATAACAACATTAATAAAGATGTGCTAGTGCTAAGATCCCTGCGTGCCGCATACCAATAACACCAGTTAGAATTACTGCCTTCAGATAACGAATCACACTTTTTTTAGGAGACAAAAAAATTCATTAAATCTGTCTTCCCTCCCTCCTCGCCAGGATTCAGTAATGACTGGGGTTTTTTTTCAAAAAAGGTGCTCAGAAGCACAATGCTGCAGCATCACTGCCAGCTTGATGGCTGCACTTCCTGAGTCTTGTGGTGAAGCAATTCATTCAGAAGAGGTTAAAAACACACGCCTCCTTAATTCAAAATCTGTTTCCTGCTTCACTTGTGTCACCAAAACCAGGACAAGTAAATAGTGGGGCAGGTTTTGTTAATGAGTGACAGTGGCATGGGCTGGGGCTAAAGGGAGGAGTGCCTCCCAGCATGGCTTGGGAAGGCAGCAAGGATGTCTGCAGCAGAGTGCAACCTGTCTGTCTCTACACTCCCAAGATGCAAGAAGTCAAACATGAATTATGACAGTCTGAGGTGATACTGCCTTGCAGAGGAAAGGCCAGGCACATGCATCACAGGCAGGGTCTATGATCTCTTCCTGCCTCTCCCTGCAGCTGAATACTGGGCCAACCAAGCTCTAGTGCTGCCAAAGGACCTGACTCTGGGATGGGGAGATCCAGCAGTGAGGGAGAGGAGATTCCAGACCTGACTCTTGCACCTAGCTCCAGGACAATTTTATTTCTGGGATGATTGATATGCTGGGATGCTTTGCATAGCACATGCTCAACAGAAAGCCCACTAGGTACTTGCAGCATGGAGACACAGCAGAGGACAAAGGTACCAGACTACTGCAGCTCTGGAGGAGGGGTGCTTGGCACTTGTCTCAGAGGGATAAACAGCAGCTGGATTGTGGATAAATGAGATTGAACCAATTTTGCCTCTCTTCCCATTCACACAGCTAGCCCAGTTCCAAGGAAGAACACCAGGATGGCTGAGTTTTAACCAACAAAGCTGGACTTGATGTTACAGACCAACAGCATTGACTCTTCTGGAATATGAGACTCTCTATCTATTCCTATGCAGTGCCAGTCAGAGGAATATAAACCTGGAAAGGAGCTCCTGAACCTGAAATAACAGTAATTTGCCAAATATGCTGGTCAAAATATTTCATGAGCTAACAAAATTTTGCTTTAATGATGACCAGGTTTTACATCACCACTATCCTGTTCCAGATCCTCAGTACGCTGATAAGGAAAAATATTTTATGAAATCCTGCTTAAGTGTATTTCCAGTTGTTTCTGTGTGAATTATATTCTTTGACTTAAATAGCTTTTCTTTTCCTGTTTTCTCCAGAATTTAGCATCATGATGTGCTTGCAGGGAATAATTACATCTCTTTGCAGCTTCAGAAAAAGTAAACCAAGCCCTTGCTTTTCCTTACCACACCATCCCATGGGCTGTCCTCTGCAGCTCCTCCATCCTTCCTGAATGGGGATGCCACCAGCCTGAATGCTGCTTCCGCTCCACTGGAAACAAGTCATCAGGGATATCCTCAGCCTGGATTTGCCCTTCATGGTTGGAACACACTGATGACAATATTCATCCTGACTGGCTCAGTGACCCAGTGCTTTCTACTCATTTCCATTTCCAGCTGAAAAAGTCCCATTTTTTTTAGTGCAAAATTCTGCACACTAGTCTTTAAATGACATTGCCCTTCATTCCACTGATGTTTAGCACATTGTTTGCCTCTTTGGGACAGGCATTTTCTTCTGCACAATATCCTCATCTTCTCATACTGAGGATGCCTCCCACCTTCTTGTCACCCACAAATTTCAGAAAAACCCTCTTACTATTAGTTTTAAGGATCATTCATGAACCTCTATCCCAACTTAATATTTCTATAGGAGACATGTTTTCCATGTTAATTAATAATTTATTTAATTAGGTATTTCCTAATTTTTTAGGAAGAGCATCAATATTTTATTTTGTTCCTTAAAGAGTAATGATTGGTTTATGTCTGAGGTTATTTTATATTTAGATCAATACAGCAGTTTATTCCCCCTGTTCTCCTTAGTATTAGCACTTTCCATCTTTATACTGTCCAGCCTCTCATCTTCTGTACTTCCATTACAGATTGTCATACTGTTGTTTATTTGATTTTTCCCTTTTTTTATATTAGATCCTCAGGCATGGAGATAAAAGAAGTTCCTTCCATCCCGCTCCTTTCTTTTCCAAGTTAAAATTCTTATCATCTTTTATGTCAGCTTTGAGTGAGGAGGATAGTGCCCCAACTGATAGGCAGCTTTCTACTTCTTGCACAGATACACAGAATCAGGCACTCAGCATATTTTTGTGAGTAAAAGACATAAAAATGCACCCAAGTGGAGTGAGGTTTTTTGTTTGCTTGTTTTGTTGTTTTTGTTTTTAATTCTGGGCACATACCCTAGGAAGACTCTGAAATCAGTACCATTTCCCTGTGTACCACTGTAAACATGACCACAATACAGTATTTCATTTGCCTGTGGAATCAACTCTCAGTCCTGATGAGGCTTTTGTGCAATGGCATCAAAGGCAGTTTGAGGGGATGCAAGAAGAGAGGAGTTTTTAATAATGCTTATATAATAAAGAAATAAATCCTTTGAATTTTTAGACAGATGAGCAAGACCCCTGTGCAACTGGGGTTGCCCATGTGTCGGTGGTGGGACTGGCCCCAGCTGACAACACCAGGTAAAATGCGTGTGAATGTGGATGGCAAAGAGCGGGGAGCCAGTCTTGGGTGACAGCATCGAGTCCTGCACACCTGCATGTGCCAGGGACTGAGAGGTTCTGGCCAAACCTGGTGGGTGGAAGCAAAGTAGCACCTTTGTCTCTGTTATTTGCCTTAAGTAATTACCATGCTATCCCATTGCTGTGACTATTAAGAGAAGAGAAAGAATATGTGAAAGAACCATAAACCCCGCATGCTGTGTTGCAGACACAACTGCCTTTTGTTTGTACATATAGCCAGTGTTACTCTTCAGCTAACAAATTTGATTTGTGGCCCTTAATATCTTCAAAGTAATGCTCTTGCTAATGGTAGTCATGTTATTGATTTTCATAGGGGCATTTTATTCCATATGAATCCATTGCTTTTAGGACAATTAATCATGCATCGCTAACTTAACTGCAATGGCGATTTTAATGTGAATATTCAAGTAGTGCTTCACTTCAGGGTTTGTCAACAGCTACCATCTGAAGACAATTTCAAAGCCTTAAGAAACTGCTTAATATAGCTATTGGATGCTTACCAGTTCATAAGACCCTGCCCCAGCTGCCTCATATATTTTATGCAGAACAAAATCTTCTAATTAAGTAGATGAAAGAAAAGAATTAACATACCACCTAGGGGACAGAACATACATGATTATTAAGCACTATAAAAAAAAATTGAAAAGGCTTGCCCAGCTCAAAAAAAAAAGGGATTAAAAATGAGCTGAGTGGGGGAGCAAACCATCATTACACTGCAACAGGGAAATGAAAGTGTTCAGACAGACCTAATACCACAACAGATACTGCAGGGATGTGCTGAAAGTAAGGTATAAGATTCTTTGAAGCAGCTGCATATCCTTTTTAATTTCCTGAATCCATTTTCATTTCCCTTTTTGGGATACCATTATGGAGATTTTCTCAAAGGGCTCCACACAGCTTTCCGTGGGTGCACTGATCCTCCCCACCTGGCGAGATCCCACATCCCACCCCCATGACTGACGGGTGCAGTCCCCATTAGAAACAAAGGCCTCCATTTTCAGTCCAGGTCCAACAGTTAACAGGGCAAATATGTATTCCCCTGACCTTCCACAAAGAGTCTGAGCAGCTCCTGTCCTGCTCTGGGCCTAAAGACTTCTACTGCTTCAGCAGCAATGTTTGCTACTTCATCAGTGGTGACAGTCATGTTGCCTGCACCATCACACCAACCTCCATCCTTCTCCCACGCCGTGTGCATAGGCTGTATGTCTGGGAAGCACAGGGGTGATGAACAGAGCCAGAGCACTGGTTGCAGCCAAACATAGGCACAGTTATAAAAGAGCTACCTGCCAAACTCCTTTGGGATGAGGACTATGGGAAAGAGGTATTTTCATTTCAGGTTTAATGTGACAAACTTAATAACAGAAATGGCAGATGTGGTTTGGCTATCCTAACTTCCATTATCTCCAGCTTTCATTGCCTGCCTGCAGAAACAGTTACCTTCAGCAGGGCTTTTTCCAGCTTCTCCACAAACAAATATAAGTCTTTGACCAAATAAAGAGGCTTGCTTGTTCTTTAATGGGCAACAGGCACATTAGGGATATGCTCTTCCATAGTGTAACTCACACACGTGGAGGGAAGTAGCCATCATCTCAGTATCAGAGGAACAGTCAGAACCAGAGTTAGTCCATGCTAGACTGGACCCATACAGTCACAAGTTTGAGAGTAGTGATCTTAAGCAAACTTAAACAAAAGAGGCGAGAACTTGGAGTAATTTTTGATGAAAAACTAATTAAATCTGTGAAGATGGATGGAAGAGCAATGCAGCATATGTGTCAGATGAGCCTAGCATCTTTCTTAGAAACTATAATTGATATTTTTAACTATTATTACTATGCAACACTAAGACCAAAATTTAATTTATCTAAACATCTGTGAAACACCTGCTATGCAGCCACACATGAGGTAATTTTATTTTGAGCAAAACAAGTACAAGCCATGTAGTGTAAGGATGCTTGAATGTCAACATGATGGGCTGGAAGAAGATGATGAGCAAAGTTTTTAAAGAACTGGACCTGGTTTAGTTTTAGCAATATTAACAGTATGAAAAGTGGTCAAGTGGTAACAAAACTTGCCAAGTACACTGTCCTCAGTATGGAGGAGACTGTCACACAGGGAGAGGGAGTAATGAGGACAGGAGGAATCACAACGGAGTACCATAACACACAAAGACATGCACTTCAGCAATAGTAATAAAAACGTGCACTGCAGTCTGAGAGTTCCTCAGCTGGCAACAAACAAACACTTGAAACAATGTGTGGATGTGCATGGATGCATGTGAGTACTTACATGAACGTGTACACTTGTGCATACACACAAGCACATGTGCATTCACAGATGTCTCCACACCTTGCAGCCATGACAAAGGCACGCGAAAGGTTGTAGTGACTCCAGCAAAACACACACTGTCTTTGGGGTCTCACACAGTTCCAGCCACCTACATATGAGAAAGCTGAATTTAAACTGGACTAGGTCCAGGAAAGAGCTTTTAGGATGAACAGAGATATTCACTGTATTTAGTAGAGAGGACTAGGACAACTTGGTTTGCTTCATTGAGCAAGACCTGCAGGAAGGACAAGGCTCCTCTACCTCAGATGAGTAAACTCTAGAAAGGGAAAAGCTATTTCAAATAAAATACAACATTGGTACAACAACAACAAAAGGCACAAACCAACCAGGGGAAAAATGAGATTTGAAATCAGGAGGTTGTTTCTGACCACTGGAGCCAGCAAAAGCCACAAAGTGAGACCAAGGCAGTCTCAAGGGAGGAGAAAATGCAGAGAACCGTTCTGGATTGTACACACAGGAATGTCATGGGCTCAGCAGCCCATTGCACATGATTTAGTGGTTATAGTTGGTGATGTCTAGGTGAAGGTGCTTCATTCTGTGATGATACCAAGGTAAATTTCAAGTGACACCAATTCCATTGCAAACATCTCATGCATCTCTATTATCCATAAATCAGTTAGCATACTAAAATACATTACAGGAAGAAATCTGTTGCCTGGAGCCTTTAATAAGGCTCCTAAATGTGCCCTCTCTAGTCCTGTTGATGCCTGTTTGGAATATATAAATAAATAATCAGTACATCAATTATTTCTGTCTATTTTATAATCAAAATGTAAAATACCTCTGTCAAGTACCCTTGTTTTTTAATTTCTATGTCATGTCCAGAAGAGAATTATATAATTAATAAAAACTATACTTACTATTTAACAATTATATTGAAGAAAAGTTTTGAGGACTCTACAGCAAACACAAAATTACAAAGAGATAAAGGAAGCATAAATAGCAGTCTTCTGTAAGGGGCACTAGTGTTTTCTTCAATATTAGGAAAATAATTAGGGCATCTTACCCAACTCTTTATCAATGTGGATAATAGTCCAATATCCCTGTTGTATTTGAGGCACATAAAGTTATCCAGATATTGCAAATGCTTCTTTCAGATCAAACTTCTTGGACAGAAAGAGGTGTACAAGAATAACTAAGAACTGTTTATCATCACTGACTGTGTCTAGCCCTCTAAAATACTTTTCTTCTGTTGTGATCATGAGTGACCTAATTCTTTTAGCAATTCTTATTTATTATAATGTAGAACTGTTTTAGCAGGGTTGGTGAAGAAGCTCCAGTTTTACATCCAAGAATGAGAACATAATCAGAATCACTATTTTCAACAGAAAAGAATTAAAATAAGCCTATTTCCTTCTGTGGGTTATCTGTGAATGGATTTAAATGTCATTCTTTCACCTTTATTCACAATTTTCTAGGGATTTCAGTAGATCTGTTTCAGATCAAGGAATTCTGAGTGGTAATTCACCATTTTCATGAGGGTGTCTAGACACAAAACAATGGCAATATTCTTCTGCAGGCACAGGAATAAATGGTACCTTCTAAATGCAGGAGTACTTACAAAGTCTTTATGCCACCAGAAGCCTAAACACACCCTTACACAAGTATTTAACTATTTCTTCCTAAATTACATCATCATTAATATTATTATTATCACTATCATTATATCAACAGAAAGTAAAGTATTTTTAAAAGAGGAAATAATTTTCACTTAAATGAATAACTGCACTTTGATATATATTTTTATAGATATTTATACAGAGATGTGTATGTGTGTGCATGTGTGTGTGTTCAGTGTCTTCTCAGTGTGAGTAGAGATGTGTGATTCAGTGGAGTCAATTTTTCCTGAGATGTAACTTCTGGCTCTGTGTCAGGTAGTAACAATACTGTGCTCTGGAGTGTTACTACAATTACAGCTCTGAAGACGTCATGATGACAAAAGTTAAGATCTTTGTATATATTTTTGAAATTCTACTTATCTCTGTGGGTAGCAACATATCCTCGGGTACAGTAGAAAATGTCTTCAGTGCATTAATATTGATAGTATTATTTGTGTCTTAGAATTATGAATGCAGGATGTTAAAAAAAAATCTTTAGTACTAAGAAGTGGTATGTTGCTTCAAAGATAATCCTCCAGGGATAGATCCCAAATGTCAGCTTTATAAAGCTTCACACAACGCATAAACCTAAGAGCAGAAGGGCTGCAGGGAGTGAGGTAAAGAAGTTGCATTGTAAATACAACTTTGCAAACATGATTCTTATCTAATTTTGTTGATTTATTTGGACTTTGCATTTTGCATCTTTCAAAGGGTGGAAGAAGTTGACACAAGACTTGGTTCCATCTGGTTCAGTCTATAAAACTGGAGATCTGAGTGCACACGAAATACAGGAAGGGACACAAAAAACATTGTTTTCCATCCTTTGTCTTTTATTTTTTCTCTCTAAATAACAATTCAATGCCGTCTGAGCTGGAGAACAGTGAACCCCTACAGTTATAAGGATCTTCTCACATCTGAAAATACCACTACTGCTACTTATTTTTCTCTACAATTCCCTGTTTTCCTGTTGATCAAGCTGTGCTGCAGAGCCACCAGAGAGAAGTGCCACAGCTGGCTAAATTTGGACCACTTGCTGTTCTTCAGATGGAAAAAAAAAAAAGGGAAAAAATGTGCTCCCAAATTACTGTTTCTTTTTCCATGTCCTGGTCAAATGCAAACAGCTGCACACTGAGAGTCACAACATTATTGTGCACTATTATAGACTAACAGGAGATGCTGAGATCAGCTCCAGCACAGCCCCAAGGAGGCTCACTCGGCAGCACACAGGGTGTGACTGCACAAAGCACTCCATCACCCCAGAACCACTGGGAACACTCTTGGTTGCTTTTGGGCAGTGACTGAGACCCAACGGCTGAAATCTATAAAAAAGAAGATTAAAAAAAATAAAAACCAAAATGAGTAATATCAAGCTGAAGAGGCACTGACACAGTTTGGAAAGCAGCAGAGGAAGAAAGCATTTCAGAGAAACTGCATGGAAAAGGAATGATCCACATAAAAGCAGAACACTGTCCTGAAAACATGTTTAAGGGGAAAAAATACAAAAAGAAGAAAAGGCACAGAAATATTAGACTGAAAACAAATAAGCATATCTAGAAATATAGATTACTACTATCTAAACAAGAAGTATATCACTACAGGGGAGAGAGAGAAACAGTTGCAACAAACCCCCAGTTTTCTAGGAAGCTGCATTCAGAGAGGATCTGAAGTTTATGTAGTCTTCCAGGCAGGGCCATATAACCAACCACCAGTAAACTTGGACCTTTTTAGCTGTATTGCAAACTCTTCTAACACAGCAAAACAAAGGGTTCATGTCTCTAAAGGTTTTGCCATGGGGAAGTCAGCTGGGAGGACCCTGGGCTGACCAGGAGCAGACAGGGAGACCTCCTGCTCAGCACCCCCTGCTAGAAGTGAGGGCCCTTCCCAGCAGAGGCAGCACTCCAGGAAAGCAAGGAGTATCAGCTGATGAACCTTCGGCAGCCAGAAACAAGGGCACTGTCAGCTGTGAGCTTGTCCAGCTCACACAGGGACAGGCAGCCATGGAAAACCAGGAGCACCATCAGGAGAACCTTCCAATGTTCTCCTGATGGTGATCACTAGAGCAGAGCTGTGCACAGTGCTCTTCATGTCAAGCTCCAGGGTAATTCTTTCATAGCTCAGGTTTCAAAGAGACGTTTTGTCTCTTTCCAGTTTCCTGGAGCAGTTGCACAGTATTGGATTATTTCAGATAAAAGTTTCAGTAGTGGGTAAATGAACTTGTGATTCTTAATGACAGCTGTGAGAGCTCACATCTTTGCTACTGTCATTGTGTTGCTGGACCATGACTGAAGAAACAACCACAATTTGATCTGCTGAAGAAATGCAGAGAAATGCAGAGAAATGCAGAGTAACAGGGGCTGTGTGTTTATTGGCAAGGTACCTAAAATAGACGTGAGACAGCCCTCACTCTTTGCTGACTGCTGGACAGCTAAAGCTCTGATCCAAAGCAGAACATCTTCTAGATCATGAAATTATAATTTTCATACCAAAAAGTGTGAAAGAACACTGCCCTGTTTCTATTATGCAGCACTATGCTGATGCTGACTCTCCTGGGTAAATGTCAGCGTAAGCTCTGCATTGTGGACATATCTGAATTATGTTCTTGACTATATTACTCAGGGAATTTAGGAAAAATACTACAAAAGAAGAATTTCAGGTCTCAGAATGTTATGTTTCTGGTCAGGTTTCATAAAAATAATCCCAAATCCCAGTAGTTGGTGATAAAAATCTCCATTACAGACCTCACTAAAATAAATAGGCAAATCTGTATGGTCCAGATCAGCACATGTTTGCCTGAGTGAACCATCACAATTGATCTATACATAGAAGAAAAGCAATCAGAAGACGATATCTCATTGAATGCCCGATGAATATTTCTACTGCATTAAAAAAAAAAAAAA
>VXAX01004685.1:114130-130881 GCA_013399835.1 Leptocoma aspasia
AAAAAAAAAGGAGAAGCTTGTTTTGCTAACTGAATTCTATCAGAGGAAAATGATGTGTTTCTCAGGGCCACTATGAATCGACTGGAAGACTACCAACATCCACCAAACATACAGTTTTATGTGGAGTTGAAGAGCATGCCACATCTTTCATTCTGCTTCCCAGTTCAACAGTGAATTTGCCCTAATTTGTTAACTACAAACATGAAATGTACTTCCATGTCTCCTGCGAACTGGGAGCTGCTCTATTTGAGCAGTGACCCCAGAACACCCTGTAGCTCCCAACATGGATCGACTAACTCCTTTGGGCCGGAGGTGCTCCTGGTGGCACTTCACAGTTCAACGCCTGCCAGCTGCAACGGCTGACTTCCTATTCTATGGAAAGAGCAGTTGGAAAATCAATAGTTCTTTGCTGATTAATAACTGATTTTTCCACTGACCAAAATGCAGCACTAGCTCCACTGTAGCAGGCAGCACAGGTCATGCATGGCTGCAGCTCCACTCTTAATGTGACAGAACTGAAAATTCCTTCCTTCCTTCCTTCCTTCCTTCCTTCCTTCCTTCCTTCCTTCCTTCCTTCCTTCCTTCCTTCCTTCCTTCCTTCCTTCCTTCCNGGCTGAGGGCCCCCGGCCCGGCCCGGCCGCTCGGCCGCAGGGCCCCTCCAGGTGCCCTTGCAGACAGGGGTTTATTTTGAGCCGTTTTATTTATGTTCCCATCTGTTTCATCTCACTGCGGGGGTGAGGAAGGGACTGTGAGTAACTCCAGGGAGTGCAGGGCATGTCCCGGTCAGTCTTCCCGGGAGGTGGTCAAGGGAAGAGGACGGTGTGGCAGATAGTGCTGAAGACCTCAGGTCAGGCGATGTGGGCCCTGGCGCTCCATGCACTGAAAAGTGGGGACTGGTGCTTCTCTTTGGTCACAGCAGCCAAGGGCCTGGCAAGGATGGTGGCCGAGTGCTCCGGCATCCTGCGGCTCTCAGCAATCACAGCGGGGTTCGTGTGTTCGGGGGCTGAAGAGCTCTCCGGGCAGGTAACACTGTGGAGCTCCGCGCTTGGCAAAGCTCTGTGGCAGGATTTCATCAGCCCCGCTTTAGGAAGAGCCTGCCCACGCTGAGACAGCCGGGCACACGGAGGCTGAAGGCTGCACGCGCGGCCGCTCCCTGTCTGGCTCCAGGGCATCCGGCCGTGATGGACAGCCGGAGCAAATGGCCCGCAGGGGTTAAAGTCAAGGCTGTTAGACCACCTAATCAAATATTTATTTTGTATGAGCCCCTTAATTTGCTGAGGGTTTCCTCTTCTGAACTCTGAATATGTCCTTGCTAAAGTATGTCTTCTTGCAAAGTATCCAGCATGGATAACTGGAAATGCAGAGCTCACGACCCACATCAGCACAAGCTTATTCGGCTTTGCCATTTCAGACATGCTTCATTTTCCATTTGATTTTGTCACATTTTATCCACCTGCCTGTGGTTCCTATAATACCTTTCCCCAGTAGTTCAAGGACCTCTTTAGCACCCGGGTTTTTTTTCTCATGAAGGAATTTATAAGACAGCTCTGGATCTTTCTCATAACCCCATCAGCAGGAGGGCTTGTCCTATGCTACAGGGCAATCCCCTCGAGCCTTGTTTCAGCTTCATGAGCCCTTCTGCACTGCTTACAATTTTTCAGCAAATGAAAATGACTGCCCTCACTTCTTGCAAACAGTGTTAGCATGTAACATGCCAAATGGAAACATGCACCGGGATGTAAAATCAAAGGTCCTGATTCCTGTTCACATTGGAGACCTTTAACTAACTCTGGCAAATTACTTTTCATTTAGATCCAATGTACAGCTCCCCTAAAATGTTGGTGTTGGAAAGGGGCCAGACTGTAAATAAGAGTTGGCTCTCAATTATTATTGACTGAATACCAAACCACTGACCGTACATCTAGGGTTACTGCACTTTTGCTCCTTTGCATTATTAGACTGGCACTCACATGCCAAGAGTTGTCTGTGCACACATCCTAGTATTTTATAGGGAAAAGATTTATTTCCATCTTGTCTTATTTAGTGAGAGCAAAGGTGCAGTTCCTGAGGGGGCTGCTGCTCTGTTAGATTGGGTATGGGAGACCTGACCGACTTCTCTCCAACCCTACCTTGGCATAGCTTCTTTCACTCCTTCAGTGGATACACATGCCTGATTTATGTCAGCATTATTAAAATAAGAATCAGATCTGCTGCTTGTGCCCTAAATTTCCATTACCCCGGACCACCTGCTAAGACATCCTTGCTTCTGCATTCAGAAATTTCCTTTGTTCCCTTTCAATACACCATTAGTAACAGCTAAATAAGGGGGCTGAAAGGCGATAAATACATCTGCATTTCTAAGCATGGCTGATGCTTTCTTTCCTTAAAATTACTAACATGAGGCATCCATTTGCCTGAGTCACTAATTCCCCTTTTACGGAGACTGCCTCTGTTATTTTTATGCTTTGTCCTTGATGTTTGCTTACACTGTCCCTGTTTTCCATGTCAGAGAGCACAAGGTGCTGTACCCCATTAAGGATGACTAATACACAGACACAGAGGAAAAAAGAGAAATATTAAACCAGAAAGAAATGCATACTAAAACCATCACAGAGTACTTAACTGAAAAACCCTGCTGCTCCCATGAAAGCAGTCTGGGAAAGGAGACTATTAGAAAATGAATGCACATGACTGAGGTGGAAATACAATTAAACCACCAGAGTAAAATAACAGAAAATGTAGTAGTAAGGTTAATAATAAACTCCCGTCATGAAAGCACAATGTGTAGGAGGGAAATTACACTGCCAGTCATCATCTATTTATTAGGAAACTCATTAAAATCAGAGCAGTACCACTCCTCTTAATGGAAAATTTGGATGGGCATGAGCAACACCCAACTGGTAAGAGGCAGCCATGTTCAGGAGAGCTCTACACAGATGTAAAGAAAGGATGATCCTGCTGCAGATGCTAATGCAATATTTTCATTAATTGGTTTATGCACTTATGGTGCATGTGCATCAAAGCACAGCTTATTGCTAACTACTACTCCCTTGGCTTCCTTTTATCTCATTCTGCCTAACCTACCTTGCAATTTAAAGCCCTATATTTCAATTTCATGACAGGACAATCTGTAGCAAAATCTTTGCTCCTCTCTGCTTCAATCATCCTGGCTCATCTGATTCCTGCTTCACCAGTACTCAGCTCTCTTCATATTGCCTGTCCCAGTTTCATGCTTTGCACTCCAAAATTCTCTCCTTACATTTATTTTCCCTGCCTCTGCCTCTTTACTTAGAAGCACTTGGCTCCTAGTGCAGCAAGGTGATCCAGCTGCACTAGGATCCAATGCACTTGGCTCCTAGTGCAGCTGGATCACCTTGTGTCAGGAGTTGGGGATGTTAATAGACTGGACAAATCAGGAGCCTTGTGGTGGGCAAGAAGGGGACTAGGGGTGGGGATGTACATAAATGTGGCTGCCTGCACAGCTTTTGCCCAATACAAAAGTCAATAACAGTGAAATAAAATTTTTGATGAAAACAACACATTTACAAGAGCATTTCAGGTCTGTTTTTTATTGAAAGCGAAAGCTCTGTCAATACAATTTGCTGAGGCTCAGAGACCTTTAAATAATTAGAATAACTCTTCTGCATCTAATTTGAAAAGTGCAAGGGTTGCCAAAATTGATGTTGTTTCCGTGTATTCCTCTGTGGGTATATATTATAAGCATACACTCAAATATGCATTCATATTGGGAGCTTGTAGTCCTTTGCTGTAATTCTCCAACTACAAATTCCCAAGGTAAAAAGTGCATCTGCTTTGAGTAGGAGCTTCTCACATTCTGTGCACTTTCTAGATGTAGAAAACTACTGCCTCCATGTTTATCTGCTGTACCGTTCTGTACTTTCAGATGGTGAATACTGTCAGGGACTTATCCATGGCCACGTGCTTTGAGGTGTTCAAGCATGACCTCACTGGTCACAGCCAGTGACACTCGGAGGTGTACCTTCTCCAGTGTGGCCTCATCCTTAGGCCACATCCCTTCAGAGGTACAACTCCTGCAGCACAGATATTTCGGGTGTCCTGCACCCATATTTACTCATCCACTGGTCAGAGTCTCTTCAAGTCAGGCTCTCACCGCAATTCCAGCCTGTCCAGTATGGCAGCACAGAAACAGCAGCAATGCTCTGGCCATCAGCCAGCCCAGGCTGTTATCAAAATGTTCCCAAGCACAGCAGAGTAAGATGATAAGCAGCACAGCAGCACAGCAAGCAGAGAAAGCAGAAAGCAGCCACTAACGAGCACTCAGCTCTGATACACAGTCAGGCAAGCGAGCCTCATGGCAAGCACAGAAGCCTGCTCATTAATAGCTAAACAGCAAGAACAGCTACAAATTCAATCCAGCACATTCTAATCAAATCTGTCGTTATCGTGGACACTTTGAGCCCCATGCTGGGCACCAAAAAGAAATGTTGTGGTTTAACCTCAGCCACCAACAAAGTTCCACACAGCTGCTTGATCTGCCCCCTCTCCTCAGTGGGATGGGGGGAAACAATTGGAAGAGTAAAAGGGAGAAAACTTACGGGTTGAGATAAAGACAGTTTAACAGGTAAAGCAAAAGCCACACATGCAAGCAAAGCAAAACCAGGAATTCACCCACCACTTCCCACGGGCAGGCAGGTGTTCAGACATCCCCAGGAAATCAGGGCTCCATCACACATAACAGTGACTTGGGAAGATAAACCCCATCCCTCTAAAAGTCACCCTCAGCTTTTTCTTTCCACTGCTTTACATACTCCTTTATATATAGCATGACATCATGTGTAGGGTATGGAATATTCCTCTGGTAGTTGGGGTCACCTGTCCTGGCCANATGTAAAGATTACATATATATGAATGGAACACTGCATTCAATATGAAAATGGATAACTCAACACATGGACAGTGGTGTTGAATGCCACCTCAGCAAGTTTGAAGATGATGCCATATTGAGTGGTGCAATTGACTCACTGCAGGGAAGGGATGGCACCCAAAGGGACCTTGGCAGGCTTGAGAGCTGGCCTATGCAAACCTCATGAAGTTCAACAAGACCAAGTACAAGGATGTTTCCTTGCTGGAATTGCTCAAGACCAGGCTGCATGGGGCTTTGAGCAATGTGGTCTAGTGGAAGGTGTCCCTTTTCATAAGAGGAGGGCTGGATCCTTGAAGATCCCTTCCAACCCAAACTCTTTTATGAACACCAGATATGTAATACTCTCTCTCCAGTTGCCTTTCCTATCCTGAAGAGGGAAAGAATCTGAGTATAAGGATGTGGAAAGCCAGCTGGAGCTGTGACCTCCCCAGCGCTTTCATCTCCATCACTGTCCAGGCTGCTGAGGGAGCATGGACTTGCACGCCTCACTGGTGTCCCAGCCCCAGCACAGCAGGTCTGGTGAGGAGGCTGCCAAAGGTTAAAAAAACAGTCAGAGCCAAGAGAAGAGTGAGGGAGAAATTCACGAGAGCAAAACTGTCTAATGTTTCATAGTATCTTGTTTTTCATGTGGGGGATACTTATTCAGGAGGGGTGAGGGTAAGCGGCAGCTTTGTTTCCAAGAGCTGCCTTTTGCTCCAGCTGTTTGTTGGACTTGCCACTGGCAGGATTTGGTCTTGCGTGCTGTTTTCTCTTTTGATTTTAGCTCGCTGTGCCCTGGGGGAGCCTTGGAGAGCTGCATCCCTTCCCCCGCCTGCCTTTATTGCTGGAGTTCTCTGTTTTCCTGCAAATTGTTTTCTCTGCTGCTGCAATGGGTTTTCACACTTTGAATTTCTTTCTGAGGTTTTCAAGGCTGTGATGGCCCCCAGTAAGAGATCCCTGGAAGCAAATGAGTTTGTATCGATCAAATGAGTTTGTATCAATCAAACCTGGACAAAAGGAAGAGTAATTAACACTTAAAGTCATCAACACACAGCTCATAGCAGCGTGGTGGTAAAGCCAGACCTTTAGTCTTCACATCATCACAGGGCTTTGCTGTAGGGCTGACCTAACTGAGCCCCCTCCCAGAGTATTTGGATGCCATCAAGTTATGTTGACCACGTAGCATCAGTGGACCCTGCAGCCAGTGCTGTGGTCACCCTCCTCCTCTGCTGTGCTCCTGGCCAGCCCGACCCCTCAAAAGGCTGGTCACAGAGAAATGGGCAGGGGTGTGAAGGCACAGGGTGCAAGGGAATGATGCCTCCTTTTAAACACACTGTAGACATGTGGGCTGTCTCCCAAGAGAAACACCAGAAATACTTGTTCATAAACTAAGGGAAAGAACTAAAATGGCTGGAGAAAGCAGACCCCATATTTTATTTAATACCCTGGTGATCAGTGAAACCTCAGTTTTAGAAAGAGAGAAATGCAGGGTCAGCACCTCCACAGCCTGGGAGAGCTCTGAACAACACTTCCCATGATATCAGGTGGAAGCACCAGGTGATATGAAATCCATTTCTCCTCCCTCTCTGGCCCTGTGATTCCTGTCCTCACTGCCATCCACCCGCTGGCATCACTTCAGTCAGTCTATAGAAATCAAAATTTCTTTCCTCCCTTCATTCCTGGCATGACTAGCATATATCCTCCTGGAGAGGACATGCATCTGGAAGGTGAAAAAGGTAGGCTTGAGGCATCTCAGCATTGGGTTTGGACTGAAGGTAGTTGCTGAGCTACTCAGTCAAAGAGATGCAAGAGTGAAACTGGTTCACTGAGTCCTGGAACTGGCACATGGGGATGCATCCCCACTTTAGGTGTCAGCATGATGGTGCTGAAGCTCAAAAGAAAGGCTTGTGGGTGGCACTGAGTAACAAAATTGAGGTTAGGAGAATCAGACCTTCCATAAATGCTAGTCCTAATAGTGGGAAAAGGGGAAAAATCTCTGGTATGCATTTCAACTGACTGTATGGTAACATAGCCTCTACAATTATTTCTCCTTCAGTTAAGCTTTAGGAGAAACATTTAAAAACATGTAAATAAGAAGTGACAGAATGCAGACCTTAAACACCTACTCTGATAGCCTGAAAGAAGCTCTTAGTAGAGGGGAAAATAATCCTCTGACAGAAAATAAACCTTAGGGAGAAAAAATATGCAAAAGCTGAAATTCAAGGGTAACAGAAAAGGGTATTCTTTTGGGATTGAAATAGGATCCAGAAATCATACTTAAAAAAAAAAAAAAACAAAACCTGTCAAACCTAAATTGTGCTACTATTTGCAGTCCTTGAACAGCTCCATCTTCCCTCTACTGCAGTGGGTGAAGTTCTCACTATATGGCCTTCTTTGCTATGAAATTTAAATTACTTAACTTTAAATTGCTTTCCAAACAGTAGCACCTTGTATTTTAGTCAAAGTCATTGGTGATATTTCTAGGTTTCCTAGAAATGCATTCAAAAAGACTTCTATTGATTTAGGCCTTCACACAGATCTATTATTCTCAGCAAAAGTCTCCAGGGGGTGAAGTTTGTTTTTCAGACCATGCTCATGCCAAACAATCCTGCACCAATCAGATAGGGCATTTGACAAAAGTGGCTTGGGGAACATAGAGACATGGACAAAATAATGTAAGAAAATTGTATTATTCTGGATGTTTTATTTGATTTTCTTCCTCCTGGTTTCACCCCTAGGCCTTTTTCTGGTGCGAGGCTGGAATGAGTAACTGAGCCTGACTATGGCGCACACATAATTCACAGTGTGAATTGTTTTGGCTCCAGCCTTGCTGTGAACCTTGTGCAGGTGTAAAAGTCTGTCTGCATTTATGGACTAATGAATCCATGTAAGGTCAAACTCTCTGCAAGTTGAGGCAGGGAGCCTCTCAGTTACCTGGGAGAGCCCTCATCTGTTGGAGGAAAAGAGTAGAGCTCTGAGGAGCTGCAGGGGACAGAAGTACCTACAGAGGAGGGAGCTCTTTGCCAGCTTCTGCTGAAGCTGGAGGAGAAGAAAATGGGTTTACTCAGGACCCACCTCCCTGTATTTTTGTAAGACTGGTAGGACTGCACTTGCTCAGGTGCAGATGCATTTTATATTTAGGTTTAATAAAATTCTATTGTCCTTTTATGGTCTGCAGTAAACAAGAGCACTGAGCACAACCCTGATTTGGGAAGCTTTGATAATGAAAACAAGGAAAATAAGAATAGGGAATTGCTAAGGATGGAGCTTCTCCTTGGGAAGGTGTCCCTTGGGCAGGGCTGTGTGTCTGTCTGAGTGCTCTGCACGCAGGTGTCACCTCTTGGGTCACCAGCAGTGACAAAGCAAAGGGCAGCACAGCTGGGACCAGCACTGCAGCCCTGTCTGAGGAACACCCCTTGGGCCAGGGCTCACTGAAGGAGGCGAGAGGCAAGAAGCAGGCAAAGCCCTGCAAAGTTTTGGGGTTTGTCTTTGAATATTTCTTTTTTCTATGACTGGGGAAATGTTGCTCATCAAGGGGAGGCAGATGAAGTAACTTGGTCTCCTGGGTTTCCAGGCTGTACTCTGACCCAGTGCTGTCTAATTTTTTTGTGGGGTACCAGGTAGGTAATTTAACCTCATTCAATCTTCTGCAAAGAAACCTCCTGTCAGAAAAGTGATATCGCTGTCCCTAAACTTACTTTACTTAGTCTTTATGTTTTGAAATCTGAGAGACTGGACAACCTTTATTTCTGGGGTTCTTTTTCTGCTTGTTAAATATTTCATGTGTTCCTTATATCTTTAGTGTCTGCTTCTTTTTTGTTTGTTTTCTCTTAATTGTGATGGTAAGAAATCACACAAGTTTTATTTCCAGAAAGCTATAAGCAGCTGAAGAAAAGGTTTTAATAATGAAAATGCCTGGTTTATTGCATTTCTGTCTAGAGTAGCAGTTCCTAGAAGGTATAAAAAGGATGTAGCTCCTTTTTGAGGAGAAAAGGTCTGTTAAACACACACACAAAAAGCCTGTTTAGCACTGAGGGAAGTATCTTATTTTTCTGTAAGAGCTTAAAAACTTCTCAAGCTTCCTTTAGTTTTCTACCTCTGTGATAAAGTCACTTATTGTCTCTGAAATTAGATTATGCTGTGACTGAAGCTTCTTTATGTGCAACCAGTGCTGTAAGACCTTCATCCTGGTGCATTCTGAGACTTCTTATTCCCTGAAACAAAATGGTGAGCAACTGAGGACAAATGCTTGTATTTACCCTGTAGTCCTATGAATGACACAAGAGGAATGTTACATGGAAGGCTTTGCACAAACAGTGGCTGATGGTCTGACACTGTTAAAGTCAGTGGCAATGCCCCCACCAAGCTACCAAATGGCAAAAACTTCATTTAGAAATTAAAATTACTCTTAGCATCTGACCTGACATTGTGAATATGCACCTGTATGGAGAGCCTGTGTGTGAGCAAGAGGAGCATGCCCAGGTGATGTTTTGCATCTATCAGAGAAAAAATCTCTGGCATAAGAAGGAGAAGTGTTGATTAAAAACAAACAAAAAAAAAACCTGCATAAAAAATGTAGAAGAGTAAAACTTATATCAGTCACAAAAAACTTTGCAAAGAAGGAATCTGAAAATAATAGGGATATCATTGCTATGTGATGCATCCAAGCAGAGATATTAACTGAGTTTCAAAAGAATTTTAATCTTGCTTTCTGCCTGGGCAAACTTAATTCATGCACACTATAAATACAGGTAGAAGTGAAGGCAATGAATTATGAGGAGAGAAAGGACTAGCAAACCCAGCTCTTAAAAATATATATATAATTTAAAACTTAATCCTTTAAAGGATTCTGAGAAAGAGAAACAATTCACAATTTAAATAGTGATCTAAAAAGGACTACTCTCACAGAATGATTTTGGTGACTGTGACTCCATCTCTACATTGCAATCTAGTTATAATAGCGAAATTAACATATTTATCAGACAGAGCTCAGGGTGGAATTTGAAATCACTGAATTGTGTTTGTTCATGGGTGTCTGCATCATAGATGAGGTTTTCTGAAAAATCTACTTAAATATGCATACTATTTTAAAAGGAATATGATTGATGAACACTCCATGGATTTCCTTTTTTCCTTTATCAATCACAAAATAAAGTTAATGTTGACCAGGTACATCCATGAAATTAATTTCAACAAGAGCACAGGATAGATTATCTAGACAGGCTAACTCTATTCATGTGAGCTGGTTCTGAGGAAATTTCTCCAAGAGTATTTCAGAATTTATCCTGAGCAACCTCTCAACTGTTAATGATCATTTATGAAAATTGCAGGTGGACAGGGAGGTTTTTAATGTGAAAAGTGAAAAAACCCTATATTTAGAGCAAGGCTAGAAAGAAATCTATGGGACATACAGTCACGGATGAGTTTAACTCCAGTACCTGGAAATGCTCTCACTAAGAAGTCACTTAATAACTAACAAAACAGAAAATATACATATATATAGATTTTTAAAGAGCAAATCACATTATACTGTCCTAAAAAAATCTAAAACATAAATAGAAACCTAGCAAAACCTTGAGGAACCACAGACAAAATTTATATTGACTGTACAACAGCTTTTGATAGTCCCACACAATGTTTTCAGAAGCAAGCTGAAGAAAAATGATTTAGATAAAATTATGAGGTGTATGTACAACTGGTTGCAAATTACTGTTTCAGTTTGTCATTCAGTGTGTTCCTTTGAATGTGATGAGTCAAGATTTAGGGCCCTGTAGAAGTTTGTCCTGATGTGTTTGTTCTTTTCTGCTGCAGAAAAGGATTCAGAAGATGACAATAGATTGCAATTGGTGCTAAATATAGTGCTGCTGCAAGACATTCAAATACCCTTCTGGGATGCATTAACAGGTATAAAATATAGGAACTTGTTCTTTTACTCAGCTTGGCATTAGTGACCTCAGCTGGAAAACTGTGTCCATTTTTGGGCTAGGTATTTTTAGAAGAATGTAGCTCCATGAATCACAGAGCTCAGAGGTGAGCAACACATATCATAAGGCATGTGACTTCTTGGGAATGGCTGAAAGGATTAAATCTGTTGTCTAAAAAGACAAGGATGATGTGAATCTTCACATCCATGAAATATGTGCTCTTTCTACAAAATCATCAGGAAACAAGTAATCTCATTTGCTGAGGGCAGGTAATATAGATTAGACATTATCCTTTTAATTGAAAGGGCAGTTGAGCATCAGTTACTGCAGAGGCGACCAGCATCCTCTACACTGAATGTTTTTAACAGCAGATGAGGATGGTGTGAATCTGTTCAATTTTGCCTCAAGGGTGGGGATAGACTAAATCAGGGATGCTTGTTCTGATGACCATCTGTAGATTGCTTGGAGAGTTTGCCCAGTGTGTTGCCAGCCAGAAGCCAGCGAGACCTGGCTGAACCTTTGGGTATGGCAGCCTCTGACCAGCTCACACTTGCTTAGAAAGATCTCTGGTATGGTGGGTGACTGTCATCTTCCCTGACCAAGGAAGGACCAGAGGGGTTTAAGAAGGGTGATGGTTGGGAGCAGGCTGTGGCCAGTGCTGTTTGTCTGCTCAGAGCTCATTCTCTCCTCAAGGAGCACCTTGAAAATGAAGGATCCAAGAACAAGTCCTATGAATTACAAAGGTAGCAGCAGGATACACCCAGATCTGCAAGAGGAGGTGATAAGCAGATGTTCCTGGTCTCAGGATACCTATATTGAGATCTTGGGATACCTGGGAGCCCATGAGCCTGGAGTTCAGTTGTCCATAACTGGCTGTAGAATTGAGATGAAGTTATCCCCCACTAGCTAAAAACATGGGAGAATCACTAGATAAAATTATTTCTTGAGGTCATTTTCAACCTTACACTGCAGAGATTTTTATGAAGTAGTGGAATAGTAGTGGAAATTCACTCCTCTTTGGAATAACAGCAGGACTAAATATGGAAGAACAAAAAATAGATTAAAAAATGGTACAGTTCCAGTATCCCATATTGCTAGAGCAAGTTCATGAGAATTTTATTTTTATACTATACATAACAGATATATGCAGATTTGGAAGAGCTGGTGTGTTAAACTGTGCTATTTGAGAATTATACTGTATCACATCTTTAGTGAAAAATTCAGGCAAATAACTGAACTATGTTAAGATGGATTACTTGAGAATTACAAAACATAATTTGAGAGGAAGGTTATGGCAGATACAACTTTGCCTTGTTTTCACAAAAAGGATGAAATGCTTTTTTCTTCTCAAATGCCAAAACTGGTTAAGGATTTCTGAAAGAATAATATTCCTTAAAACATAAAGTTCTGCCTGACAGGGAAAAAAAATCTCCAAAGTTTCTGCATATAGTATCTCACTGATATGAACTGAATTGCAAGCTGCAGGGCAAGAAATCTGTTTGGAAATATTTTGTTTTCATGCTTTGGGACTTCACATCTCTGAAAGCTTTGGTATCATTACACTGGCACAAGGGGTTGGATGAGGGTATATTTTTATTTGGGACCTGCTTCTTGTCCTTATCAGAGAAGTCCCCTAGCATGCCAAGATCTGGCACAGACCTGTGCTCTGAAGGAGGGACTGATCTGTCTGACAACATGCCCCAAGTGCCATCTAAAGTGCAAGTCCTGCAGAGCACAGCAGGGGTGGCCCATCCCCAACGCAGGATTGTGCTTTCATCTAGCCCCTATAAATTGCAGTAAGTGCTACCACATTTCTGTATACAGTCCTCACCCTTAAAAAAGATAAGAAATCAAAGTGTTCAAACATGGTGCATAGGGGTGTAAGCTGTTTACATAATCACTGTTTACATTCTGCTAGAGGTGACAAAATCATCACCAAAAAAACTGTCAGTGTTGATAAAGACCATATCAGTAAACAGCAGATTAAGCAGGACACAGAGAGCCTTACAGACCAATTATACATAATTTGCCATGGACATGGTTTGAGAAAGAAATGCATACAATGACTTAGAGAAAATTGCTTAGCTTGGCCGCATCCTTATTAACAAAACAAAAGTGCCTGAGGGCAAATTGTCCTTGGAAAAATAACTCCTGGGAATAATAGCGTGTCCTCATCCTTTGCCTAGTGATGAAGAAGAGCCTTTTCCTCCCATTCCTCACCCCCTGAAGCTATCCTGAGCCTTTTCAGGTCTACCTGATCCATGTTTGCCCACAGCTTCCAAGACATCCTCTCACCCTTGGAAAGCCATAATCTGCATCACTAATCTGTCCTGAGCCTTTGGCATCTCTTTTGGGGGGATCTGTGCAGGAATTTTCTCCTACATTACATCCCAGGTATCACAGGTTTGGGAGGTTGTGAGAGCTCTCCCATCCCTGGTCTGCTGTTTCATCCAATGAGCATTCCTGCATCCTGACTGAAGTATTACTCCCACTTCTCCTGCACTCATGCATCAACTGCAAGCACAAAGGCAAATCAAATCACCAGGGAAGTGAGTGTATGAGCCTATCAGCAGTCTACAGAAAATGTCTCAACTGCTGTATTTTATCCCAGCTTTTCATGAAAAATGTTCCACCACACCTTCTGTGATGATCCTGTGGGGAATTTGTTGATCATATTTCAGAGTGACAGTCAGCTTACAACAAGTTTTCAAAATCAGAACATTTTGAGGAGGAGAAAGGTGATGACTTGTTTTCCACAATTTGCAGGTACTGAAAAGGGGAATTTAGAAAACCTTTAAAATTCCATTAAATTAACACAAATATTAAAGATAGATTCTCAAAAATCATAGCCTAAATAGGACTGAATTAATCCTCCCTAAAGATATTAACTGTGATCTATTGGCTAACAATCTTTAAAATTAATAACAAAAGAACAGGCTAGGAATAGGAAAGAATCTTTTAAGGAATACTTGGTTGAGCTGAAATTACTTAAATTGCTTTTCCTGTGAAAAAAATCACAGAAATCACTGAACATTTTGTGAGTTCGTGAGGAAAGGGGAAAAGTCTGAGGAAAAAGGACATGAACAAGAACAATCCTGAAAAACAGCCATATGATCACCTTGGAAAGGAGGGAGTAGGATTATGTACAGAACACATGGCTATGGAAGAATACCATAGAAATGGACCTGTAACAGATAACAAAAAGAATCTAACTCTTCCAATTATCATCTGAAAGGCATGGATGCTAAATATTGTCCTTGACATGGCACTGATAAGAGCAATATTTCTTGTCTTGAAGTCCACGTTTTAAGAAATACACAGATATAGCAAAAAGACCTTTATTTTTTATGAATTTAAAATAATTTCCAGGGAAATTTTTTTTTGTTAGAAAAGCAGATATGAAGGGAAGTTATTGGTGCTAGTTGTCTAAAATGTTGCTATAAATGGGAAAGTGGTCAGCTATTTTTGATTTGCAAAGAGACAGTAACCTATGAACATACAGTAGCAGTAAGGCTTGTGTAAAATATCAGAACTTTCTTACCATCAGTTTACGTACTGTATCAGGAGATGGCTGGATTATCATCATGGGAAGTTTAGACAATTGCTCCTGGCTTGAGACCAGTGGTTAGCCTACATTTCCTTTTGTGTCTGGCATCTTTACAATTTGTTTCTTCCTAGCAACATACCTTGATTTGTAAAGCAATTCAGTTTGTGCCACATTCAAATTCCAGCTGCAAGCTCTTTGTTTTGTTGGCCATATGCTTTCAAGCACAGAGCAGCGTGCTGTACTTGACAAGCTGGAAGGCTCCAGGGACATCCTGCTGGGACAGAGAAGAAATACTGGGAAGGTGAGTGAAGGGGGAAGGAGCAATATATTATCTCTGTGGCTCGGTGGCAGTGCTACAAATACCACCAACACAGAGCCTGTTCCTCAGCGCTGCTAAACCCAGCTAATCTCCAGCTGAGTGTGCGAGCTCAGTGCAAGGGTACTGTGTAACTTTTATATTTACAGTATCATGGTCCCTGATAGGGTTCAGTGAGAATTTCGGCGTGGGAGAAGATGCCATGAACAGATGGAAAGGCAGCAGTAATCCGCAGACATATTGACAAAGCATGCAGGCCAACTGGGTGCTGACCAAGGCCAGCTGTCCCTTCTTTTTCATCTACAGTATTTGAGAGGAAAAAAGAGACAGAGTTTCAAGTAACACTCCCAGCCCATGCGTTTCTGCTTGGTGTTGATACAGTGTGACCCTTTTTTCATGGCCTGTCTTACCCAAGACAAGGATGCCATCTTCACTGCCTTAGAAGCTGGTACCACCGTTCACAGTCTGCACCAGGAGGCAGCAAACTCCTCTTTCTTTTTTTGTGTTGGATCTGTACAGGCAAGCCTGTCTAGAGGAGAAAAATGTGAGCTTAGGGAGGAGATGATTTGAAAAGGTGCCTGCTCTTCCCTAGCCATAATAAATCCTTGGCTGTTTTGGGACTATTGGATTATTGGACAGAGATCACACCTTTGTATGTGCCTTTTCACATTGCCTGCCTAATACCTCCCAGGATCTGATACAAATACTTATACAACACACATAAAACTATAAGATAAAGAGATATCCCCAGTTTTGCCAACTAGCTCCCCAAATTTCAGGGTTGGGGAGGCAGGTGTATGCCCTAGGTCTTTGAAATGACGTAACAGTGTCCAACTGCCCAAACACTACAGTGCCATAAATCACTCAGAGATGCCATAAACCACTTATCACCTCAGAGATACAGCCTCAACACCCATTTTCAAAATACATCTTTATAAAAAACAGAGCAGTGTCAGCCAGTTATTTCTGTATGGTAAGGGCCAATCCAGAATTAAATATTATGTTATGAAATCTAGCCAAGACAAGAAACTTTCCTATCTGTGGGTTCACAATATGAGGTGTCACCCAGCTGCCTTGCAAGAGAGTTTGCAAGCCTTGTCATATAATACCCACTTACTGTGGTGATTGCAAGCTGTCTCAGTGTTACTGCTGTCAGCCCAGATCCGGTTTTGGACAGTGAGATGGAAGAGAACAGCTTCATGCAGACTGATTTAGTCTTCAGGTAGGGAGAATCATGCTTGCCGAGAGGTTTGATTGCATCTGGCAGTGCTGGTTTAAATCCGTGCCTGGTTATGCCAAAGCTATTCATTCTGTCGATAAAGCCTCAAGCAGGTCTGGAACATAAAGATGTAGGAGGTTCCTTTTATGAGGTAGGAGGTTACCTTTTTCATGAGGTAACTCAGCATGATTTCAAGAGAAACTGGACCAGAATTTTTGACTTCTCAAGGACAAAAAGCAAACTAAACCAAGCCAAACCAAGCCAAAACACAAATCATCAGCTTGAGGTCCTTAGAAAAAATCACAACACGGTGAAAGAAAGCATTTTCTTCATGAGGAGTAATTCCATAGAGTATCCTGAAACTGTTCCTCTTTTGAGGGCATTTGTTTTGAGGGCTCTTTGAGACCCAAAGAAAAATTTGTATGCCTGAACACTCATCTGCTTGGGTTCTTTTTTACTGTATCATGTATTCTACTAGAAGATATGTCTCCTTAAAAGCTTGCTTGACATTGGCTAGGACACTGGTGCTACAACAACATTACCTCATTAATACAACATTACATTACAAAAAAACCCATGGAATAAAACAATCAACCCTCTTCATATGAAGACCAAAGGTCAAGTAGCCTTTTTCAACTATACAGCTTTTAACTTTCATCTCTTCATACTCAGGGCCTACTCAAAATATAAGCAAACTGAGTAGGTACCAGAACATGAGGTGAGCTTGGGGATTCTGATACGAGGTATGTGAACACAGGGGAGGGGCAGGCAAACAGCATAAGAATGGTCCTCTTCAATATTATCAAAAAGGCAGATTTAAAAGAAGATGAAGAGTTTGCATTTCTGCTAATATTCTTGTA
>VXAX01004685.1:136921-164431 GCA_013399835.1 Leptocoma aspasia
GCGGGGCTGTGCCCCATCCCCGCTTTGCGGCGCACTCGGTGCCCCTTACCCAAAAACTCCGGGCGCGGGGGAGTCAAGCCCGCTCCGCACCCGGAGACCTCGCAGCGCCCGTCCCTCAGCCGGGCTCCCCGGGGCTGCTTCTGTGTGACCACCGCTGTCTTGATTTGAAGTCTCTTGTCCCTCCTCTCCGTACTCCCCCAACTTTTTACTGCTGTTTTCTCACTTTGCTGCCGAGCGACGCAAGTTTAAGGTTTATATCAGGGACCCTGTGTTTTTGTTAAAACTGGGTTGAAAAGTGCTCCTTGGTTTGTTTTTTTTCAGGCTGCATCCCTCTCCCTGTAGGGCAAACTCGCATCAGGAGTCGCCATCCTTGACAGTTTTTTCCTTGGCGCTAATGAATTAAGCCAGAGCAGGTTTCTTCACGTGGAGTTGCCTTTCTGGAGCCTTTCGCTCTTAAAAGCAGCAAATCGCCTGTGTAACGACTGAACGCCCTTTCAGGAGTCTCTTTTGTGAAGGGACCGGTTTTTGTCTTCATTGCCTCCCCTCGGTGAAGGGCTTTGTTCCATTTTGGTGGGAACTGGCAAGCACTTGGGGCAGAGAGTATCCAGCTTTCTTTCTGGGTTCCCCTAGCAGGAAGGAGCGTGTTTAATAAGTGGACATAAAACAGTAGAAGAAAGATTACGTACACGTTCTGTGACGGCTAGGAGAGGAACCTTGGCAGGGAAACAGGACAGTAAGTTGGCAGCACAGGGCTTCAGGCTTGCTGCGGTCTGTGTGTTCTGCCGGCGGGCAGAGCTGGAGCTGGAGGTGAACACCCATCCCCTGCCGAGGGCTGCCGAGCTCAGCTCTTCCTCGCGTGCCTTACAGTCAGTGAGTTAAAGGGAACGTGGTTCACAGATATGTGTAGCACATGCAGTTCTTAGAGAAAGCTGGTCTAGAAATGCTTAGGTTCCATTGTGTTTAGGTTCATAATGCATCCCTTTCCATTTCCAGTGTGTGGGCAGGTGCAGGCTCCCCATTCAGCAGGGATGCCCTACTTCTCTTGCCCACTTGGCATTCAGCATTGCTAATTTAAGGACCTTTGCCTAGAGGCTAAGCCTTTGTTGCAATTGATTTTTTAAAAATTCTCACAGCTGTGCTCACTGCATTATAATGCAGAATAATTTCACATTCCCGTCTTTGATGTTGTAGGAGTGCTTACGTGTATTTATAGAAATAAGGCTAATATGACAGAATCTTTGGGAGTCTGTTAATAGAAACAGAAAACACACTTTGGCACAATGAGTAGTGTGGGATGAAAGATATTTGGCAAATACCTACTGTTTGTTTGTTTGGGGTTTTTTGGTTTTGTTGAGTACCAACATTAGGGACAAGCTGAATGAACAGTATTGACTGGGGTGTCTCTTGAGTGCTCCACAACTACATAAAAGGAGTCTGGTCACATTTATTCTTTTGAAATTTCTATCATTATTCTACTAATTGCTGGGAATTATGAAACAGGTACAAATTACCTCTCCAATTAGCTAGGAAATGCAGGAAAGTGAAGGGATAAAGCTGTCCAAAGGGTTAACCTTGAGAGTGGCAAGCACAACAGGCAGCCTGTGGTTTCCTCTTGCTAACAAGAATTGTGACCTCCAGCATGAACCTCTGCAACCCTAGGGCTTCCCTCTCCGCTGGCCTCAGCTGCTGGGAAGGAGCTGTTTGTTGTGAGCCTTGTGTTCACAGGCAGACACACATCCATCAATGAGTTTTCCCTGAGAAACGGGGAGCTTGGAAAGCTCAGTTACAGGAGCAGAGAAGGAGCTTTTGCTTCAGTTGCTGCTGCAAGTTCCTGTGACTGTTTTTGGGGTCACTAACGAGCTGTTGGCAGGGTCTCTGGGATGCCACTGGTGGCAGCACGGGGAATGCCTTGCCGACCTGGCAAAGTTAACGGAAGTCCATTGGCAGGCTTTGCCAACGGGATGCACCTTTACGTGTGGGAGGTTACATTTAGAGTGAGCCAGGAGGCTGATTTTGCAGTCCAGGCACTGCTAGAGGGCTGGTTGCTTCTTGACTCGATAAAAGAAAATCTATGTATTCATGGATTCTGGCTTGACAGCTCTGTGGTAAATCCTGATCTCTCCTCCAGGAATTGATTGATTTATGAATGTAAATTATACTTGTCTTCTCCAAGCATGAACAGAGCAGCTTCAGAATGCATTGTTTGCTGATGAAATCTGGTAGTAATTCCTGTTATGAAAACGGTGGTAACGATACCTGAGAGGGAGTTTTTTCCAGTTTGTTGCCCTGCCAGGAACAATTCTCCAGACCAGCAGTTGCTCTCCCTAAGGAGGTCTGATAAACTGCAGTCTGCTGACTAGGAGGGAGTTGTTTAAATGTAGGATGAAACAGGAGCTCTGAATTCTCATCCTAGCATCATCCTGTGCTGGCTGTGTGACTTTCAGCATGTCACTGGCACAGGGGTGTGTGGGCTCCAGTGCCAGCAGCACTGTGGGCAGGCAGGTGTGTACATCTATGAAGTAGCAGGTCTGTCCTCTTTGTAGTGGCTTGCTGCTGAGTCAAAGCTGCCTTCAGTGGCGGCAGTGGGGCCTTGGGGAGGTGGAAACCAAGGCTAGTTAGGACTGTAAAGCCAGCATGAGAGGAACATTTGCATTAGGGACATGTTTTGCTCAGAGGTCAAACAAGCAGGACTGTGGAACAGAAGGCATGCAAGGGAACTGCAGGATGTGAAGGATTGTGTTTAAGGAAGCTCTTTTGCTGTGGGTTTCCCTGATGTCCTTACAGGAGATGGAGCCTTTTAACAAAGCAAGATCAGCAAAGGCTTTATGGTGAGCTGTAGTGTATAAACCACGAGGCCATGATCAAAAAGGAGCATGCTTTGACATGGAATGCCATGGGATACTTCTGAGAGCTTTTTATGCAGAAATTCTAATCTCTGTCCAAAGTACTTCTGCCTACTGCTTATAGGAGTGAGTACTTTATATTTGATGTGGAGTGAGCTGGGCCCAGTAGACCTAGGCTAAGTGTGTTTCATGGAAATCAGGAAAAAAACCTCAGCTTACAGTAGTCTGGAAAATGTCACCATCTGTAGTAAATCTGGAACCCTTGGCTGCTGTTTATAATTATCTTTTTTTCTAAGACCTACGATGGCATGTGGGTGGATAGATCCATTTTTGACAGGTGAAACTATGTCCTCAAAGTCAAACTGGGCAGGGTCTAAACAGTTTTAGTTGTCCTTTCTAGAATAAGTTGGAGAGCCTGGTTTGTCTTTCTGCTGCTACAGCATTGGCTCTGTTTAGCATTTGGTCAGGAAAGGTTCACCTTCCATGGAAAGGCTGCAGGGAAGGAACCAACCGAACCAACCTGTTCAGAAAGGCTGACATTCTTTAAAGTACTAAAGGGGGCTGCAGCAATGATGAAGAAATATCTCCAGGAGTAGAGGTGTGGCTTTTAAGTTACTCCCAACTTTTTGTGCTTGAGAGTGTAATGGTGGTCAAGTGAAAAATCATGCTTTTACTTTAATGCCTGTAGTTCTGGCATATTGTATTTTGTCATTTATTATTTTGGGATTGAGACCTCAGAAATAATTTATGTATTTTCTGTTCAGGTATGATCTGTTCATCTGGAGGTGTCCTTGCGCATCTCTCCACCAAAACCAAGTCTGCTTTCCCAAAATACCTGTTATGTTAAAAGTCATTTTAGCATTCATAAAAAAGCTGCTGAGAGCCCTGAAATTCCAACTGTTATGTTTAAGACGTTTTACAAATGTTTCTACATGACTCACCATAGCTTCTATTTTTTACCACGTGCTGTTCATTTTGGAGTGATTCTTATAGTTTCTGGTGCATTTGTACTTCATCTTATTCCTGAATACAAGTTATTGTAATATTGTGACTGATGCCTAGCAACTGCTGATTTCACACTTTCAAACTTCCAGAGGAAAAAAAACCTTAGATAATACTGGCATTCCACCTTCACAGAGAGATTTTAAAAACAGGATTATCCTAAGCACTGGAAACTGAAGATAGACAGCTAAGTTCCACTCCCTTAACGCTTCACAAAATTCCTGTGTTTCTATGTCTCAGGCATTTTCTCTGCTCTTTCCATATTTTGAGTAGCTGGCCAAAGGCCATCCCTTGGTCCATGTTTGGACATGTGTGCAAATTGGAGGAATTAGTGTTGGAGATCCACTCTGCTGTTGATTGTGCAGACTGCCCTTTGAAGGTGAGGGGTGAGCAGCATGAGGAGTACAAGAAGAGGAGGAAAGGTCTTCAGTATCTGTTTGAAAGTGAGCTTGCTGCATTCAAAAATGCACTGAGTTTTAGAGACTCCTGCCTAGGTTATTTCTGCCACTTTTGGTTGTGTTTTGTTCAGACACCTAAGCTGAGATATATTCGAAATTAAAATGCTCATATCTAAACCCATGCTCTCCCCCCCTGCCACCCCCAGGCTTCTGGTCATCAGTGTCCAGAATTTCATAGCAATGTTTGCTGGGTGCCTGGAGCATGCAAGTGTGGCACATTCCACTGTCTTGTCTGAGTGCAAGGAGAGGATTTGCAGACTGGCTCTCCTTAGAGAAATCCACACTGCAAGGTGTGATGTGGATACAGCCTTGCAGCATGGAATTCAGAGTAGATCACAGCCCTAATTGTTATTTCTGAGGGGTGAAGAAACCCAATCCAAACTTCAGTAGCTTAGCAGTCAGTCCCATTGCCCACTAAGTTGTGGACCAGAATTCAATTTGCTGTAGCTGTTGCCTGCACAAGAGTGCCTTGAATATGATGGTAGAGTTGAAGCTGGAAAGGAGGTGTGAGAGGACAGAGCTCATCCCACCCTCGCTAAGCTGAGGTAGCCTTTACAGGTAGCTCAGGATTCCAAGAACCACAGATTCAGACTGAAAGAATTTTCTTGTGTCCCTGCCCTTCCCTATCAAAACGTGTGTATGAAGGTGGCAGATATTCTAATGGCTTTTAACAGCCATTTCAGTAGCCTAAAAAAAGAATTTCTTGTTATTAAAAATAGAGCAGAAATACTTGCAGGCATTGCATGTCATACAGGCTTCAGTTTTCCTGTGATCATCTTTGTAAAATATTTTGAGGGAAACTAAAAAAATGCATTATAAGTGAATATCTGCTGTTTATTCCAGCTTTCACTTGGGAAGGGTTAGTGTTCCTTCAATAACACTTACATAACTGTCCCAATCTTTATACACTGTATTAAGCTAACTTCTGTGTATTTTTTAGTGGATATATTTATGCAAAAGATTTAAAAGTAATATCAGTGAATCTCTTTCTCTTTGAAAACATGAAAATATTTTGTTGTATCTCTTGGAGCTGGTTGGAAAAATCAGATTTTTTTAATAATAGTCTTAAAAATAACATCCAGTAGTCTAGACAGAATTAAATATTAGCTGGCAGTCATTAGTTATTTTCTTCAGAATAAAAAGTGATCCAAATGTGAGTTAGCAGTGCATTAAATACCTTTCTAGTATATAAATGATTTAGGAGTACATGACAGATTTTAAATGCACACTGACATTTTTCTTCCACATAGACGTGTAATACCTATGCTAAAGAGGCTGGATTAGAACAGACTGGCAGAGAATGAAATAGCTTAAAGTTGAGAGGAAACAGTGACCAAAAAAAAAAAAAAAAAGGCTATTTGAAACAGGTTTATGCTTGGTTACAAAGTACCAAGTACTCTCTGTTTCGGCACTGACAGCGGCAGTTTTACCTGTGAAACTGATACTGTTACTGTGAAATTAATTACGCAGGGTCAGTAGCTCTTCAGAGGTACAGTGAGCACAACCCACCAGAATGACAGGGAGTAGAATGAGGCAACCAGTAAATAGAAGGGCTCAGAACTAAAATGAGTAGCAAATGTTTTGGAAGTTGTCCCAGTCCACAGAAATTGGCTGCTAACTGCTTTAGTTAAATTTGGTACAGTTTTCTTCTACAGGGAAGCAATATTGACATTTGTGCCCAAGGATGCTGGTATAATTTAGAAACATTAATCATTTTACCTTATATATAAAATGTTGCTGGAGATAAGGGGGAATTAATCTATCCTCCCTCTGCAATGTAGATTGTGTACAAATCAGCAGAGAATGTTTAAAGCAGATCCTTGGAAAGAAAGCTTTCTAGCAGGGAGGATGGTGAAGCAGATGACCTGTGAGAGCTGCAGAGGAGGCTACATCAATGAATGACAATTTTTTTGATTTGTAGATCCCTTCTACAAGTGTTCCCACAGAGAATACCCTTCACAGTCAAATTTGCCAACAACAAACTTACCTTTTGAAGTTCCTAACCCCTAAGCATCCCAGTCCCTGAACCACAAAAGCCACTGGCACAGGTTTTCTATGCCTCCTTTGAAATGATGGTAAGTGGGAGGAGGAGCTCGGCCCAAAGCCTCAGTAAACAGGCACAGCATCACTGCTGAGCTGTCTGGCTGAGCCACAGTGCTCTCATGTAAGTTTTGTTGAAGCAGAATTTGGCTTAAAATGGCCTATGAGTAACGCAGAGAACTGTGTGAGAACTGACAGGGAACCTGGCTGTGCTTATGCTTTAACCCATAAAATTTTATCCTGAAGAAATGTTGTAATGAAGGAGCCTGCCTTTGGGAAAAATAAATTGGAGTTTTGCATAGAGATCTGCTGGAGTATCACTGGGATGGGCAGGGGTGTGGGGTAGGATGGTCAGCTTGGATGTGAACCTGTAGCCTGACCAGGACAGACCACAAATCACACAGGGGTTGAAAAGACAGGGAGGAAAAAGCTTACAAGGTGTGGCAGCAGGCTTGCCCTTGCAGAGGGCTTTGAATCCCAAACAGAAATACACTGATATCATGCTGCAAAAACACCAGAATGGTTGCTCCAGTCTGGAAGCCTTTTCACTGTAGGAAGTACAGCCATGTTTCCTTTTCTCTGTCATTTGCCTTCATTCCCCTTGGGCTTTTATATTTTGTTACTGGCTTGGTATCTTCCCTATCCATCAGTCCAGCGCATCCCATTAAGCAGCTTTTCTTGATGGACTAATGAGATGTTAAATTTAGCAATGCTTTTATCACTGTCTTTTATTGCTCAGCTGCATTTCCTGCATTTCACTTGCTATTCTTTGGTGATTACTCTGTTGTTACTGTATTTACTGTTGTATGCCTATCACCTCACTGGCACTTCTCTGGTCAATTGTTACTCATCTCTCCTGTCATTTCCTTGCCCACTCCTTCCCAGTTCTCCTCCCCCTCCTACCTCATTCAGATTTGTTCTACTGTCTTCCCCACCCAGTACATCACTCTCCTCCTATGCCCAAGACCCCCTTTCAAAAAGGACAAAAGCATTTCTACCTTAAGAGAGCTGTCCAAGCCAGGCAGGATGAGCCCTGCCAGTGGGGTCCTATCCCTGCTCATGAACTACAGAAGTCTAACTAGGACAGAGCAGATGCTTAACTCGCAGAGAGTGAAGTGTAAGTAAGATGAATACCATTCATGTAAGCTACCAGGACTTGAAATGCTTAGTGTTAACACAGCTTGTGCTACTGCTGTCATTACAATGACAGATAGAAGAGTCATTTAGGAAGCTGTTTGTAAGTCCTAGGATTTTTGGCAGTTGTTTAACCCACAGCACTAAAGCTATTCAGATTTAACACATTTTTTTGTGTCCTGATGATTAGCAGCATAAAATTCCAGGTGCAAGCTGGCCTTTTAATCCAAATAATAGCTTTTCCCCCATCATACATAAATACAGCCTTCACATATCAGTATGTTAACTGCACTAATGCTATTCTCAGAAGATTAAAAGAAATATTCCTACTTTCATCTGCCTGGCATATCCCAAGGCTGTGAGGTATTTCAGAATTAGCATAAATACTGGTCTAGATGTGCTCTTTCAGCTTTTACTTAAAGGAATTGCTGTATTCTTGACACCTGCTCATTTTGTTCTTCAAAAATGTAGCCTGTAAGAATAAAGTCACCCAAGGACAAAGGTAGGAGCTCTGTAAGGGTTTACTTGCATCTGGTGTGTGGTGGCTTTACTGACATAACTCATAGACACTGAGATTGACCCAAGATTAGTAATTTAAAACTTCTTGGGTCATTTCATGCTGGTTTTGTGAGGTCAGTGAGATACTTCTCATTGACAAGGTTTTCCAACACACAGTGTATCGTAGAGTATTAATGTAAATCCATCTGGCTCTGCCAGCATAGATGCTGAGGCCACTATTGACCCAGTTTAGAAGTCCTGTGTAACCTGGCTCATTTTGCAGTACAGCTGCCCAAAGTTTTACTGTGCACACAGGCAGGGCATGGATGCAGTGTGCTCTGGCTGCTGTCTTGCAGTCAGTGTGCTTGTCCTTGTCTTGTGGCATTTTGAGTTTAGTACAGACAGTTGGCACAGGATGGCCAAAGTACTGCAATTCTGAACACTAATAATTTGTTCAGGTATCACAGAATTCACAGAATGACTAGGTTGGAAGAGACCTTTAAGATCATGGAGTCCACACCCTCCAGGAGGTTTTAATGGCACTGTGTCTGTTTATCCTGTGCTGTTCATTGGTGTAGCACAGTTGAATGTAGCTTGATGGTGCTGTGTAGACATGCCCAAAGGGATGATTCCCTTTGTCCAAGTCTGGTATGTTTGGATGTTAACATAAATATGCTGTTAGCAAAATAAGCAAAGGAGATGTGTCATTAAAATCAGAGCTAAAAGATCTTCATGAGAAGGTTTGGCCAATATCCATATCCAAATAGCTAATTCCTAACTTTGCATTTCCTACACGGAGGAGTGGGAGAGATTGGCAAGTTAAACTTAAGCAGGGAGAACAGTTGCAGGTAAATATGTTTATCAGTAACCTTAGAAAGATTCATGGCAGTCTCTCAATGGCAATTAACCAGGCAATGGCTTGGACACAATCCTTATCACAAGAATTGCCTATATTGCCAGCTGAATACACACCCTGCTGTTATGCACTACGGGCTGCTGCTACTGAGTGAGATGTTCTAGCTTGCTGCAACAGTTATTAGGGTGCAAGAGAGGAATTTTTGATAAACAAATATGAAATTGTTTAATTGTTTGTCTCCCTCCACAAGTAATTGGAGAGAGACAAGGTGCATGTCTCTCTTCTGTGTATGCCTACATTTTTATGGATTTTTAAATATGTATTTTATACTTTCTCTATGTGAAAGTTCTAAGAATCTGCTCATTTTTCTAGCTTAGAAATGTGAACCACACTGACGTGATATCTTTGTTTTTTTCTGGTGCGACTCCTGTGAGTCTTGATGATATGCATGATAAATCTTTCACCTTGGCAGAGAGAGAGGGAAGTGTTTAATATTTAACCAAGGTTGTCTTTTACTTCAGCATCCATCGATAGGGGACTGCAGTTACAAATATGTAAAACTGTGTTTGTTTTTGCTGAGAAGAGTGCTTGGAAGGAAAAAGGGATAACCTTTCCCCAAGGAATAGGTTTCAATTACAACAAAAGACGAGACTGTTTTTAGAATAGATCAAATTATGCCCACAGTGCACTGAAATAGTTTAATACTTGTTTAAATAGAACCATATTTAAAGCACAGTAGTTAAAACAGTGGCTTTTGAACCAGTGTGGTTAAGTTGTGCAAGTTGCTCACTCAAGTTCTCACGCCAGACTGTCTGATTTTCCCATGGGGAGCAGTGTGTCAAGGTTTGTGTCATATTATCTCCTGTTTACTGGAGAAAATGGACCACTGAACCAGTTATCTGAAGGCACTGAATCAGACTCATAAACTTTATGGTTAGAAAAGACCTCCAAGATCGAGTCCAGCCTTTGCCTGAATACCACATCAATTAAACCATAGCACTAAGTGCCATATCCAGTTTATTGAACACTTCCAGGGATGGTCACTTCATCTCTTCTCTGGGCAGCCCATTCCAATGCCTGACAACCCTTTCACAGAAGAATTTTTTCCTGATGCCAACCTGAACCTTCTCTGGCACAGCCTGAGGCTGCTTCCTAATGTTACCTGGGAGAAGAGGCTGACCCCCACCTGGCTCCACCCTGCTTTCAGACACCTGAAGAGTGATAAGGTCCCCCTGAGCCTGCTTTCCTCCAGGCTAAGCACCCCCAGCTCCCCCAGCCGCTCCTTATAGGACTCACTTTCTAGACCCTTCCCCAGTTTTACTGCCCTTCTCTGGACACGCTCCAGCACCTCGCTGCCCTTCTTGAAGTGACTCCCAGTCATGGATCTTCTTGCTAAAGTCATTTTTTCATACCTATGGCTTCTTCTACGCTAGATAAGGATCGCATTTCCAGTTTTGCATTTAGTTAATTTACGTCACTGGGGAAAAACTGCTGCTTGTGATAATAAGCATCCTGTCTGGCCTGCTTTGTGTCCTTCTCAGAAATTTAGCAGAGCTTTTAAAGGAAAAATACAGAAGTTAAAAAGACTTAGCCTTAGCAATCTTTTTTCATGAATCCTTAATAGATCTGAGCTGCATCTCAGGTCTGCTGCAGGTAGGAAAGACTTGTGTGTGTTAATAATTTCCTCTATTCAATGCATTTTTAACAAGTCCCAAACTAATTGTACTTGTCCTAGTGAAGTGTGTATTAATCATTATTGTAATATTTTCTCTCACTGGGTTTCTACAATAACTCAGCAATCTCTAGACATAATAGAAGAGACATACAGAATGCTGTAGTCTTGCAGATAAAAAAGATCTACTATGCCTTTGAAAACCCAAACAAACAAGAATAAAACCCCCTGTTTTTCCCAGCTTTAAAAACTCCTGGTGTAAAAGATATCATGAATAGGGTATTTAAAGTAGAATTGAGATGCCTATGGACTAAAGAGCTGGAGATTTCACAGAAAATGAGTGGGCGCACGCAGCTCTTGGGCCACAGTCTGTAAGATAGAATTGCTTTTGAATTCCTAGTCTTGATGATCCATGTGGGTTTGCAGCAGGTGTGTGCTGGCAGTGACGCTGTGCCTGCCTCTTGCAGATGCGGAGCACGCGCAAGGTGTCGGTGTGGCCCGTGGGCCTGGTGGGAGGCCGGCGCTACGAGCGCCCGGTCGTGGAGAACGGCAAAGTCGTCGGCTGGTACACGGGCTGGAGAGCTGACAGGCCCTTTGCTATTGACATGGCAGGTGAGGCTCACTTATGATACAGCAATGTTTCCATTTCTCAGTTTAAGCAGCTTCTTAAGCTTCTGAAGTGCTGGCAGAGCGTGCAGCTCTTTGGCATTAACTATCCTGGAAGTCTAAGCTTGTACATCTTGTCTAATTAATTTGCTGCTTGGTGGTATCTGAACTTACTTTAATTTGTTTTTATTTTTATGTGGCAACTTGGCTTTTATGTTGTATGAATTGTCTGTCTGAAACAAGTTAATTGTAAATTAATTCATCCTAGCAACTCTTGCAAGGGGCCCCTGCCTGTCATTTTGTCATCAATCTAAAGCAGGCAGTATAAATGCAGACCTTCTTAGACCTCATGTTGTAAAATGCTATTTTATCATGAAATTATTCATGTTGCATTGGTTATTTGGAATGACAGTGATAACTGTAGATGGATATAGTTTGAAACACTGGGCTTAGGGGAAAAACCACTGACAGCTGTTGCCTGGTAGATGAAGGCAGAAAAGCTTCAAAATTAATCTAATCAATCTTCTGCAGTGAAGTTTGCACACCACACAGCTCTGTCTTGCTGACAGTCCATGTGTAGACAATCTTTCGTACATATTCACAACTGCCACATGAATCACCACCGTGCACAGGTCCAATTTCTGATATAGCAGAAGCTGGTTTCCCAGCAAATGATACGGTATTTGCACTTAGACATCTTCTGTACTCAGGAGGGAAAAGTAGGAGTACAAGGGCAAGAATAGGGTAGAAATAGCCACTTTTTTTTATTCTGATACTCCTATGTTTTGAGAGAGGAAAAGGACAGTGTACAGTTCTTTCTCACCTTAAGTACTATTAATTGAAATTATTGATTAAAATATGTACAGTATTTACAGTCCAACTGGTAAAAAAGAGTAAATAAAGAAGGACTAATTGTTATCACCTCAAAGACAAAAAGGTTATCAGGTGAATTTTTCTGCACTGTAGAGGCATTTCAAGTCAATAATACGACCTGGCATAAAAATAAGTATTTGAGTGTTCACATAAAGGCATTCCTCAGGGGTGAGGCAGGTATTCAATGCCCAAAACCATGCAGCGTGTCAAGGACTGCAGCTGTGCAGTTTAACAGTCCCTGTGGATTTACAGATACATGTTGATACTGGACTCTAGAAGGGATTACTGATGGCATTATAAAGGTGAGAATGTGGTTCATAATTCATCAGCAGCAGGCAGAAAGCCATGACACAACATCGGCCAAGGGACTCTAACCCAGACATGAAGATACACATGGACAGTTCTTAACTTGCTTACCTTGCAGATGCTGGCTGAATCACTGGCATGAGGGAAAAGCAGCTCCATTAGGAGCATTACCTGCTTGTGCTTTGACCAAAGTCATATAAGGGAGGGTCATAGAGACAAAAAAAAACCCCAAAACTTTTAGACTACAGGAAGTTATTGCACAACCACAAAGTTATTATTTTGTGAGAGAACTTTTATTAGTCTTCAAAAAATACTGAAGAAATTGAATTTCATTTTTAACTTCAGCAAGGAGAGAAATGGATGCAGTGTAGACTACTAAAAAAATGATGTGAGATTTGCATCTGAATTCCCCTCAGGAATACAGTGTCAGGGGACAAACAGACCAGAATTGCAAATCCAGAGCTCCATAGGTGTCTGAGCAGGTGCAGGCTACAGGATGCATGTCAACATGCAGTTTCCTACCCTCGCCCTTCCCTCCTGACTTCCCAACACACCTCCAGGGACTTGCTACCAAATGTAAGTCCATGCTGTAGTCCATTGTTGGCATTTTTCCATTTACAAGCAACTTAGGTTATACTGAACTGAGTGCTGCACATAAGGAAGATGAAGGATCTCTTTAAAAAATATTGCTATGCAAACAGTATAATAATATATATTTAAAAAATATTGCTATGCACACAGTAGTACTGATATGGAGATGTATCAGGTGTTAACGTTCTGTGCTCATGTCCCAAGGCACTGGTGAGGAGGCTGCCTTTGGTTTAGTGAACAATCTTTCTCAGTGATTTTCACAAGAATTTGATCATGAGACTGGGTATGAACAGTGACAGCTTAAAAGGTTTTGGATCACTGATTCGACTTGTGGCTGTTCAGAGAAAGCCCATCCTTGATTTTAAGCACATAAACTTCCTTTTCTAGACAGCAGAATACAAGGCCAAATACAAATTACTGCAAGTGGGATAGGTCCTGCTGATTTCATTGGGCTCAACTCAAAGACCCCAGCTGGCCAACCTCCCCAGATTCTTCGAAACACACTTGCACATGGCCATCACATTAGGTCAGTTCATTAAACATTGGTTATTTATTTTGAGAAATTTGTGGCTGACACTGCTACTCTCCAATGCTAAACTGGATTCAGAAAGCCAAGTAGCCATTTCCTGTGTTGTGTCTTGCCTGGCAACCAACACACCATACAAATTAGTTCAGGTATTTCCAAAGTTCCGCTTCAGTTTTTAATCGAGGTGGGTTCTAGAGTTTGACACAGACTTGGTTATCCTTGGGGAAGAAAAGTGAGAGAGAAGGTGGAAAGCAAAGAGGTGATACTGATTCTGAGGTAGGCACTGTATTATTTAGTATGGATCTGATTTCAAGTCTGTTGGGGGCTTTTTTTGGCTGTTGTTTCCCCCACAACCTGCTGGGAACCTACCTCCAGGGCCCTTGAAGGAGATTCCCTGCGTGAGTTCTTTGCCAGGGATGAAAAATGAGCAAGACTCACTGATTCTTNGTCTATATTAAATGTTGTTTTACTTCTGGCTGTTCCTAGTGCCAGAACTTTGGCACTTAGATTGTGATTCGCCTAATGTGAAGGTTGTTCAAGAAGGCAGATGCTTGCTTTGCATTAGCATTCCAGGAGCTGCTTCAGTCATAGAGATTAATATGTGACTGTAAATCACTGGGCCAGCAGATTTTGGACTTTGGGTCCAGAGCTCATCCACTGTGCCCTAGCCACCTCTGCTAGGGTCTGAGGAACCACCTTTTTAAATTGTATTTTCTTAAAATTTTGCTATAGTCAGGAGATCTTCAGTACATCTCATATTTCTTAGGGTTCCCTGAGCAAAATGCCACTCTATTCATGACACTGCAAAACATGGCACATTTTGACTGTATCTGAAAGAGCCACTGCTGGAAGTCACAAACAAAAAAATTTTAAGTGGTATGGCAGCCAGCACTCAAAACCCTCCCAAAACCAAAACAAAACACCAACCTCCCCTCTCATCCAAGGATAAATACTGTTTTGAACATTGAGTTTATAATCAAGTGCCTCTTTCATGGTGAATTAATGTCAGCACATGCCTTTGTTCCTAACTACAAAACCTCCTGGTTAGACATCTCTGCCTTATTGCAACCCAAAAAGTGCACCACAGGGAGAACAGAACTTGAAAGCCACAAAGCCCAAGCCAAAGGTGGGACCTTGATCTATGGGGAAACCAGCCCAGCACATCTGTTCCAGCATCAGCACTGAGCATTAGCATTTATACACTCCAGAAATGATAAACACTCAAGTTTCCAGCTTGCCTTCAGCTGCTATCTTACCTAGAACATCCAGAAACCAATGGCATTAACCATGGCAACAAAATCTTTAAACCCTGGCTCAAGTTTAACTGGATGAAGAAAAATAGTTCTGCCTTTAACAGAAGCCATTGATCTAACACAAGTCAAGGTGTGAATTAACGGAAACAGCTTACACTGAAAGAAGAACAGATGTAATATCTGCTATGCCTCCCAGGTATCTTGTCCTCCAACAAATTAATTCCTATCTAGGTGGCTCTTCAGCCAATTAGATTTAATTTATAACCTTGCATTAAACACCAAAAAAACCCCAAAACACCTCTTTGCTCCAGCTATGAAATTGTCTTGTGGCATTTCATGTGAAGTTAAGCCCAGTATGACCTTGTAGGAATAATGACTAAGTAAAATAACTGCATGCATGTAAGCACTGTTCAGTTATGCTACACTGGAGACAATAATCCCAGATAAATCCCTGTTTAGTGACAGAATTCAAAACAACAGTGTCTTTTCATCTATTAACAAAGGATCATTACCTACTGAGAGAAATAATTAGTGCCAGTCTGGTCAAAACTTGAACTCTCTTCTATTTCTGACACCAAAATGTCAACTTAAAGTTGTCACTAGACAGTAGTTTTCTCTCAAATCCATCTTACAAAATGTCATATATGTGAAAATAAAGCTGTTATAAAGCAGAGCTGAAGAACTAGAGAGCCCGGAGCTAAGTCTCCTTGAATTAATTTATCTCTTTAAGTTGCTGCTTTATTGGATTCTTTTAACAAAGACTGCATGGACCCTGACCAAGGAAACAAACCTCAGGCCAGTCAGTGCACAGCAGTCCACATCTTTGCCACCTGCAACACTCAGTTTATAATTTAACTTCTACTTGATGGCTGAGTTTTGACAACTCCCTCAAACGACAATTTGCAATAGCATGGTAGCAAGGGCACGTATCACATGCAGGGGCCACGGCCCACTTGAACATCTGTGTGTAGCAGAAATCCACCCTGAGAACTCAATGCAATTTTCTCAACAGAGGAGCAAGCCTTGCAATAACAGAAATTATGAGAAATTAATGTATGGATAAGTATAGGCTATGGGTCCAGGGAGCCACATTGACACAGCAAAGATAAACAGCGGAAAATCTGCGTCTCTTCTGCTTAGAATGGGATTATTTCTGTGCACTAAAATTTAGGACACTAATTTCGGTGTTTACTTCATTTTCTTTTTTATGCATGGGCAGCCTGAATCTTAAATATATTTAAAAAGAAAGAGCAGCTCACATAGCTGATCAGGGTTCCAAAAATGCCTTCCCATGCAAAAGAACTTTTTTGGTTTTGTGCCCAAAATTACTAAAGCCCAGTTGCATTCAAAATTTATAGTTTGTTTTATTTGAGGAAAAATGGCCAACAAAATCTAACCAAAACCACTAAACTGAAGCAGACTGTTTTGTTCATCAGTACTAAGTCTCCGGTCCCCTTTCAAGGTCCAGCTGGCTGTGCATACTGTCTGTAACTGAGGGAGATTTAACTCTCAGCTCTCCCCAGATTATTACATTTGGCTACCAAAAGCACTGAGATAGAGCCCACCCTGTGCTCCATCATGGCCAGGCTACAAGCAGTGAGAAGCAAGACTGCACTGCAGGGTGTGGGCAAGCCCTGTCCATGCAGACACCTATTCCAAACCTCAGGCAGGGCAGGACGTATAAAGCTACATAAAAGATATCATGTATAAATGTTTTCTGTGTCCATCAGTGAACTGGGACCTGTTTACATCCAACCCATAGTCTTCATCAGGGTCCAAATCCTTACTGAAAACAAAACAAACTTCCTGGTATCTTCCTTTCCTACAAGCAAGAGCATGGTAAGGTGGTTTTAGTGCATCTTTCTTTACATGTGATGTAGTAATTACTTCCTTAAATTTTCCTTCTCAAAAGGCTCCCATAAAAGTCACAGATACTTTCAAGAAAAATACAGCAGCAAGACATTTCTATGGAAAGGGGCTCAGAATTACATTAAGTTATAGAAAGTTATGCTCAATTTTAAACTGATAAAATTTTAATACTGGCTTTAGAATTAAATGTTCTTGGAGTTTTCCAGAACTGTGTCAAAACTTGTTACAAGTATGTTACAACTTGTGTCATAAAGGGACAGCTGGAACCACTCGGAACTGATGAAGAAAGCATTTCTTTCGTAGGCTTGGCAATCAGACAAAAGGAGTTAGTTACAAATGTAATTTTTCTTTACAAGTCTATCAGTCAAGTTTTTGAGTCATAGTTAGAGCAGCATACATATGACTGAGCATTGCTGAAGGAAAATGGGAGAGTTCTATAAATAATGGCAAAGTAGAGATTCATGCGAGCTTCTTCAGAGAGGGTGAGTTTGTTCAAACCAGTGATTTCTCAGTTTGCAGTTTCCCTTCAAGGAACCTGATGCATGTTAGCAGAGACAAGAATTGCAGAGAGGTGTGTAAATAAATAAATCCTTTGAGCCATGCTGTGCCAGGCTCAGACCACCTGAGACTGCCTGGCAGACCACTGGTGCTGAAAGTCATTCCCAAGTCAGAGCATTAGTATGACTTGACATCCTCAACAAGGATGTTAAAAATCTACAGGCTAAAGCTATCTAAATATCACAGCTGTAACACATTTTAACTTTTTTTCCTGACTCTCACCTTGAAGTGTAGAATGGTTTGTACAGTATAATACATACATTTTATTTTAATTGAGTTTTATTTCTTAATTAAAAGTAGAAAGGAAGAATAACCCAAGATTTTACCAATACCTGACTTTTCAAGCAAGAAAGCATATATTACCTACATGATGGGAAATTAAGACTTAACATGTTGAAAATATGGTGCAATTAAAAAAATCTGATTGTATCTTAAGGGCAAACCAAAACAAAACAATCCAATGTAGGATGTACAAACCTACCAATACTGTCTTATCCACATAATCAAATTTACACATTTTTAAAAAGAACATGTGAGATTTCTAGGCATAAGTATAACTGCACAAAAATGTAAGGCCTAAAGGTTTTTCTCAACCTTTTTCCCTGTCTCCCTCTCTCCAAGGATTTGCTGTGAGTCTTCAAGTGATCCTGTCGCATCCCAAAGCCGTATTCAAGCGTCGTGGCTCTCAACCAGGAATGCAAGAATCTGATTTTCTGAAACAGATAACAACAGTGGAGGAACTGGAGCCAAAAGCAAACAACTGCACAAAGGTACCGAATGCCACACTTTGTGAAAAGCTTTTGTGCCATCTCTGTAGATGACTTTACTGACACACATGGTTATTTTCTAGGTTCTTGTATGGCACACCAGGACAGAGAAAGTGAATCTAGCTAACGAGCCAAAGTACCACCTGGACACAGTCAGTATTGAGGTATGACAGGGGGACAGTCCCACGGCAAGAGCAGGACAATGGACACCACTGCGTGTTCCAGTTCAGACAGCAAAAACCATCTGCTTCTGCCTGAGACCTGACAGACTTCTGTGGAAACAAAAGGAAGCTTTCAGAGACTCTAATAAGCAAATCAAGTGGGTGTGCTTTGTTCTAACTTGTCTGCATGCATTTCTGAATTCTCAGCTTAATAAACTGACACTTACCTTTGTTTCAATGCTGTTTCCACATAGACAAACATGGCTGCAATGGAGTATTTTCAAAATCATTATTTGTGTATATACTTTTTGTATTTATCCAGCTTAATGGTGTAATTATAAACTGATTTTAACTCACGAACTGTTGGTCTAAATATCTGTATAAATGGACCCTCCAAACTGAACATGTTTTACTTCATTAAAAGCAGCAGTCAAACAGGTCATACAAGAATGAAATAAAAAACCCACAATCATTTACGGATTTATCCTTTTAATATAGGGAAATAACATTTTATCATTACGAGGCACCATAAAATGTAAACACAATCACTGTCATAAACCTGGATCTCTCTGCAAGACAAAATATATCTGTTCACACTGAGTTACCTTGAATGCATATTGTGCTGTCAGTTCTCTTTTAACACTGTGCGCCTGCCTCCTGAGCCAGGTCAGAGACTTTACCACAGGAAACTCAAATGCATCAAATGCTCATCTTTAAAAGAATAAACTATTGATTTGTAGAACTACAGTAACATCCAGGTTTATCTTTCTTTCAATAACCACATTCCCTGTTATGCACACCATAACAACATCACAGTGAAATGTATGATGAAACAAAATTTGTTTGATACACTAGAAAACATTGCTCAGTGATACATTTACATTCTATTTATATATGATTAAACATTTGTTCATACAGTACCTTCTACAGGATTACTGGGTAATTTTGTGGGGTTGGGGTTCATATTTTTGGATATTACTAACATGATAGCTACATCCCTTATATGCAAACATTTGACCTAGAATTTTGAGGGGAAAAAATCAGTATGTGGTTAAACAGCTTCTTAATATGGTCTATGAAATCATATGCATTGTATGAAATGCTTCCAATGATGTATAAATATATTTGATCTGCTTTTCACTACATCAAATTTAAATCAATATAGACCACAACACGGTCAGTCAGTTATATTCTTAATCTGAACAGCTGGGGAAAAAGAAAAAGAATATATATGTACATGGAAGGAACAGCAAAAGTAAATGTATTTGAACAAGGAATGTTAGGTGGCTGTTCTGGGAAAGATTTCTATTGCAACTTTCATTTCCACAGTTGTGTGCTGAGAGTCTGGCCAGAGGAGGTTCCAGTCCATCCTGCGGCTGTGCTGGGGGGCTGGCCAAAGCCCATCACGTTGCTGGAACTGCTGAGGTTCATTCCAGCCATTTGCTGATTCATCTGCAAGCACACACACACACACGAGCCTGGTTAGCACTGGCACTGAAACACAGCACGCTGCTAGCCAAAAGCAGTCCTGCCTCCAACCAGCCACCCAGTCACAAGTACATTTCCCTAACAATATTTCTCATTAAATAAAAATACTGACTCCATCTAAGCTTCTAAGCTTTCTTTCATACTACCAGCTTTTCTGGAGCCCTTCAACCACCAACATACATCAGTTGATGGGCTACAGCACTTGGTGTATGTGTCACATGAGAATTGACAGCATGTGAAGGAGGTGGCCAGTGTGGCTGGCTGGTGAAAGTTTGCTTTCACAGTTTCAAAGCTAATGAACAAAATTGTAGTAGCTGCGATAAAGAAACACCAAAGCCAGTAATACAGTCTTGTCTGCACTTGCAGCTCCAGATTTATTTTTTTCCCACAACATTTCTTTGGAGACTTCATAATCTTGACTACAGCAGTTTTTTACAGAAATTGTCCATTTAGGTGACAATTAACAAAGAATGAGGTGGATTTATTAACTTGAGTATTGTCTAACCATCCTTGCTAAATAACCTACTCAAGATACTGTAATTCCTTAAAAAAAAAGTAAAATAATCCACACAAAATTAAATTCACATTAATTTTACATCTAGTTAAAGGTGGGAAAGAATTCAAAATTCAGCACATTCACTTCAGGGTGGTTGCAAAGCTATTTGTAGTCTTTACAAATATCTAGTCAATGTACTTTTAAGTGCTCTATGTCAAAATGAGTTTAAGAGCAAAAGAGCATTTGGAGCAGTTAATAATCAGAGCCAATGAATAGATATGTTGGATAAGTAACATTTGACTCAAACTAAAGGCAGCACTAGGTAAAAGACATTAAAGAGTAATTTAATCATGAGTGAACAATACCAGGTTGCAAAATGAAACCGAAACACTGGTGAAAAAATTAAGTAAATTGCAAACTAGTATTTCAGGGTAAAATTAAGTTGTTCTGTGTGCTTTCACACAGAACTGTGTATCTGCAGAAAACAAGCCACCACAGAACCTGGAAATATAAAAAAGGCTGATAAAAACATGCTTTACCCAGTGGTTCATCTCTTCTGGAGTAGAATTCTTAAGCAGCAAACTATATAAAACATGTAAGTCTGGTAAAGCAAGCTCTCCCCCTTTCAACTAGAGTCAGAGTTTAGATCAGAGTTCTGCTGACTGTGGAATGTCTTCATTCTGACAACATCTGATGTGCAGGGGGTACAGGATCATGTGAAGAGCTTGTTCAAGGAGCCAGGTTTTAACATGTAACTGATATGAGGCAAGATTTTAATTTCAAAGCTATATGGGTCTTTTTAAAGCTAGCTACCTAGGAAAAGACTGCCACCAGTATATCCACAGATTTTTTTTTATCTGACATTTTGAAATTCTCACCTTTAAGAACTGCTTTCCAAAGTAGAATGACAGCCTGTATTTTCAAACAGGGGCTGTTTTACCCATGTAGGAAATGCTGTTTACCTTCAAAGATGTTCACACCGCAAGACGGAGCAGAACAGTAAAAATTCCTATCATCCAATTTAAGTCAGTCACTAAGGTTCTCTTCCTGCATTATTAAGTGAGCAGCATGGAATTCTTATATTGTTATCATAATACAAACAATAGTCTGAAAAAAAATAGTTGCTATCATCCATGCTGAACTCCAAGGGAATAATTTAGGTCTTGATCCCTCTGCCTCACCCTACCCCAATAAACGCTCAAATACCCAATTTCAAGATATTTCCTTGGAAAATGTACAAATACAGTACAATATGTACATTAACCCTTCTAGAGAACCTTTTAAAAATGTTTAAAAAATAAAAAAATAGGATGGAAATGCTACAGATAAATAACAGACGCACCTAAGCAAATTATCTACAGGAAAATATTAAGAGCAGAAAGCAGAATAAATTCCACCAAAATTTATCCTGAAATCCATGAATGAAAGTGTTTATCGTTAATGGCTATCCTCAAGCAGTTAAATTCTGCTTTCAGTTATAAGGCTGTGTTTACATTTCAGAACTTTGTAACTCTAGCTGAGCTAAACTTTTTACCTGGCTGGCTCTCATGACAGAATGAGAAGAGCTATGGAAGCAGAGAACTGAGTTTGGTTTAACTTGGCAAAATTATTCTCTGCTTTTGTAGTAGTTATCTTTCATTGAACTGGTTTGTTAACATGTGCTTCTGAGCAGTTCACAGTCCAGCAGTCTTTAACTTGGCTACACTTGACCTTCCTCCTACAGCCACACATTTTGTATCTGAAAAGCATCATTCTTTCTAAAACACTCTTGTCTGGGAATGGCCAATCTTTACCTGAGAGAGGTTCCATTGAGCTTGTTGGTTTTGTTGCAATCCATACTTATTTTGTGGTGGTGTGACCATCTGTCCCACCATTCCACCTTGAGGTCCAACGACAGTTTGAGGAAGTCCCATCACACCAGTTGGTGCAGCACCAGTAAATCCATTGGGCATTCCCACTCCTACCATCACGCCTGTGCTTTGTCCCATGACTGGCACTGATTGTCCCATCATGTTTCCCATCATCCCAGTTGCTGCTGGCACAGGAACTCCCATGGCTGGAAAGCCTTGAAAGTGAGTTGATGGTTGTGTGGTAAATGGCATAGAAGACGACCCCATGAACATACCTGTACCGGAGAAGGGAAGATTTCAGCAGAAGTGTCTTGTGATTTTCCACCCCCATCCCGTAAGTCAGAAGTGCACCAAAATAATTGTAAGGATAACTTTGTCCATCTGTATGTCAGTTCTGCCAATTTAGCTTCTGGTAAAAGCAAGAAATTACTTTAAAACTCCCAAAGGAAAGGGACTCATCACGAGATTAACTGCCAAGAAAGTTTGGCATGCCTGTGGTGAACCAGAATCTTTCAATTGCTGTATTGGAGGCCTTTGTGTTCACATAAACACAGCTAAACCAAAGCTTTGACAGTTCTGCAGGGATCCTGACAGCCTGCTGGCTGCACACTGGAGACTCAGACCCTCACTGATTAATTACATAGCAGAAGCAGACATCACAAATCTTTCAGTAAATTGTAGACCTGATAATTTGAACAGCTATAAATAAATTAAAATCACATATATGTTTTTCTTTAGCATCTATATGGCATTTCAGTATTTTTTCTTAGTTTTATAAAAGCTGAAAATAAAAACCTTCATTTGAATATAGTTAGCAGGTATCCAACCTTAGCTTTATACTTGTAGAAGGTAATTTTTCTAGATAAAGATTAAAATAGGACTGCACAGAAATCTTCACAACATTATTTACCCGGAGCATTTTGCTGCTGCATTGTTCCTGTGCCATACAGTGATAGAATGGAGTCTTTGGAGAGTTGTTTCTTCGCTGACTCTTCGGATTTTGCTGTTTGCTCAGTAAATAGATCAAGATCCCCGGCTGCTCCAGACAAGGTGGCAGCTGCTGGTTTAGTGGAAGTGCTCTGGGAAACAAAAGACAAGACAGACTACTGAAAGAAACCAGCAAAAGATGATGTTAAATATTTACTTTGTAGCCTTGTCCCTCAACTTAATAAAACCTCATTAATTTACAGAAATTAAATTTAAGTGAATGAGAATTTAAAAATATATGGTATTACTAAAGACAGGAAAAAGCAGTACAGGCAATATGGAAAGACCATCAGACCAGACAGAGGTTACAAAACAAAGAAAACTAAATCCTCAACCAGCTTCAGGGCATATACATAAAGATTATTCATTCCTGTTGCTTCTACATTTTTCATCAGTGAGAAGCATAAATCAAGAGCTGGAGTTAGATTATGAAAAATAATTAGGAAATCAATAAGGAGATTAAAATTCACATCTCATTAATCCTCTCATAGGCAAAATAGATTAGAGAAGAGCTAAAATAAAAGATTAAGTGCTTTGAAATGTATCTTTGGATAAAAGGCCAAATTTTGGTTATCTACTTCAAGTAATAAAATTTTTCAAATGCATTGTTTATAATTGGCTCAGAGTTCTTTAAGCATGTTTCACTTATTGAGAAAACATAATTAACTTACTGCAATCTACAACTGAAAAACTAAAACACAGGCAGGCTGGCAGGCTTTGTACTGCTGTTGCAATAGAATGTTTTGTAAACAAATTACATCCAGGTGTCTCTCAGTGCTGTTACATTGCTGCTCATACACATACAGTTCCATATGGGGGCTTTCTCCAGGAACCAGGCAATACATAGGTCCTTGGTATATTCCTTAAAATGCACAACTCATCCTGTTACCAGTGGGAACTTTCAATGGAAATCAACTGCATGCATAAGGAAAAAGAGCCAGGACTGCAAATCATACTTAAACTATGGCCTTATTTTAGTCCAGCTAAATGATCCCCGACTGCTTAGCATATTACCTATTGCACCCACAGCTTGTGTGAGTTTCAACTCTTTTCCACACTAAAGGAAAATCTTCCTTGGAATACCGTCAGTGAACTTGACATGTAACCAGGTCTGTTTATTGAGATCCCATACCCAAGTTTATCAGACAGACAAAGGACACCACAAAATACACAGATATGGAACACCCCTATAATCTTCCTTAAAGCAACTATCTCCGATCTGCTGCTTTTGCTGGCGGGCTGCTGACTAAGCCCTGAAAAGTCCACTATGGTCACACTGGATTTGTTACATACACCACAATACAAATGTTCAATATGCAGCTTCAAAAAACACATGAAGTGTGTGACTTCTGAAGTGCTAAAACCTCTAGCATAAGGCAGTGCCATAGATTAGGGGAAATAAAAAAACCCACAGAACAAGTCTGTTACCAGCTAAATTTGCCAGAAACCAGCAAGAGAAAGGAGTGCAGATTCACATAGCTGTTGGTGAAAATTTTCCAAAACTGTTGTAGAAAGGGAAGAGAAAAAAAAAAATGGGAACTTTCTGGAAAGTGAAAAAACTGCATTTATACTACAGCCAGTTTGGGCCAAAGTCAGTAAGACTTAGTGGGCAACCAAGAATGAGCTGACAGCACTACAGAGGGAAAGCAAACAGAAAAATACCTGTGAAACTTTTCTGGCCAGTGTACAATTAAATTACCAATTTTTTTCTGTACATACTAAAAAAGCTTCTTCCTCTTCCTTCTCACAATAATTTCTGATTGCAAAGCAAATCAATGTTTATTTAAGTGGGTAGTAGGAAGCCCTGTTTGAGACAATTCTTTATCAGTGTGACATAACCAGCCTTCAAAAATACCAGAATCAGATTTAACCATACATTCATGTAAAAGCCCATCCTGAACAGCAGCACTTGTTTTCCTGTGCATACACCCAGGAAGGCCCATTACTGACTTGCTCCCTGCTGACACAGTTCTCCCGTGGTGCCTGCCTAGGACAGCCCCTGTGCGACAGCCGTGCTCAGCAGGCTGCAGGGAGGAGGACACAGGAGCAGTGCAAGTGGGTGAAGAGAGGGAGCTTCCCCTCTGATGCCTGCAGGCAGCAAGGAAGGGGTTTGCTTTTCTCTAGAAGGCAGAGCTGGAGACCTGGAGGTCTGATCATGTTATGTTTACAATCTAAGATTAAATGTTCATTCAATGTCTCTTCATTCGGTTTGGTTTTGGAAGATCCTCAAAGGATCAAAGCACCGGACAAGCACTCCCTGAAGTGTTCATCAGCTGAATAAATGGAAGGTAATGCAAAATACATGGCAAGAAAACAGCAGGTGGCATCCAAGTTAAAAAAACCCAACACTGACAAGATTTTTGCATCTCTAACATTGTCATGCTACCCAAGACCTCTGAAAAAACACACCTGGCATTCAAATAATCATTTTCCTACACACAGTACTCTCAGACAGTCATTATGCTAAACCTAAATGCTCATCAGGTGCTTAAGGATCATACTGATAAGCAGTTTCATTATATTAGTGCAACAGAATTTTTCCTACAAATTGAAAGAGAGATGGCAACAGAGGAAATGAAGGAGGGAAGTGAACAGTGGGACACATGAAGTTGAGAGAAGGACTGCAGGAGAGGAAAAAGCACATGTGCACTTTCCTGCTACCTGCATGTTTCTGGCTCTGGCTGGTATCTAGGAAAGCAGGGATGGCCTGTAGAAAAGCCAGGCCTCTACTGTTTTCCATTTGTATGGTGATAAATAATAGCCTCACACAACATTTTCAATTTCTCCCTCCTGACTGGAAGAGCTACTTGCATAGGGAAAACACAGCCTAGCACATAATTATTCTTCTGTAAGCAAGGTACTAAGTACATTATTAAGGTCTTAAATGCTATATACAATTCTTACCCTTTTTATTTTTGCACTGTAAATGGACTTGATGTTTATTTCAACTCTTCCTGGTTTTGATTTTGCATATTTTGTTTTTAGACATCTACCCAGTTCCATTAAAAATAATCAACTGCTATTTCCTGGTAATAACTGATGAGGAAATGAGCTCTCAACTATATTCAGTTCACAAAGAAAAACACTAAGAAATCTCATCTGCTCTCTTGCTTTTAGGAATTATCAGCAATATCTGAAAAATATTAAGATTTCTATCACTTTGTCAGATCATATCCAATAATATAATTAACCTTACAATAAGATTAAAAAGTCAACTTTATTTTTTGCTGCATGTCCAGTACTCACAACAAGCAATGCATTTATTTTGCAATCATCCTTGTCTAGGCTTGAAAACATTTATCATCCCTGCAGTCCCATTTCCAACTCCTTCTTCAGATTTCCCTTCTCTAGAACTCAAATTTTTGTTCCTCTAGGCTCTGTTCAGCTGACTCCTTCCGTTTCTGGAGTATGATGCCTGCTCCACCTAAGGCATTGAAAGCACCAAAGAGAGCATAATCATGGATTCACAAATGGTTTGGGTTGGAAGCAATCTTAAAAATCATCAAGTCCAACCCCTTCACCTGGGCAGGTCACCTTTCATCAGATCAGGTTGCTCGGAGTCCTGTCGCATCTGCCCTTGAACACTGCCAAGGATGGGGGCATCCACAACTTCTCTGGGCAACCTGTTTCAGAGTCTCACCACCCTAACAGTAAAGAACTCATTCCTAATATTTAATCTAAACCTACCCTTGTTCACTTGAATGCCATTTTCCCTTGTACTGTCACTAGACTCCCTGAAGAAGAGTCCTTCCACATCTCTCCTGTAGTCCACCTTCAAATACTGCAAGGTCACTATAAGGTGTCTCCAGAGTCTTCTCTCTTCTCCAGGCTGAACAACCTCAACTGTCTCAGCCTCATTTCACAGGACCAGCGCTCCATCCCTCTGAGCATCTTTGTGGCCCCCCCTCTAGACCTGCTCCAACAGGTCCATGTCCTTCCTATCCTGGGAGCCCCAGAGCTGGAGGCAGCACTGCAGGTGGGGGTCTCATGAGAGTGGAGCAGAGTCAGGGAATCACCTCCCTTGACCTGCTGGTCACACTTCTCCTGATGCAGCCCAGGATACTGTTGGGTTTCCAGGCTGAAAATGCACATTGCCAGCTCATACTCAGATCTGCATCCACCAGCCCCCCCAAGTCCTTCTGTGCAGGCCTGCTCTGAACTTATTGCCCAGCCCGTAGTCACATTTGGAATTGCTCTAACTCCATCTGAAGGAATGAAACATTTGCTTTCAGATACCTGAAAATATAGACAGGAGTAAAGCAAACATAAGCAGAAGCTACAAGCATTTCAGCCGATCGTACTGGAATAAGACTACATAGCTCTCCAGTAAGACCCTGCTTAGATAACACTCGTGATAAAGCAAATTTCTGAAACAACATGTTTTTACATAAAATCTGAGGACTTTGACACATTAACATCACAAAAATTCGTTAATAAGTTGATCTATGGCAATGATGCTATGTACACACACCTGACCTCAGAGAAAAAAGAGTATTTAAGAACATCTCTTTATCTAAAATATGCTACCAAAGTTTTTCAGATATGAATACCACCATCATTTATTGTGGTAACCAATATACACCATCTCTATGAAAATACACTTTTGTAGCCACTGAACTGATTCTCAGCTTCCAATAGAGTACAATTCAAATCAAGCCCCCCCCCCGCCCCCCCAA
>VXAX01004685.1:164514-212909 GCA_013399835.1 Leptocoma aspasia
CCCCCCCAATCCAAAAAAGTTTAAGTTGACTAGATTTTAGAATTCTGCTTGGAGAAAGACATATATTAAATATTTCACTGACTTAATACTTCCAAACTTAATACCTCAGAGTTCTCTCCTTCTCTTCCTCCCTACAAATTTCACTGAAGAATGAAGATCACATTTTTGCTGGAAGACATACCATACAAAATTTGAAATTAACATCTGGCTAAAACAATTTAGGAAATTGTTTTAAGTATAGGTAAAAATGATAGACCTTTGCTCAGTTCCTTTACAATATTTGGCAACAAACCCTATTCTAATACCCATAATTTAGCTATGCCCACTTCACATGAAAAAACATCATTAAACATATGAAATGTTCTTCTTTCCTTTCTGTGCCCATGAATAATGCATAATTTATAACATATGCCTTTTATCTAGTTCTATTGTAGGAGCTGTTTAAGGTAATTCTTAAAGCCCCCTAAGTTTGCTAATAGGCAAAATTCTATAAAAAAACAAATTACTCTGTCACATATTGTTCTTTAGCAGTCCTTTACAAATTCAACAGTTTGCATTAGCATTGAGCTACACAGAACGGTGGGAAGAAACATTTAAAATATTTTTTGAAAACTGTGATAAAAGACACCTATCTGAAAGTAGAGTCAAAGCGCTCATGATTATCAATGCTCAAGTCACATTTGAAAAAGGAGAAACAAATGCTTTTGTTTTCACTTAAAAAACTTATCTTTGCTATGGACATAAATCCCAAGTTTTGCAGACATCATGATGTTTCAGTCTCATAATAAAACATTCAAACAGACATTTCTGTGCTCCATAGTTCCATAAAACAGAGTGCATTTAGCATTAAATGCTGCCTTTCAGGTTAAAATGGAGAAGAAAAGCGATCCTTTGAAAACACAAGGGTCACACAGATCTATTTGAGGAGTACTAATAAATCCCCTTCTTTTTCAGAAGAAAAGCTCTCAAATCCCACTGTGGCACCTCAGACATCTACAATGCAGAACATAATGGTAAATATCTCAATGAGAATGCACACCACAATACTCCACATTTGATCCCCTTCTTCTACTTAATTTTTAAAATTTCAGTACATTCTGTTAATAGATATTCAAACAAGTTCAAGTTAAGGTTTGGCCCCGGAATTCTACTTTAAATTTTCGAATTTCAAGCAGAGAAACTGAATGTTAGGGTTACTCAACTGCTCATCTGAGTTCATGCCTACTTCACCAATTACAGCCTTGCACAAAATAATTTCACATTATAATCACACCTTTTATTTGCTTCAAGAAACTTAAATAGACCAAATCAGTAAACCTTCTCATAATAAGGCACCCTGTATTCCCCTAACTCTTCTCTGAATCCCACACAACTTTCATCCATGTTGCAAGGTGAATGATCCTACAAAATACTCATAGCACTGCTAAATAAGAGGCAACTCCTGCCCAGCCTCAGTTCCCAGACTAGACACCAGCATCCTGAAACAGAACATGTGCAAGGTCTTGATAATCCTGAAGAAAAACAGAATAATATTCTCTTTGCCCCACTTTAAAAAGCAACCCACGTAATCACCATCAGAAGCCTGTCTTCTGTTACCTTCCTGTGTTCCTGTCTCTTATCTGTAGATTATCTGATTACATTACATTTTCATTGAGATTACTGATTAAAAATGGAAGATAGTCAAGAATTAGATCTTGCAATACACCATAAGGATCATGTGCTTGATAAAAAAACGCTTGCTTGGAAGTTCTGTTTGTTCCTTCTGATTACAGCACTCAGAAGAAAGAAAAATATCACTACAAATCTGGACAGGTTTGTTTACAGCAAGTGAACATATTCATGCTTTCTAGTATATAAACAAGGTGATACTCACCAGATACTGAGAATAGTATTGTTCTTTCTACCGTTTTTAAATCAATTTAATAAGTACCACAGTTAGTCTAGAAACTAGCACAAAGATGAACAACATGTCAAAATATTCTTCTCACAAAAGGTCCAGTGCCCAAATCTTTATCATAGAAATGCATTTAAAATGTTATATATATACATATAATTCAGTATGCTTTAGCAGCTACTCCATTATTTAACCCATCATTAGTCATCATCACCTAGGGTAGCACCTTCACTTTGCTTTTTTTCACTCTTAAATATTTAGCCTTCTTTTGGATTTCCTGCAATCTACAGCTAAATAATTATTTAACCAGCAGGTCACATTACATGTCCATGGAACAGAAACAAAAGAAGGCTTTTCTCTTCTTTCTCAGGCTGCTCTTTTCTCCTGGGCACACAGTACTGCATACAGAAGCCAGCCATCATTTCTAGCTTCAGAATGACTGGAAAGCGGGAAAACCAGAATTCAGTGCTACCCATTATGTACAATACTACCACTGGCCCATTTATTTTGAGGCCAAGTGAAAATGTCACAATTCTAGATTTGAATTTATTCAATCTACACCCAAATGTAATAAATTAAAAACTAAGAGAAGCTAGAAAGGGCTTACTGCTTTTCACATCTAGCTCTACAGGGATCATTTTTCACATAAGGCATTAGAATAGCAGACAACAAGCACTCAAATATTGCTGTTCCTGGTACTTTGACCAGAGACTTCCACAAGAGATAAGAAAATCTACACCAACAATTTCCTTTGCAATTTTAGCTAACACATCCAAATCTAAATGCAAATATACATGTTATTTCCCTCACTGTTTATGGGTAGCTTAATGCATGGTGGGAAGTTTGCTCTGTCTGTAGCATTATGCTTAAAAAGAAATGTGGTTTCAGTCCCTGAAACCCTGTCTAGCATGTTGCACAAGGTCAGCCCTCAGCAGCAAGCAGGGAAAGGGAGAGTAAAGGAAACAAATAACATCTGTTGAATAACACATATATGCTTTGAGGCACTCAGAACACCTTTTTGTCATTATCCCTTCCATTGTACATACTATTATAACTAAAGGATGAAGAGAGTACAGATCACATGTCCCAAAAGCATGAATTCAATACATACAATTCTTTCTGGTCCAGCAGAGTGAGACAGAAAGCCCTATACAAAAATAAGCTTCTAAATGACCTTAAAAGAATGCCCCAGATGGGGAAGTTAGCCCACCACTACTCCAAAACCTCCCTCTCAGAAGCAAGTCTGGGTTAAGGAAGCCTGTACACGTCCATCACCAACACCTTGCTCTTTGAGTCGTACAGCTACTTTAGGAGACTGCAGCTTCAAGCAGTTTCTTTGTGTGTCCCAAAGCTGCCTTTCCAGGCCAAAACAGGCATGGTGATGGGTTTGCTTCCAAACTATCATGGCTATAAGAAGGAGCAGGCCAGGTGCAGGAGTTATGCTACCCTGATACAAAAGACAGATCAGCCCAGGTAGCAATATAAACTTTTCTTGACATCTGTTCTTGATTCTGAGTATGAAACCTCAGACCCCGAGTTTTTAGCAGGTCTAAGAGAGAAGCATCTGCTGCAGCCTTTCCTAAATATCAGCATCACAAAGCAATAAGAGGTCTTAAAAAGGACTTGTTTCCCAATAACCTGAGAACATAAAATTATATTCAGCAATACCTATAAAAAAAGAACAAGAAGAAAGAAGGTAAATTAATAGAAAACATTACTACCATCACCAGGGTAAAACAGAATCCAATTTGGGATAACCAAATTATTTAGGATAATTTCCTTCTGGATAACCAGAAGGAAAGACCATGCCATCTACTTCTATATCCAAGCAGTCCAGAAGCTTAAAGAGGTGAGAAAAATCTTGGTGTTACAGTTTAAGCTCTAGTTATGAAGTGCTTAAGATGTGTTGAGAAGTATGCATTCCTTCTGTGTGAATGAACAATTCCCCGAAGGAAAATACACATGTGCATGCACATATTTACACATACATATAACTAAATACACTTAATAAATTTTACCTGAGCAGGAGGTACTGCAGCTGCTGGTAAAGGATTAGAGATCATTGGGCCAAAGATATCCAGGTCATCATTCAGTGCTGTGACAGCAGCAGTGCCTCCATTTGTAACAGATGCTTCAGCTGGACCATCTAAAAAAGCAAAAGAATCACTTTTAAAGTGAAAATTACGAATATCTTAACACCATGAGAATAATTAAAGCTGTTTATTCCCTACTACCCTGCCCCCATCAAAGATGTGCTCAATTTCTGAGATATTTTTCAGACTGCAATATTGTTCAGATTTTGTAAAGACTTCTTTCCTGAAGAAGATGGTACATTAATGTCCTTCAGAAAAAAACCAAACAAAAAACAACCAAGGACAGAAAACCCACTTAAAACTTCCCTAAGGACAAGCACACCAACTTAGTAGCACACATGACTCATTTTTCAGGAGCCTCTGCACACCAACATTTTTAGTAAGAATTCAAATAGATGTCTTACTGAGAAGGTCCAAATTTGGTAGCCATGTAGCCAAAATACTTTCATCTGTGCTCCGGAATTAAAATTTTCATTTTAGAATCCATTAAGTTATTCTTGATATGCTAATTTACTCAAGAGTACATAAATAAATTTTGCATTAAGGAAAAAGTCCATTCTTCCCCTTTTTCAAAAGTACTTTGCACAGACTTTATTCTATAGCTCCATATGAGCATGCCTGCCAGGCACACTGAGCTAATAATCCATAAGAACCTACAGCTCTCGCTCTGAGCCTTGGTGTCTGTAAGCCACTTTAACACATTAACACATTTACTGATCTAGGTTAAAGTGGACGCATGCACGACAAAAAAAGAAGAATTATGCTTTAAAGAGAATTTGCAATGAAGTACTTTAAAAGATACAGGGACAAACATATCACAAAATTGTTTTTAAGGAATCTAGCAACCATGTCTCTTTTGATTTCAAGCTGCTCAAGAAAAAGTGGTAAGAACTGGCTAATAAGTTCATACCTACCTACCTTTATACAAGTGGGCTGCTTATACAGAGAGACAAACACAAAGGTGACTCTAGATTCTGCTGAACTTTATAATGACTGAATAGTCTTAACAGCAAGTTAAAGAAGGCTTTTGTAGTCAATAGAAGAAGTTAAGTCTAAAATTAACCACTCTCAGTGCAGAAGTCAGACTTCTCTGGTAGAACAAACTAGCTGAATTAAGTCAAAACTTTCTCTGCAAAAGAAACACTGCCGTGACTGGCACAGCTGTTTATACATCACAGGAGGGTCAGTATTCCAAAAACCCTAGATTACAGCATACTGAAAACAGTACACTGCTACTAACATCATAAGACTGCATTCTGAAACAATTCATTCAGAAGATCATTACCCATGGATGCTGTGCTAGTTTTGGCTGGGATAGAGTTAATGTTCCTCTCAGTAGCCAGTATGGGGCTCTGATTTAGATTTGTGCTGGAAACAGAGTTGATAACACAGGGATGTTTTCATTATTGCCAAGCAGTGCTTGCACAGTGTCAAAGACTTTTCTGCTCCCTACCCCACCCCACCAGTGAGGAGGCTGGGGGTGCACAAGGAGTTGTGAGGGGACATAGCCAGGACAGGTGACGTCAACTACTGAAGGGATATTCCATACCCAACACGTGATGCCATGCTCAATACATAAAGCAGTGGGAAGAAGAAGGAGGAGGAGGAAGACCTTTGGAGTGATGGCATTTGTCTTCCCAAGTCACTGTTATGCATGATGGAGCCCCAGTTTCCTGGGGATGTCTGAACACTTGCCTGCCCATGGGAAGCAGTGGATGAATTCCTAGTTTTGCTTTGCCTATGTGCACAGCTCTTGCTTTACCTGTTAAACTATTTTTATCTCAACCAACAAATTTTCTCACTTTTACCCTCCTGATTCTCTTCTCCATCCCATGGGGGGAGTGAGCAAGTGGCTGTGTGGGGCTTAGTTGTCAGCTGGGGTCAAACCATGACAGATGCCTTCTCATTTCTGTCTGCCTTCCATGAAGGTGAACTGGCCATGGGAATCAATTGACACTGATAGATATTCTATCCTGAGTAAAAAGTGAGTGGCTTGAGGAGTGTAAAGTAGCCACCTCAGTCAGTTTTATTACTCTTCTGTGATTTGACTTTGATGGGGGACTGCAGTTGCAGTGATTCTGAAAAGCAAAGTTACAAACTCAGCTATGATTATGACAGAGCTACTTACACCTTAATGCAAAGGTCTCCTCCTTCCCTTATTTCTGATGAATGGAAGCCAGTGGACAGCAAAATGACCATATGTATAATCTGCTGCACCATTTGATGCACATTAGTGCTTTGAGCTGTGTGTAAATAAATGTACTGGTCATTTAAGCATAAGCTTCTTTTGAGGTCATTCTACAGACTGGCAGTTCCAAAAACATCTCCCCAAAGGTTCACTGTTTCAGATAAACTTAGGAATGAACTCTGCATAATTTTCAAGCAAAAGGACTGTCAGGAATTAATAATTTAATGTTTTCACTTTCTCAGTCAGGCACATGTATTAAAAAAAATATCTCTTGTCATATTCCAAAGTAGTTTAGATTCCCTGAATGTAAAGGCGTTTTACAGAGAAGACTGAAAATTTAAATGCAATCATTTAATGAAACAAGCGTTTCACATATTTAGAACATTTATGACAGAACTAATTTGCAAAAAAGATAGTATTTTACAAGTATTTAATATGTGCTAATAAACTAATATTATGAAAACCCAGATTTTTGCTAGATTTGTTCTGTAAAAATGTTATTTGGTAATGCACATGCCTTTTGTCTCTTACTGAATAAATACCTCCCTGTCTTCACTGGTGCAGAAACCAGACACTTTGAATTACTGTTTACAACACTGTTTCAAGCCTGTATGAATAGTATTAATAGATGATCCTGTTTTACTGGTTTCTCAAAATGTAATAGTTGGAATATTTATATCTATTAAAAAAATACTCCAAAAACCTTCTCCCTTCCCTACTGAAAGAACTAAGTTTCAGAATACAGAAAAAAACCTAACAGTGTTTCCACTCCAGTTTATTAGTTGTAGCAATACTAGTGTTTCCATTTAAATATATTTGCATGCAGGCATCTTGTTTTTCAACATAATAATTCACAGTTCTTATACAGAGATTATAGACAGTCTCAATTTCAACACACCAGGTCATGGATTAGGATGTATTTCCTCGTTTCCCTTCTCATTATAAAATATTTCTGTAATATAAGAAAGATACTTCAGCAGAGTTCTCAGTTTTAATTTATTCTAAGTATATCACTATTCATTCAACTTGTGCCACCCACCATTAAAACCCGATTAGAAGAGGTGGTGTGTATATGACAGAAGGAAACACAGCTGTAGCCTTTCCAGGGAACAGGTAAACATCAGATTAAGTTATATGGGCTTGTCTGAGTATTTTGAGAAATGTATAGCTTCAACCATCACAGGATTACTTTGAAGCAATTAGCTTTTGAAAAACAGTACTTCCATCACTTTTCCGGAGAACACATCGATAGCTAGGAAGGAAATGTTAGATGTAGCAAAAACCACTGCAATGAGAGCAGATGCAAAGCAGAGCTTCTATGCTCAGTCAAGAGAAGGGAAGGTGAAGAGTCAATAGATGCTGTTCTTCACCCTTTCTCCTAGGTGTGGCTCCAAAACTTCTGTTCTTATGGTTTATAACAATATTAGAGATAACATCTGACTGCTGTCTACCACACTGTAACAGCAGATGATGCTTCTGATTTCAGATTAGGAAGTCTTGTTTCAGTTTGATAGCAGAAACAAAAACTATTTACCAGGATGTATTTAATAATATAGTGAAGGGTTCCAGTGAAGTTTACCTTTACAGTTCTTTTTCTGTATAGATTTTATTAATCCCTGACATGAAAATTTCCAATTCAGTGCTGCCTTCTGTTATTCGTACAGCTTTCATACACATCATCAATCCTTGGTATATTTATCTGCACCAATAGTGAAAAAGACCAGCAGAAGGGCTTCAAAGGGACAGAAGGATAATAAACAGCAAAAAAGCAGATCTGGTCTTAAACTCTGCATTTCTGAAACTCATGTTTTATGGACAGAACTGTTTACAAGAACTTTGTTACTAAGCAGCCATGTATTTTTATATATACAATCATTTATGACAGCTATACCAAGGCTTTCAATAGAGAGAATATACATATGATTATTTTTTACACCAAATTACTAGAAAGGCAGAACTGAGAGAAATAGATCAATAGTTCCAACAAAAATCTGGGACAAAGATTGAAACAAGGTCTGTCTGGCCAAAATTATTTCAGAATTATTTAATGCACTAGTAAATGTTTATTTACTGTTAAAACCTTTGCAGAAGGGAAAAAGCATTCACAGGGAGGCAATTTCTATATAATACTTCTGAAAATAAAATGCGGAAAGCCAGAAAGCTAGTAATGCCTCAAGTGGTTGTAAATGTTTTCCTTTTGGGTAGATATGTTGCTTACCTAAGCATAATCTGAACATTGTAGCAGTACTATAAATGTTAACATATTTACAAGCTCGAGAAGTGGGGCCATGCACTAGGTCAGGGCAATCCATGCTATAAATACAGGCTTGAGGACAAATGGATTGAGAACAGCCCTGCAGAGCAGGACCTATGGATCCTGGAGGATGAAAATCTGGACATGAGCAAGCAGTGTGTACTTGCAGCCTGAAAACTCAGCTGTATTCTGGGCTGCATCCAAAGAAGCACGGTCAGCAGGTCAAGGGAAGGGATTCTACTTCCCTACTCCACTCTGGTGAGACTGCAGCTGGAGCGCTGCATCCAGCTCAGGGGTCCCCAGCACAGGAAAGACACAGACCTGTTGCAGCAGGTCCAGAGAAAGGCCATGAAGGTGATCAGAGGGATTTCTCCTGCAAGGAAAGTCTGAGATAGTCGGAGCTGTTCAGCCTGGAAAAGGGAAGGCTCCAGGGAGACCTTATTACGGTCTTCCAGTACCTAAAGACCTACAGGAAAGATCGGGACAGACTTTTTATTAGGGTGTGTAGTGATACAACAAGGGGTAATGGCTCTAAACTGAAACAGGATAGATTCAGACTAGATATAAGTGAGAAATTTTTCACAATGAGGGTCATGAAAGGTTGCCCTGAGAGGTGGTAGCTGCCTCTTCCTTGAAAACATTCAAGGCTGGGTTGGATGGGGTTCTGAGTGACCTGATCTAGTTGAAGATGTCCCTATTTATGGCAGGGGGGTTGGACTAGATGACCTTTAAAGGTCCCTTCCAACCCAAACTATTCTAGGATTCTAGGAGTCTATGAGCTATATGTGCATATATGATATATATGTACTTACAAATGTATGCTTACTATTTCTTAAATGCAACTTTCCAACTTAGGACCAACCATGCTGCTTTGGTACTTACCCAAGAGTCCTGACAAAAGTACATTTCTCAGTTATGCAACATTCAGCTACATTTCATATCACGATTAACCTCTCAAAACTTCAGAGAACTCTTTCGGAGAATATTTCCCATGCAGAAGCAGATAAGCAGCTTTTAGCATATCATATTTCACCTCCAACCATGCCAGATGAATGCCCCACACATCAAATTCAGTAAATAACAACATAATAAATCTGTTTTCTTCTAGTTATTCATTTTAACTACAGTGGTTAATCCAGAATATGGAATTGTTTATTTTATGAAGGGCACATCTAAACATGGCAAAGGATGCAGAATATGTAAAATGCACTTTTCTTCTTTCTGTTAATCCTGTAAAGTAATGTAATTTAAAAATACTATTTTTTCCTTTTTTTCCTCTATATGTCGAAGTAATTTTTAAGTGGCATACCTTGGCAAACACAATGATCACAAACTGCCTGTGTAACATTCCAATATTCCATGGACACTTGTACATAGCTATCACACCATTTTTTACAAAATATTAAGAAATCATTTACATCAACCTGGCATAAGTGGAGACATCTACCTTGTAAGGAAAAAAACCAAAAAAGAGCACAGAGCACAAGGTTAACAGTAAAGAGATTAAAATACAGGACTGCCAATCACTTAAGTGCTGAAGAACTGTGGTTTACACACTGTGACTTTCAAACCAGACTGTTTCCTATAATTATCCTATTAAAAATTTATTTTATAAAATCCTGTATTATTGATTTTAGTGTCAATTTTAGGTCTCCACATTTTCAAGAGGGCATTCTTCCAGCATGGGTAAGATCCAAATAATTGTAGAGATGATTAAAAGAGCAGCTTCAGGCTTGGCCTAGAGAAACAGGCTGTTATTTCCCACTTCCTGGGAAGAGAGGGAAGGAATTTGGGGTTGCACAGCAAGAACACTAACACTACTGCATGTAGAGAGCATAACAACATTTAGCTTGTACACATCCAACTGCAAAACCAACTGAGACAAGAAGAACAATGACCCAGAGACTAACACCATACCCAAAGCTAGCAGTGAGAGTTACTCAAGAAAATACTTTGCAAAGAAGCTGGGCTGTTCTGAAAACCAAAATTATTCTAGCATGAATTCTGATCCATTAAAATTATTTAACCTGCTATCATAAGTGATTTTGAGCTGCCCTACTAAAAGCTAGTACTATTCTTCACGTGCAGAAATTAAGTCCTAAGAGAATGAATCCTCATTAGAAAAATGTCTACTCAATAAGAAGAATGAGCTAAGCAATCATATCTATTTTAATATTATTTGATATGACATATCAAACATTTTAATCAGCAGTGCATCACTGCAACAAAAAAGGTGAGTGAAATTCTGGGATGTATCCACAGGGGTGTTACTTGCTGAGGCCAAGATGTGATTATCCCACTTGACTCAGCACTTCCCAGGCTTCACCTGGAGTCTGTGTCCAGTTCTGGCTCTGCACTTCAAGACAAACAGACTGGAGAGGGTCCAAAGCAGAGGCATGAAGATGGCCAAAGGGCTGCAGGACCTGCTCTGTGAGGAAAGACTGGAGGAGGTTGGTCTTTTCTCCCTGGAGAAGGGAAGGCTGAGGAGGACTCTCATCCCAGCATGCCAGTACTTAAAGGGCAGCTATGAAGAGGACACAGCCTCTCTTTTCACAACACACAGCACCACACAGGGAAGCCAGAAGGCAATAGATACCAAGTTTGACAACATAAGAAGGAAATTTCTTACTGTGAGATCAATTACTAGAACAACTCCAGAGGTGTGGCAGAGTTCCCATCACTGGAGGTTTGCAGGCTGTGCCCTGCAAACACGTCCTATAGGATGCTAGATAATCTCTGTGCTCCCCTTCCCACGGACTCCTTGGACCAGAAGGTCATTTGAGGTCCCTTCCAACCGGGACTACTCTATGGTTCTATGATGTATTGGGTTGACATGACCTCTCTTTTAACACTATCTGAAGTCTTCTATTGCAGGTGCTAATTAAAAGACAACTCTTCAAATGAAATATGCGGGTCTGCTCTCATTAACACATATCTCATTTGCAGCTCAGTGGATTCCAAGTGCTACTGGCTTATTACACTGCTTTTCAATTTGTTATTTAAAAGATCTTTAAGCATTCCCTCCTCTAAAATTATGGGGTTTTAACATATGTATTATAAACTTTGCCCTTTTTATATCTCACTGAAGAAGCAGAGCTGTTGAACACCAATTATAGTACTATTTTCATTGCACATTACATCTCAAGTTAGCCAATGTTATCTGAGTTCATTATTGTATCATAAAACAGTGTTACCAAGATACTTTTCAAATCACAACCAACAGAATACAGGAGCCTAGCAATCTCAAAACTGCATATCGATTAAATTTTAGTTTTTAATTAGGTTGTTGGTCTGCTAAAGGAAAATAAAGGAGAATCAGCTTTCCACCAAGTCTAAATTACTTTTTTTTTAATAGGCTCATTCTACATTCATTCCATGGTGTTAATTAAGATTTGCATGCCTATAGTAGCAATTACTTGGAATGAGATATGGACAACATACACATAACCCATGCAAAAATGGTACTTTACAGGGGAAAGTAAAGGGAAAAAACCACACATTTTGGATGAGAGTGTGGATTTCAAAACAGAAAATATTTACTGCTTTGTCAGATTACTCATACCTTGAAACAAAAAATTTAAAAAAAGAAAAACTTTTTCTTTTTTTCTTCACTTCTGTACAAAGTGAAATTTTTAGCATTACTTTTAAAAGACTTATTAGCCTCCTCCAATATAATGTAGAAATCATGTAGAAAGGTAAGAGTAACCACTACACTGATAGAAAGTGAATACTCTTAATAGCCATTCACAACTTGCAGAAGATTTTCCTAACACTGAATAAAAGGAAATAAAAATACTGTAATATTTTAATCTTCCATTTCAAGATTCCATCAAATGGAAAAAACATATTTAGAGCAACACTAGATAAATTAAAGACATATTTCATGAGAATGGCCTATATACAACAGTATAGGTAGACAGTGTCAATTAAATTATTTTACTAGAAACTACTTTATTTACAGGACAAACCCATAGTTACCTGCCAGTCAGAAAAAAAAGGTGGATTGGATAAAAATGAATGATGGTTGCAGTCAGTACAGAACACTGAAATGCCCACTATATTGTTTTACAAGTTATTAGTCAGCTGCAGTCTGACAGTTTGCCATTCTTTTAACTAATATAGGAAATGTATGATATAATGTCTTTTACAGATATGTAATTTAGATGACCTCAGCATTTTCATTAGAAAGTACACTTGTACCATAAACAATGAAATACTACAATCCACAAGGCCTTTGAAGATCACTTTGATAACTTCCCCTTCCCACAGGATCTCATTACTCTCCCTAGAAAAACATAAGTACTGAAACACCCAGATCCCAATGGCATTTTCCGTTATAGTTTTAAATTCATGCATGCAATCTTATGGTTTTCAAATTAATCTTTCAGTAATCACAGAAAAAATAAAAGTATATCTAGTAAAATATAGAATTACATATCTATGTTTGATTTAAAACCAAGTAATTATGTATTGCTTACCAAGTCCTAAAAGGTCAATAGTGGGTTCTGAGGACTTTTTTGGACTTGCTTTAGCTTCTGATTGCTGATCCTCTTTCTTCTGTGGCTTGTAAGGGAAAAAAAATAAACACAAGTAACATGTCTGAAAAAATTCAGTGCTTAAAAAAATTTTATTAAGGACGCTGATTGAGTATCAGAAGTAAAAGTCCTTTTCCATATTTGTTTATCATAATGAATTTGATTTCTAATGAAGTATGTGGCAGTTATGGCCAAAAGGGACATGGCACATGACTGTAAAAAATTATTGTTGTACTTTCACTGGTATGTACTAAATCTTTAAATAAATCTAATTTGAGGATAGCTTAAAATAAACTGAAGTCTTAAATATCATGCAGTAGGCAAAAAAACCTGTCTATAATTTATCAGCCCATTTCAGCAACCAAACTACACAGTTCTGCAGCATTAAAGAGTAAAAAAAAAGAAGTTTTTAAAAGCTTAAATTTAAAAATTAGAAGCATACTAATTGCATCAATTCACCTTTCTGCAAAGAACATCTGCAGAACACGCAGAATTTACAGATGCTGAGCAGCGGTGAACACAACCCGAGTTCATGACCTTTTCCTTTATAAACCTGAATGCTAATAACAGCATTCGTCTCCTTCTGAAAAGGAAACTCCTAGTTTTCTTGCCTAGAGACTTCAAAATGTATGATGGTATTGATGTGAAATTTGATTACGAAAATTACTTCATAAATCTGTTTATAGTTTTTCTCACACCAGTATCAGGCTGATCCCCTGAATGCATCAAAACATCAATTTCTAAAATGAAGACCAACTGGTTAATAGTAGTGACATGACAAATGCATTTTTTCATGTGCATTTAATGTGCCTTTGCTCCATACTTATCACAAAAACCTGAAGTGTGCTGGTTGATCAACGAGTACAGCCTTTAACTAGAAGAGATTACCCAGTAAGAGTGGCAGGACACTGCCAGGCTGGGCACTGGGCAGACACCAACAGAGCCTGCTCCACTCACACCTTTATCACATACATAATGTGGCTTTCACAAGGTCACTGAGGCTCCTGAGGTTGCTGAAGTCACTGAATCTCAGTAATTAGCATTAGGAGAGCTTTAAAGTTCAACACAATCGTATAAAGATCTGTTTTAGGTAATCCTTTACTTTCTTCATCTCCTGCAAAAGGGGGATAAAGAGTAAGGAGCTTGGTGTTTGTAAAGAGCAGTGAGAAAACTCAAGAGGATTCAAAGGCAGCCCAAGTGAACAGAAGCCTGTTACCCTACAGACACTCCTCTTGCATGAGCAAATCCCCACTGAAAACCTCCAGCAAAGAGCCCAAATTAACCCAACTTCACTCCTGCAGCTACCGCGAGCAGGTATCATCACACAGAATCTGACCCTTGCTCATCTCTCAGAGAAATACTTGCACCCTTGCCAAAAATCCTTAGTTTGACTTTACATATCTTGCTCAAGATCCAGCTGTTTGGGAAATAGCCTGATGAAAAAACAGTCCACAAATTCCCTGATTCTATACTGTATTATAACTTTCAACATCATGTTTACAACCTGGAGCATAGCACACCAATTCCAAATGCTTAAAAAAAGCATTGTTTTTGAAAGTAAATCATGACAGTGTATCAAGAATTGTTTAAAAGTGACAATTCAAAATGAAGTTTTCTACAACTTACCATATCTCTGTAAATATCCCATAAACCAACAAAATTATTATTATAAACACTGATCAGAAATAACAGTGAGTACTTCTGAACAGAATGTGCCATAAAACCTTGAACATTTGAGTTTTCTCCATCTCTGTAAGAAACACTATGGATCACAGAAGTTGTAAAAAGAAGCATTTCTGACACGCTCCTTTATTTCATGAAACTGGCTTTTTTCCCTTTTGCTTAAAGAGCTTAAAAATTCTGAATATAGAATGATTTCTTTCAACTGAAAAGAAAAACCATTAGAAATTTATTAAATGTGCAAATTTTCATTACATTGTGTTAGATTTCTGATAACTACCTAAAACCACAAGTTTGAAATAATTTAAAGCTTGACAGGTTAGTTTTGAATGCAAACTTTTCACAGAAGTCAAACACCTCTGCATAAATTAATAAGAACTAAAGAGAAAGAGTTCAAATAGCACTTTCTTTTATTTGGTACTTATTACTGTGGCACATGAATCTCATTATCTAAACTAAAAATTTAAAAATATGGGACGAATAATCTACTTAGGTCCTCTGCTTTATCAAATAAACATTTTCAATACATATTAAATGCATACTTCTGTTTCATCACTCTCTAAATAAGAAAGGCAATGAAGATATAAGGTATACAAATATGAATTTCTACAAAAATATGATCCCTTAAGATGCTGTTTTCCAGTATCGTAACTATTTTTTTTGATCCAAAGTTTCTGTCGCATTTTGCTCCCCTCGCCAGTATGCAAACTACTAGATTTTAAGGTTACTTCATAGTTAATTGCTTTAAGGATGCTGCAAAATTATTTTCAAGCTCATTAGTACATCAAATATTTCTAGCCATTAATACTGCATTTGTTTCCTTGGTGAAGATTTTCTCCTTAAAGCACTATTCAACATCTTTGCAGCTACACAGTTTTCCCCAACATTCTAAGCTTCAGTCTGAAAAATGAAAAAACACATTAGTCACCTAACATTTACCAATAATTCATCTGTATAATAGCAGACACACAAAGCAATATTCAGCAGCTATCTGGAACAAAAGATCTTCCTCTTTAATTTTACCTGCAAAATTATTTTGTTCCCCCATTCTCTCACCGTAACAAGCCCCATCTCCTGGAATTTCCTATCCTCCTGTCTGAGATTTCAAACAATTCTGTAATCGGGTATGCTTTTATTTCTGTTTAAGATGCTTCACAGCACATAAGAGGGCTCTTGTGCAAATTCAGAAGACGTTTGTTGGTTAAGATCTGCCATGATTCACAGATAGGGACTTCTCTGAAGCCACCTGCACTTAGGCATAAATTAGGTAAGGCTGGAACCAGTGGGATGAGTTAGAATGAGAAACTTGCAGGTACAATTGCTCTTAAGAATACCTAAAAAATTAATTAATTAAATGACCCTCACTACCATGCTGCTTCTTGAGAGTCTTGTTCTCTGTTCAGTCCCATGGGTCCCACACTGTGATCCACCTGAAGCAGATATAACAAAAAGCAATGGCTTACTTCAGTGTTCTGTAGCAGAGATCATGCCCTATTTCTGAGGAGAGAACACCAAGAGGTCTCTTCCAGTCCATATAATTCTGGCATAAACAAGGTATTGAAACTTTTGGACAAGAACAAAAAGGAAGCCACACTGGAGTCACTAGAAAATTTTACTTCAAATCATAAAGAGAAATGTGATGTTTAATTGCTTTTAGCAGTTTTGCCCCAATAGGACTCATTCATGACTAAGCTTTATGTAGAGAGTGGCCTTTCAAGATGTTAAGTACTGCACTCAGTGAGCGCAGAAGTGTGCAACAGGAAACAAGCCTGCATAACAAGGCAATGACATTTCTTAAACCTACTGTTTAATTTAGTGTTGTGTTTCATCTAAAAAATACTGTAGTTTGTAGAGATGCAAGGTAGCACGACAAATTCTTGGGAGTTTCGCTGCACTAAGATTCATCTCAGTTTCAATCAGCCTCCTTGAATCCCACAGCAATTATTTTTAAGTATTGAGACCAGTATTAGATAACCTATTCCTTGTTATGTCCTTAGGAATAAGAGTGCATTAAAAATAGGAGACTAAGCAGCATTAAGTAAACTAAAAATAGCATTAAGAATCTGATATGAAAAAGGCAAGTAGAAGGAACAGGTACACAATTTTGTGCATTTATTTTCAAGTGGAACCTTCAAGGTTACTGGGGCTACTATTTTTTATGACATTCAAGATTGTCTTAGTAATATATGTGGGTTTAGTGAACGAAGTACATGGTTATAGCAATTTCTAGATATATTTACTTCAGGTCATGTATTAACAGCTTCTCATTCAAAATCATTTTTATGCTGCTAGTACATTCTTCTGAAATACTGTCCTTGCAAACAGCAGAACACCAATACATCTTTGATATGCAGGCCTTATATGGCCATTTTTCACAGTTGTCACTAATGGCCACTACATTATCCTTCAGGGTTCTTCTCATGTTGGGGACCTACTGAAAGCAAGCAATGTCCTCTACCTTCAATTATTCTGAGATTATTGAAAACAGTTTGTTTGCAAATATCACTGAAAGAAACTGAAGCCAGAACAAGCTTTAAGGGAGTTGATTCTTTTACATACTCCACACAATCAGCTGATTTTCTAGCATGACTTGGAATTTTTTACTTACTTGAGTCCTTGTTATGAAAAGAGCCACAAAATCTAATTTAAATTACCCCTTGTTCAGGTATTAGATACTTTGGCCAAATTAAGGAGGCAAATAAAGAATTAAACTTGCAACCTCTTACAAGTATTTTCACATATAAAGCACATCTTTTCAGTACAGGAGCAGGGACACACTCATTACTCAGATCCAGTATGGGCACTACAAATGTTTCCAATTCTGTAGATGACAGGTAACTGGGATACAATAATCTTTCATTGTTTTATTTTCCAGTGCAGTCCTTTTAACTTTCCACTCTTCTTATGCTCTTCTGCCAGTCCATTCTTCAGGGGCAAGAAGCAAGACCCAGGGAACAACTGGTTGCTCAGTCTCACCTCAACACCTAGGAAGGCGATGGACTTACCTGGAAACCAATTCCAGGCACATAAAGGACAAGAATGTTAATGGGAGAAATCAGCAGGGCTTATCAGAGGAAGCCATGCTTGACCAAACCAACAACTTGTAACAGTCTCATGACTGGCTTGGCAGACAAGGGCAGAGCATCACAGGGTGTCTTCCTTTACTTCAGTAAGGTTTTTTGATGGCTTTGATAATTGATAAAGGTGCCATCATGGAAACAATTCCCTCTTCAAGCTCCTGCTCTTATTTAATTCTTAGTATCCAGTGATGAATGACTCCCAATTTTATACCCAAATCAAGCGATGTCTTAATCCTGTCTGCTGTACATGTACAAAACAATAATGTGACAGTATGGTGCTAATACCACATCTGTAAGTAATCCTCACACAACAAGATTAATCACCTTTCAGTATCTAAAAAGCAAATATTTAAAAATATTTATGAACTCCTCATAGCTCTACCTCTACCTAAATGAACAACTGAGAAATTATGTCTACACATAAGAAGCAGCATCTCTTTCCTATTTAATTAAAATGGAAATGCAGAAATGAGTATTAGGACCTTCACTTAATTTCCCACACACTGTCACTGTAAATCAACTGGCTTGAAATTACTGGATAGAAATTTATATGCTGGTAATCTCCATATACCTCCACAGTGCACCTTGGCCAACACTAATGTTCAGTGCTAAGAAACCATTACAAACAAAATCCAAAAGCAGGCAACAGTGGAGAAAACCAAGTCACCTCTAACTTATCTGATTTTAACACAACCAAGTGCACAAGTCTACTTTAATCTCACACTGAGATGATGCCTTCATTAGTGGAAGCTGCACCAGCCTGTCTTCTTGTAATTCATAGAGATACTGTCTATGATTTAATTCATCTTGCTCATTTCCCTACCATTAGAAAATGGCAGGGTTAGTCACTTATCAATCTTGTTCATTTATCCTATATCAGCTCTAAGATTTTAAGGTAATTTCCAGTCTATCAAGTTTTGATGGAAAAGCTACGAAAATCTGTACCAAGGTTTTGAGGTTTATTCTGCTGCAGTTCTGGCTACGTCCTTAGAGATGAAAGGAACACCATTGTCAAAAACTTCCCAATTTACACAGAATGAGTTTTCCATTCCATCATGAAAGAGCATCTTTTAACTCAGCAACCTGCATTTAATGTTGCATTACTGTGCCACCCTCATTTATTCTTTCTTTACTAATTATGTGCAACAACAGAAGCTATATGAGGTTTAATTTTTAAAAAATGGGTAAGAACACTAGGTTAGGCCAGCAAAAAAAAAAAAAAAAAGTCCCTGCTAGGTTTCAAATTAAAAAAGAAAGCTCCATTTTACAGAAATCAATATTGGCCTTTACTGAGCTCTCACAACGTATTGCTCTCAATATACTACTAGTTACACCATTCTAGTTCAATCTAATTTATGTGAAATACTTTTCTTGAGTTAAATGAAACCAAATAAATCAGCAAGTAACAGTGTTAACTACTCTATTCACACCTTAAGTTCTAGAGTTGATTTTACAGATTTGTTTCTCTCTCTTACATGTTAGTCTAAAGCAAATTATTAGTGAATAAAGTTGTTTCTTTGACAAGGACAAGGGAACTGATAGGCACTTCATACTGTATGTTTTTCAAACTAATTGCCTTTATGGGTCTGGCTGGGATGGAGCTCACATTCTTCACAGCAGTCGATGCAATGCTGTACTTTGGATATGTGGTTACAACACTGTTGATAACACACTGGTGTTTTGGCTATTGCTGAGTGGTGATACTTTGATAACTGTACCATTTTAGTTTTGCTAGCTGTGCACAATTGTATTTCTTGTTGTGCTAATTTAAGTAAGCCAACCTCCAAGCACCTCGTTAAGCACATTCAAGGACTACACACACACAGACATACATATACGCTTCAGTCAGCAGTACTTCCCTATTGGTACAAGATTTTCTTCACAACCACCTTCTCTTCCCCTTTTCTGGCACTCTATAGACTTTGTCAAACAGATGCAAGGAGCACTTGAGTCAAGTGAATTGACCTATACACAAACCTCATCCAGCAAACTACAGCGAATTCCCAAATTCAGTTTTCCCACTGAAGCTCAGCGTACACAAGCCTCAAAGATCTGAATCTGAGTATCACAGTTTTGCAGTTGACTCATCCAAAGGTAAACTCCAAGTCCCTGGAATGGGCAGCAATGCTTTCTCAGAGAAACTTGGACTGCAAGTCTGCAGGAGGTGGGATTGTGAAGAAAACTGAGTAACACCTGAAGCATAAGTCACATACTATAGGAAGCCCAGTGTGTCAGTGGGGTATTTAATCAAATTTTCTTCAGCCAGCTATTTTTGGAGATAACCATTAAATGAGTAATTCATTCTGCCTCAGAAAAAAGAAAAAAAAAATGAGACAATGCCAAGTCAATTCTCCCCCTTCCTCCACACAAAGATTACAGTACAGCACATAGGACGTTGCCTATAGGGGATATGGTTATATATGGGCAAGACAAAAAGGAGAGTCAGTACCACCATGACTGACTGTCATACACCTATTAAATTCACATACATAACAGGATGCTATGAGGTCTACAGCTCCTGCAACCAAAGGTCCCTTACTGCAAAACAAGCTTGTCCTTTCCCAACTTTCAGCACTGTGCCCAAACACATCTGGATATTAGGTGCACAAGATGGGCAAGGAAAGACAAGAGGGAAGTAGAAAGCTTTACACCAGCTTGCTTGGTTGACAGAACAGACAGCATACGTGAGGTCTTCTGATAAGTGGTACATTTTTAACAATAAAACAGTAAGAATATTCAGATCTAGCATCAAATACATTGCTCTGCAGTTTTAAAATTACTATTGTATTAAAATAGGAAAATAATATAATTTTGTTAAATAAGGACACTGGTATCCTTTCAGAACATTATTTAATATGTTATACATTCCAGGGCCTATGGTCTACATTTATGGGCTACTCTTCTGCACATCCCTGTTCCCCAGAATACTCTCCTCTGACAGGCAGCTGAGGACATTTTGCACTGGAACTGACAGTTGTGAACAAACCTTTTTGGTAAGGCCTGGTTCAAAAGTGCCAGCACACAGTAGAAATACTGTGTTTATTTTTCTTTATAAATGGGAGTAAAAAAAAAGTTTCTATTTTCTGCTTCTATAACCTTTTGTGAGTTTTCATCATATGTACAGATTTTAAGTATGTAACAGTTCTAAAAGACATGACATGCAGTACAAATGTAAACCACAACAAATACTTTAAAAACAAGCAAAATTTTGCCAAATTCACTACTGCAAGACGATAATGTAAACAACTTAGTAGATTTCAACACCAGCATTTAGAATTATCATTGACCTTATTCTCATTTACATTGTGTGAGAACATTGAAGGGGGTAGGATACATAGTGCAGGACATAAGCCACATGACTAATAGCTCTAAAGTAGAGAAACACTACAGTCAGAGCAGTCATAAATTACTAATCTAAAAATCTCTCCTACTTTCAAGTAAGATATCAGTCACTGTCAAAAATCTGATTCATCAGCTGTCCAGTCCACTTATCTGCTCCCATTTTCCTTCAAATTTTTTTCCTCAATTTTCCACTTTCATGAAAAATTCATATGAATCTAGAACTCGGTCTGTTTAAAATGCTTCTGATTACCATTGTATTTCTAACTCATACTCCCTACCTTAACTACAAGAAGCCTCATGAAACCTGAAGATACATCAAATAATTTTGTGAAAAGCACTTCTAACTCACTTAAAACCAATTTCCAGTTTACTCACTAGAGCTCATATATGCCTCTACGGTTACTGAACAAAAGCTCTCCTTTGCTCTTAATACATAGGAATTGTATGCCTTATGCATAAAGAAATTGGATTCCTTCCCTTTCCATTACCTGCTTGCAATAAAACTTGCAGGAAAGCATAAACATTTGAGAATTGCCATATGAGAAAATAATGTTAGTAATTTACTATATCTTGCAATAAAAATAATGTTAGTAATTTACTATATCTTGCAATAGGTTTCTAGATATGATTTTTCCTGACATGGTCTAAAAAGTTTAGTCTGTAGCCATTTACAGCATTACTCATGTAGGCACATCCTAGAATTTTTAAAGAATATTTTTATAGCTTTCATACCTGACTTGAAAATAAGTAAAAATTAATATTTTCATAATACTTATTTAAATGGCATTAAAGATGAAATGTGTTATTCTGTTTACCCTCCTATAAAATGCCAGCACTTGTTTTTCCAGACTTGCAACTAAAGATGAAAAAAATTAGAAATCAGACTAACTCTTCAGAACTGAGGATACGTTTAGCAAGTGATGAACTCCTATTTTGCCTAACTAGCAAAAAAGCCAGAAAACTGATGTACTATATTGAAACATAAGTAAAACTATGGTGGTATCACTGTGAAGTTGTATAGGCTACAGCAACTCCACAATCAAACTCTGATGCATTTCTAATAATGAGAAAAACCTGCATGTCAACAACAACAAAAAAGCCACCATTCTTATTTATCAAACTAGAATTACCTTAAACCAAAGAACCAAGCCAAGGAGAAAATGTAAATTTATTATTTACGAGTCTATTGTGATTATTCACGAGTCTATTGTGATTATTCACAGGCACTGAACTACTCACATTCACTTGGGTAAGCCTATTTAAGGCATTCACACTAAGCAAACCAAAAAAACCAAACTGCCTTTTGTTGTTGCTAAATATGATTCTGTACATACAAAGGTCCTTCAGTCAAAACACATACCCAAAGGAAAACTTTTTTAGGTGGTCCTTGATCTACATCTTCACTTTAAAAACCTCAGTATGTGGATTTCATTAGATTCTCACAGTTACAGCAAGATACTTGAGCAAGATTATGTAAAATGCATTATATCTTTAGTAATTTGAATTAAAACCTTCATGGCAGAAATAACAGACCCTGCACCATAATCTTATTCCATTAATATGATCTTAGCTGGGTCTAGGCAATACACTAATCATTTCTGTGAAAATGGATTAAGACTATTCCTTTGTTCTTACTTATTGACCAAGCAGTACTAACATTGTATTTTAACTGAATTTAAAATGTTAGCTCAGATCTCATTTACTTTAGTCAATGTATTCCAAGAAGGCTTACAACCTTTTATGTCTTGTACTTAGCTGAATTGGTTTAGCTCCTTTCTAATGCATCAGACAATCTCAGAGGCCCTTTTGCCTTGCTCAAAACAACATACGAACCGTGTAGAAGTACAATTTCCTAAAATTAAGTTGGCTTTCTTTTTATACTTACTGCTGAGACTATAGCAAACTATCAGAGATAAATCCTTATTCTTATATTCATGCATTAAATCTATATAGTAACAACCACATTTGAAATAATAGTTCTATGTGTTAAGAGTCAAATATATTAGGTTCTTAAAGTGGAAAAGTTCAGAACAGGGTCTGAAAAAAAGAGGAAAAGCTCTTTTTCCTAAGTCTGATACTTGAAAAAAGCATCAAAAGATAGCAATATGACTGCTAGGTAAGAGTCACAAGATGTAGCAACTTGAAGCGGAGCTAGGGATGGCAAGACTGCAGAACAGGAGAGGCACACAGTCTGAGTGCAGAGGTATTCAAGTTTTCCAGAGATTCTGGAGGCAAAGACTTGAGCAGAGTTTCCTGCAGCTGTAAATCTTTGAAATCACTGCATTTGAACCCCAAAACAAGGACCTCTTTACAAGGACACAAAAGACAGAGAAAAAGCTGTTTATCAACCCTTGTCCTATTTTGTATTATCTTGTCATGGAACTTGATTTAGATAAAATGGAAGAATCCTGCTTTTAATCCAATAAAACCTGGGGTTTGCATCTTATAGAAGAAATCACTATGAAGCAGGAAACCTAGAAATATCTATCTTACAGCTAATCCAGTGCCCTGTTATGAGATTTATAAATTGGGTTAGGGTAAAAGTGTTTTAATGCATCTCCATTTGCAAGCTGTGAAATGCAATAAACATGGTTTGTATTTTTGTAAGCTATTTTAAATACACCTTCAATTTTCAAATCACATATTATGGTTATATGAACTCAGCTCACACATTTCTACTTGATTTCTATTGTGCTCATTAGCCTCAGCAATATTATAATAATGCAGCTATATTAGTTCCAGTTCCTCATTAAAGTTCCTCACTCCTATTTTCTTTTATAACTTTCTTTTATAATTTTCCCTTCAAAAACCTTTCAAGTAATACATAATACAACATCATTGTACCCAATCAGAACTAAAGGGCATTTATTTGTAACTCATTCTTCATATATTTCCAGACAAGAATGAGCCGTTTCAGGTACGACAACTGACTGAGCTCACAGTAAAAAAAAAAATCAAAGAAATGCTTTCCATCCCTATCCATAAAGGTATGCTTCTATGCTTCTCAGTCTTTTTCTTAACTATAACAAAAATGCTTTTTTTTTGCTGAAAAATGCTTTTTATGTGAAACTTCATTCAATATCAAGACCCTACACCCTTAGCCAGCAATCAGCTCATACCTTAGAACTTTCCAGGTGCTTGTATCTTACTCACTGGTTAGTTCAGAGTGAAATGTGCTACCTGTTAACACACGTGAGTGTGACAACAGCATGTTTGTCTCTGGCAGCTGTATTAGACATGCTGCCTTTGCAAGTAGTTGGCTTCTAGCTAATGGTCTCTGGAGGTACTGACCCTCAAATTCCTCAAGCTTGCAGCCTCTTTCCAGTGGCCAGCACCAGCCTCTTACCCCACTTGTCTGGTAGCTGAACTTGAAGTTTTCAAGTGTTCACACACAGGCACAGAAGAGACAATGCACTCACGCTCAATAGTTGCAAACAGCATTTGGCAAGAACACAGAACAGCCTGCAGCGATCAAGTGAAGGCTCCGACAATCCTACTGCCAGTAACCTGCCCAACTACTGGCACGCATGTGACTGCCCCTTTTCATCCACTTCCCCCTGCTTCCTCATGCTTGTTACACCCCAATCCACCTTGATTTCCATATTTCCCTGGTTTGGTCTGTGTCACCTAAACATCCCATAATAAACTGCGTACAATATTCTCTCCCATCCCTAAATTCTTTTCTCTCTGCATCCTGCAAGTCCTATACCCTATTATGCAATCACCCCTTACTTGCCTGGTATTCCTGGGAAAGAATCTTTTTCCTTGACCCATCTCACTACTTTCCTTTAATGTACTAGAAGCAGATCACTGGCTCTCTTTTTACTGATTTGATTACTCCATTTTGGCCCCTGTTCTTCATCTGATTCTTACAGTCTTTATGTTTTAGTCAGTCTTACAACATCACACTGAATAGTGTTTCATAGAAACAACTTCTGAGTTAGGATATTTTACTCAGTGTTGGACTCTGTGCTGGTATAATTTCTATCATTATCACAAACTGTAGACTACAAACACTTCATGAAGTAAGCATACTATTTCTCTAGAGCTGCATTTGAAAAAGCCTCTCAATTAGCTTCACAGAAATTCAGTCCTCTCCATGACAGCTAACAAGACTGAAATAGCCCCACAAGTTTATTTTTCTTACTTCTGTATCAGCTTGTTGCTTACTTTAACTACTAGAGAAGTTAGGAGAGAGCTGATGAGTACTTTATCATCCTCACATGCATATACATAATTCTGTTTCACAAATGCAGAACTTAGGCGAGAGGGAGAAATGTTTAATAAATACTTATGCATCATTAGCTACATTAATTTCTTCTGCCAGTCAGGGTATTTTTCCTAAATTTTGCTCTCGTTTCAAAGTTAATAACTTTGAAACAATTACTTTAAAAGCTAAGTAATTTTAACCTGTCATATCCAATACCAAAATGGATTTCTCTTTACTTGGGGAAGCACCATTTTCTTTGTCTTCATCCTCCATACCATCATAATCTTTAACATGAACTATCAATAAGCACTGCAGTCTCCATCTCAACTGGAAATAAGTCAAGCTTCCTTCTGCTTCTGATCCTCCAGTTTAAATAAATGTGAGCCTACATGAAATTTCTGTGTATTCTGAAATAGAATATTTAAATCATCCTTACAAAATATAAAAGCCTTTTACAGCTTTTATCTTCACAGCTTCAAAGCCTTTTATCTTCACAGCTTCGAAGACGCCAAAGTTTTAAAACTGGCCCTTCAGAATGATATTACAAGGCCTCTGATTTGTTTGTTCCATCATCCATTTCCACATTTAGGCTAAGATTCAGCCCAACTTGTTTCATTTAAACTAAAATAATCCATTTTTAAACCAAAGAAAAAGATACACTGGTATCTACTTACAGTGTAAACTGAGGTTAAATAGGTAAGACAAAAAATCAGTATGTTCTTTTGAACAGAAGTCACCCTTGTTACTACGCTGTGTAAAATACACCTTCTGCCTAGCAGACAAGCCTGCAGTACCTTACTCTGACATGAAGTACAATATTCTCAAGTTGAGAGACAACGCTTGCTGAGCAGAGAGGCAGGACACATTTATTTTGCAACAGTACCGTGGCATGCCTGGGGACCAACCTCAGAACTGCCCCCTTTTCTTCTAACTGCAGGTACCAATTTTATAAAGGAGAATTTCAAGTAAAACTGAAACACAAGCTCATCCAGTTGCAATTTTTTTTTCAACAGAGCCAAGAGGCAATTCACTGCAAATCGGTTAACATTTCTGACTGATATATGTAAGGAATTTAGCATTAAAGAGCTACCAGTTATTTGAACAACTAGGCAACTGGTAACTTACTTTTTCATCTGGCAAAATTACGTAGCATAAGAAACTTGTCAATTTCCTTCAAATTGTGTTGAAAAACCCTGCTTCTGTCTTCTCTTACTTCAACCTCTACCACAGCTACAGTGCTATTTTCCAATTACCTTTGAGTTAACTTTGTGAAGACATAATTATGCAACAGTATGAATGCCAGAGTCATAAAAGGTTCCATGCAACTGTTCTAAGTGCCAACAGCAACTATCAAAATGCAATAAATTCAACAGTCCAAAGAACTATTCTTTTTAGCAAAAAGGCACACAATCAATACCTATGTCAACAACAAATTTAAGCTGGAAGACACACAAAGTTGTTGCATGACACCGGAAGATTGCTGAAACAAATTATTATTATTATTATTATTACTATTATTATTATCATCATCATCATCCACTTAAAGCTTAAGCTCACGCTGGAGATTTCATACTGCCAGTGACATCTAAAGTAATGTTTTATGAAAAATAAGTCAGTATCTTCACTGTTCAGTGAGATTTGCACTTCTGACGGGATTTCCCACCACGCCATTGCCCTATCTTGATGGTCACACACCAGAGTGAGATTAAGCACGTTCTAGCTTAAGCAAGGTAAAATGAAACAGAACACACAAAAGCACTTGATTGCTTTGCCCATGCTCCAGTACTTGCATTATTTTAGGAAAACAAAGGAAGCCTATTATTCAAAACAAGATTATTATTTTGAGCGACATTATTTAAATTAAAGTATTTTTCCTCTTATCAGCTTCATCTTATCCAATCCTTATCCTCCTTTACATTCAGTTCTAGGTATCAGTACCACTTAGGTAAATGCCCCTTTTTGCATTTTGTTCCTGCACATTTGATTGATTTTACACAACCTCCTAACTAGTACTGTAATTTTTATAAAACTTTTTAGATGAGATTGTATATTTGCAGTTTTAATCATGCGTGGTCCTGTGGTTTCAAATGTCTCAGAGTGTCTTTTTTCTAAAGACAGCATCCATCCCAGAGTAAGGCTGATTTAGTACATGCTTGTTTAAATGTGTCCACTTAATTTTGTTCAATATACAAATAAGCATATGTAATGTTGTCTTAATTGTCTCAAAGTCACCAGGAAAAATGATGACGCTTATCTCAAGCTGAAAATGCCATCTGTTAATAAGTATTATCAAGTGAAACCCAAGGCAGTATTATGTTTTGAACCTGCATGGAGCAAAAGTGTAACGGAGGATCAATTAAAACTAAGCAAACCTAAAACAGCTTTCTGTAAAAAACAGTTTGGCAAGTTAAACAAAAGCAAATTTAAATGAAGCAGCCCCTACGGAAGCTTCTTCTCATTGCTTTCAGATTCTACTTGCATAGAATTTTTAGAAATTGCATTAAAATACTGTTCTGCTGCAGACCAGAGTTGAGAGGATCAAGCTGATACAGCAAACACACACGGCTGAAGAAAAAAAAGTGATACCCTTCCTGAACGCTGACTCCTTTTCCAACATCAAAAAGATAAAAACTGCTCTTTTTTTTCTGGAGAAAAAAGGGGTTTCTTTCATTGCTTCTACCTGCAATATCTGTTTCTTAATTTCTTTGTCTACCACCGCAAATACGTAATGAGAGCCATGACAGATTAATTCCATTAAGTAAGACTATTTTTCATGGCAATCCTCAAACAGAAGTAGTCCTTTGTTACCTGCAAAAGGAATGAATAGCACCGTTTCGGGAAGAATCTAATTTGATTTGCTTTCCTCCAGATTAGCATTCAAAACAACCAAAGAACCCAAAATAATCTGATCTCTTCCGTAAGACTGAGAAGGTATGATTAGAAATGTAAAACCAGGCTGGGAGAGGTCCACAGACCGTAAAATGCAGACTGAGAGAACAAGAAGCCTTAAAACTCTTCTCCTGCTGTGGGGGTAGGAGGCAGGGAAACAGATTGCCCTACGTCTTATCACATACTCCTAAATCCTGAGCTTTAATTCTTATCTGATTAGTCTGAATTTATGAAAACAAGGACTAAGAGCATAAATAAGAGCTCTTAATATGTGTTAAACCAGAGAGCAAAACAGGTTTCTGTTTTTCTGTTCCCATGATATACATTATTTTTGTTTATTACAATTTAAAGTAATATTTCATTTTATATAAAAATCAGAAGGAAAAGATATTTTAAAAAGAAATCACTCAGGCAAATAATGCTAAGATGTCTAGGGAAATGTTATTATCAACTGTTCAAGTGATTTAGCAAATTATCATCAATACAGTATCAAAACAAAGAAAATATTTACACTATTTATAAGGAGATTCTACATTTAAATTATCATTCAGGTCGATATTTGTGAATCCACTTATTCTTACAAGTTAAAAGTAAACACTTAAACAGATCACTTTCACCAAACTGGTGTTTAGGTGGACACCAAATATTCTGCAGGCTTTCATTTCTTCCACGCATTCTTACAGTACTACTCAGTCCTAAAGAAGTGAAGAACACTAAAGCACTCTTTGCTCCAACTCATTTCTCCTTGTACAAAATTATTATGATGATAACTTGTAATACTTTGGATAAGCAAATTACATCTCAGAGAAGTAAGGGGGACTGATGGTGTCTCTTGCCTCAATAGTCCAAGCAGGTTGATTTTTGTGGAAGTTTTAGCTGTCTTTGGGGGAAAACAAATACACCATTCTAACAAGCTATGTTAAGTTCTTCCTATTTGGTTAAATGAGTATTTGACATATTGTTTTTCGTATATGGAGGGGAAAAACTGCTAGTATGACTTGCCCCCACTTTTGAGGGGTTCTCCAGTACACTTTAAAGGCAAATAAACTGATGTCTGTATCTCTGTAATACAGGCCATCTGGTGCTGCCCAAGAGGCAGTAGCTCACTGTTACTGCCAAGTTTAATCTGCCAATTTAGTCTTCATTTTGGGGAAGAAAAACAGCATTTGATACAGTACCATTGAAAAATAACCTCCAACTGACCCATTCCTGTCACTTGAAATAACTTTATACAAAAACAAGAGCCAGTTTCAAATTCAAAATGCAATATAATAAAACAAACTAACTCACAGTGTCATATTGAACTTCAGTTAATCAAGTGTAACTGCTGCAGTCCTTCAGAACCATTCATCATCCTGATATGTTCAGCAGAATGAAAAAATCTTTAACTTTGAGTGTTTATATTAGTTTGCAAATTCACAAGTACTTAGTGAAAAAAAAAAAGTAGTTTGTTCTTTGTATCCTAACCATTTAACTTTACTGTCCCAGTACAACACAATCCTGTCTTAAAGGGGTTTACTTCTATAACTTGGATGGTCCTCAACATGCAGTATTTTACAGCGAAAACATCACAATATTTTCATGACAGTACTCATCTCATGTGAAACCTCTAAACTAAACAGTGAAGAAAGCTACACAGCGCTGAACCCAAACACTTCCAAAGCATTCAGTGTCATGGACTTAGCTGAACTTTCTAATTTAGGATATTAGAAATACTTTCCACGTTTTCCATGGACAGTTTTCCAAATAAACTTCTGGCTTAATTCTGTTGTTAGCACTGTTGCATACCATGTTTTCTTTACTTAAAAATTAGAGTACATAAAAAGTTGAACCCTACAAAAATCTTAGGCACACCAATTTTCTTCTTCTTTACTCTAGGAGCACTCCAGAGCCTCACAGCATCATACCTAGTGATGCCTTTTTTTATCTGAATTTGTACTGCGGAAGTACATAAACAGATATGTCTTGAGAAACAGAACAGTCCTGGTTGCTGTGAAATTCAAGAAGTCATTAATACAGCTCAGTCCAACTTCTCTGTTCTAAATACTGCAAAGCAAATGCCTTTTACTAAATGAAATATTATTCCTTATATTCTTTGATTGCTTGTGAACAACATTCCTCAGTTCACTCCGCAGCTCCTGTTTATCCTTGGGGCACAGAGTCTCCCCAGTTCACACACTGGCCATGTCCCAGCCGTGCCCCTGATCGCTCAGCCCGAATGACCTAAATGCACCTCATCTCCCACCTTTCTGTGCTTCCTTTCAGTGGGGAACAGGTACAAGGCAGATGGAGTGCACACAGAGCCTGCTCCAACCTGCTGCATGAAGAATAGCATGGAGCTTACCTAAAGTACTCCTCTGTGCTCCAAGGAGAAACTTTACCTAAACTATCTACACAGGTTACATTTTATTTCAGAAAACTACTATGAGGCTTTGAGAGCTCTCTCATTCACAAGTAGAATACTTATGCTACATATTATTTTTTAAATCACCAAATAATTCTAAATTGAACACATCCAATTACTCAAGGATGAAAAAAAATCCTACTCATGCTAGAAGTAAAAAGGGAGTTCAGTGGTTTACTCTGTTCCTCAACAGAGAACTTGTTCAGTCAGCTTAAGAAGAACAGAAAGGGAAAAAAAAAGACAATCATGGCTGATTTGGGAAATTTCACTGCCTTCAGCTGTGCAGAAGAGTAATTAATAAGAAGGACAAGCCCCTCAGCAGCTGATGAAAGGGCAGGCAGTTGATGAAGTTTAAAAATGGCTAGCAAAAGTCCAGCTGTTTTTCCTGCCTACAAATTAAAGATTTTCTTATGTAACTACCAACAAAACATTTAATTTTGGTGGCCCAACTACAGACTTTTTTCCCCTCCCTGCTAATGAAATGCACTCTTACAACATGAGACTTACTTTTTTAGTCAATTTAAAATCTCTTAACTGTCTGTACAGAGCATGTAAAACTTGCTTTCACTACATGACAGTCTGCCTTATGCTATTATCCTGCTGTTGGCCCATAGGAAACATTAAGAAGCACACAACTAGCTCAGTTTGATTATTTATTCCTGCAATTCAACACATTTTTTATATTGCCAAAATTTGCACTTATGTTACTTGCAAACAAGCTGGGCTTTGAGTGAACATGTCAGCTTCAAATAACATGGCCTCAGTTTTCATGTCATGAAAAACTACATACAATAACATAGTAATTGTTACAGTAGTTTTCTTGCAGTATTTTCCCTGTTTCTCCAAAGTAACTGTAAGGATAAGGTTTTTTTAGGCAGAAGCACTAAGAAAACTTGAGATCTGCAACTGTGGAAATAGCATAGGGAGAGAGGGAGGAAAGACCCTGGGTAACTTATGCAAGTTTCTTAACTTTCTTCAGTTAGACTTAAAAAAACCTTACAGCTGCCAGTAGCGTGGCAATGTCACGTGTTTTATTAAGAGTTCTGCAGATCTGATGTGGAACATCTTGTTGTTGGCTGTTTCTAATAAAATGCTAATCACTGGACTAGACTCCATCAGTAGCTGACATAGTAAGATCGTGTTATGCTACAAATTACCAAGTAATCTCATCAAAGTGAACAGCCCAGAAAACTAGAGTCAAGCAAGTATCCTTGCTACTCACTATTCTGCAGAAGATCTCTCTGATCTTGAGGAAATTCTACACTGTGTCTGAACTCTCCAATGTGAATATTTTTTTGTGAATGCTCACAAAAAAATATTTCCCCTGAAACCCACTTCAAGCACATGATGATTCTTTACTGGAAAGCAATTTCAGTAAGAAAACTCACTATTATTAAATCAGTTAAAAGATTATGTTCTTTGTTTATCAAAGCACGATAATCAACGAAGTATCTTTTATACCATAATTAACTGACACATTAATGTAATATTGGGATCATAAGCTTACTACATCAGTGCTAGAAGCTTTCAGTAATATTGGAAGATGCAGAAGAAATCATGCTAGACATTTAGCTTGCAAAAGGCTAAGGATCAGTTAGTGACAGGACCTAGTTAGTGACAAGACAAAGACTCTCAAATGGATGTAAGAGCAAATTAGTCAGCTCTATGAAGCAGAGATAAGAACATGAGAATTGAATGTGAACATTTAAAAATTTTAGGATGCATATTCCTTTTTTAAGAGCTAAGAAATTTAATCTCAACAAAAGATAAAATCGAAGTCACTTGGAACTGAAGACTTGTAGGAGTACATGACACTTGAGAATAGATATGAAGTTTTCTCTAGATTCATCTTTTTACCAGTTTAAGATCTCTAATGTTTTCCATCTTTATTGATTCTTCTATAGGATAGCTAAAACACTGCTTGAATTATTTTAATCTAAAAGAAGTCTCAAAATTATGACAAAACTGCCAACTGCTTGCTCACATATTTTTAATTCATTAACTTCCCAAGCCTGGAATAAATAGACTGGAGATAAACCATGCCTATAGTAAAGGCAACCAGTAACTTTAAATATGAAGTGTGCAGACTTCTCATATTGTTTCCTCCTCCAGGAACTGGGAAAAATAACCACCTACTGCTTGATATGGTTGCTGAAAACACGATAAATACTATGGTCAAGATGCCTGGACTCCCCTGCTGATTCAGGAGGCAATATTTAAAAGATCCCATAGCCAGTCTCTACCTGGATGTGAAGTGTATCATTATTACTGAAATACTAATGTTTACAAGCTCCCTAAAGCAGAATCACACCGCAAAAGCAGCAATGTATTATTCCATGTATGAAAATAAAACCTTTACGTTTTCTACCTCACCTTTCTACCTGTCCAGCAGAAACAAACATGTGATACAGCTCTCTTTCATTTGGATTACAGAAAGCAACTAGACTTTTAAAATACATAAAGTTTACGGTCTGAAAGCAGTTTATTTTGAATGAATGATCCTTTAAAAGCCCAAGCTTGAAGAATGTCTTAAATTAAAAAGATGACACACAGAGGAGTTCCATTTGAGCAGCTAATGCTGACACATTAATAATGATATAAAATATGCTGCAGTACTTCAAACATTTTGCAGCTGTTACAACAGCATGATTATCTAATACAGATATATTTACTAAATTCCACATTTTGTAGTACAAGCATTTAAAATCAAAATACCTCTTTTTATTTGCCTAATCATTAACTGGTAATCTAATGACTTTTCAAATGTAAATCTAATCAGTGGCATTAGAATACGTTTTTTATTTCAACTGGTAGGATAATCCCTCAGTTGTAACTATGCTCTGTTGCCACCTCTCCTCACTTAACCAAATATTCCCAGCCACATAATAAGGCTCACGCATCCTTACAAAGTGAAACGCTCTCTCCCAGTCCAAAAGTAGATCTTTGGGCTCTAGAAAGTTTACATTTCCAAAACACAGCAATGTTTTTAGCTTTTATAACCATATTATTGTAAGGACCAAAATGAAACATTTAACTTGGCTGTACACCCCCATAAAGCTTCAGTAATCAACAATTCCAATGTTTTTATTGTCATCCATAAACTTACTTTAACCTTGTACCATATCAATAACAATAGCTCAGTGAAGCTTCACTAATTGTCATAACAAAATTTGCTTCTGCACTAACTCATTCCAAACTTGCTTTCTAATTTAAGAAAAATTATATTTGTATTGGGGAGGAGCTTTTTTTCCCCTCCAAGTATGCATGTATATATTTTTGTATCTTATTATGTAAAATGAAAAAATACTCTATTTGAAAACTGAACTAGAAATACATCTGCAATCATAGTCTGTGAACACACAACATTTTTCATAATTGTAACACAGCGCTATCAGGGAATAAACTGACAGATGGAGACTCCAATGCATTCTGCAGACTACACTACAGACCTGAACACACTAATGGATTCACAAGATCGGAGAGACAACATCTGTATCAGAAGAAATTAATATATTTAATACTAAAGTTACCAATTTAATTTTTGTTTCATATTAACTCTCTGCAGAAGTGCACATGAACTTTTAATTGTGCCTATATTGCTAAGGTTGCTCATTATGCTTTGATATAGCTGCAGACAGAAGCACCTAAAGTTGTTTGCTTGTCATGTTTTGTGACATGATCTTAGCTGCAAATTTTCAAATTACTTAAGAGTTACTAATTAAATTCTATAGATTTTACGTTTATGTTTAAAATTGATTCATTTATCAAAGACAGTATTAGATGATAATACAGGACTCAATAAAACTGACAATTTTCTGTGCAAGAATAGCAGTGGTCCATGACCCTGAGGCTTTAGCTCAGCTGGTCAGAGCACGGTGCCACCAACACCAAGGCTGGGGGTTCAATCCCCATACGGGCTGTGCACTTAATAGCTGGACTTGATGATCCTTGTGGGTCCCTTCCAACTCAAGACTATTCTGCGATCTTAAAAACCTTAACTAGATTTATGGTCTGAGCCTAAACTTTAACAAAGCTTAACCCATTTCCCTCTTCTCCTAAACACATTCCTCATTGTATGGTCAACCAACCTTTGCATGCAAGCAAGAGCACAAGCAAACAATTCACATGGATTAACCAGACTACAACTCATATACACATACACACATTGATTTTTTTCCCCAAATCTCTGAACAAAAGTAATACTATGTGCCATTCTTAAATAACTGGAAAAAAATAAACTCTTATTACCTTTTCAGCTGTTAACTGTTTTGATGGTTTTTCTGATTCTCTCTCTCTCTTTTTCTCTTCTTTCTTTTTTTCTTTTTCCTTCTGCAAAAAGAAAAAGCATTTTGCTAGTACTCAATTTGCAAACATATTGGATGTCTACAGCCATACAGACTATAAACAGAGATCCTCAGTTATTCCCTTTTAAATCAGAGTTTATGCTTTTATCTGCTCTCCTTCCAACAGTGACTCATTTTGCTCAAATACTAATACTAAAAAATACTGTGACTTTTAGATTAAATTCAAGAAATTCACTTTTTCACCTGCTCATCTGCTTTTCTCCTTAATAACCAGAAGGAAAAAAGAACCAGTATTGATTCTCCTCAGCTAAGCAGAGCTGAAGAGAAAAAATCATCTACAAGTATAAGTATCTCTGTTAACTCTGATAGCCTTTGTCATTGAGGGTGGATGTCAGCTGCTTTGACCAAAAAACTAGACTAAGGTAAACTGCATGCTGCTTTCTGCAGAAAGGTACTAATTTTTAAAAGCTAATCTAGTAGTCTTAAAAAATGCTCCTGAACGTAAAAAAAGTTGCCTTGGGCCATATGACAGCCATCTGAGTCATGACACATTATGTTGTTCCAGAAATCAAAAATATAAAGATCCCTTTACTTTGAATGCATCATGACATTACAGAAATTTCTTCACTTTAGTTTTTAATGAATGAATGTGCCAAAATTACTGACCCATCTGACTGAAGCAAAGCACAAAATATGCCTTAAGGAATAACATGAAGAAGATACAGACTTTCTAGGTTAGCAATTGCTTTGACAAAGTGTTAGTCTGCCTGCATTTACCTTGTACAACTACAGTGTAGTACTACTGAGTATATTTGAACACTAAATGGATGAAACAAGGAATTACCACCTGTAATAAAGACAATGAAGAAGCTCCTAAATGTTCTTTCAGCCATTAGACTTGCACCCCTGTTTGTTTAAAGCTTCAAAACAGCCTTGTTTCAGAAAACACTGTTTATAAGTTTCCTAATATTAGGAGGAAGGTTGAGAAGCTAGATCTGTCCATGCAGCTCCAATATTAAAAATAAAATAGTTAATAGTTTGTGTCAGTAAGGAATATTTGTGGTTATTTTAAAATTTTTTTTAACATCCAGTATATACAATTTAAAAAATTTTATAGCATGCTATTTACTTAATATAGTTCTAACACTCAGATGAAGGTTGGGTGGTTTGTTTTTTTTTTTAGGGTTTGTTTGTTTTGAATTTTTTTGTTTTATTTTTGTTTTGTTGGAACCCAGGGCACAGGGAATATTTCCCTGCCTGTTTTAGAGAGCCCTGACCCCCGGTCAGACACTGCTTTTAACCTTCGTCCCTGGGACAAATTGCCAAGGCTTTGGGATGAGTTGGAACATAAGAATGTGATGTAGATAGCAGTAGTAAAAATAGTTTGTCACTAGGTGAAGAATTTTGTGTTTTAGGATTTTAGTATAAGAGTGAATGGAAGACAAGATGGAGGATTTAGGGTGTTGCCCCATCTCCTTCTTGTTCTTCTTCCACTCCATTTTCTTTTGCATTGTTGGCACAAAGTCATTGGTTAGAGAAACTAGTTACATAGATATTACGTGAATAGACTAACCAAAGTTATTGGTAGAAAAGTAAAAATACGGTACGTGTTACAAAATAATTGGATTAGATATCTTTAAAAGGCCTTGATTTTGGGACTCGGGGATCCATTTTGTGCCTTGCTTCTGTCGTGCTGAGTCTGGTGCAGACAGTATATCAACCTCAAGATAAGAAAAGAATAAACAATAGACCGAAGACAGAGAAAATCCAGAGTCTTGCTCGTTTTTCACCCCTGCCAGAGAACTCAAGGGGGAACTGCCTCCAAAGGACCCTGGGGGTAAGTTCCCTCCCGAGGTGGGGAAACAGCTAAAACACCCAACATGTTTGTTTGGGGTTATTGTTTTGGAGGTGACTGGGCACAGGGGGACCCAAGTAATACATTCTTCAAAACTTCCAGTAATTCGTTTTCAAACCTTTCACCATATTTACCAGATGGATTGATTTGGGCTACTCAAGTCCCAACTAAGCCATGTGAATTATTTCATCAGGCATTAACCCGAACACTCAGTTCCTGGCAAATCAGACTATCACACCAAGCACCTGCTTACAAGCAACAGCAAGCAATGACCACAGTCATGAAACCCAAATAGAGAAATTTGGAACATCTGCTTTGACGAAAAGAAACAGAGACCAACTTAGATTTCACTGAATAAAAGAACACAAAAGTGAACACAGTGGTCCAAACTTAGAGGCCTTGCCAATACTGTATCTCACCTGTGGTAGTGCAAGGTGTTCAAGAAATGTCTGTATGACTGGGACAAGTATAGAGCAGTATTTTATTTTGAGGTCACATAATAACCTGAGACTTGCAGTCTTATTGAACTAGGATTACAAATGCATAGCCATGCCTTTCAATGAAGCTCAGCCTTTCTTCCATTACTGTTTCACTGACCCTAGTACCATCCTGCATTCTAATATCCACACAAATAACACTGTCAGAACAACTTTTCGAGTCTTTCAGTTTCTGTTCCCACATCCCACTCCAACCTTATCAACTTGAATAATTTAAATAAACATAATCTCTTCTCCTGTGGAAACTTAGACAATTGCATCAAAAGAAGTGTGACCAGCAGGTCAAGGGACATGATTCTCCTGCTCTGCTCTCACAGACCCTTCCTCTGCAGCTGGGGCCCCCAACATCAGAAGGACATGGACCCACTGCAGCCCAGAGAAGTGCCACAAAAATGACTGGGGGCTGGAGCACCCCTCTCTGAAGACAGGCTGAGAAAATCGGGGTTGTCTGAGTCTGGAGAAGAAAGAAGACCCTGGGGACGCTTTACAGCAGTCTTCCTATAAGTAGTACCTGAAGTGGGCTTCAGGAACAATAGGTAAGGACTCTATCAGGACAGTGACAGGAGAAGGGGGAATGGCTTTAAACTGAAAGAGGGCAGGTTTAGATTAGATACTAGGAAGAAATTCTTTACTATGAGGATGGTGAGGTGCTGAAACAGATTGCCCAGGGAGGCTGTGCATCCCCTATCCTTGGAAGTGTTCAAGGCCAGGTTGAATGGGGTTTTGAGCAACCTGGTCTAGCGGACGGTGTCCCTGTTCATAGCAGGGTGCTGGAACATGATCTTTAAGGGCCCTTCCAACTCAAACCATTCTATGACTCTATGATTTGATTCCTCTCCTCCTGGGAAAGCTTGTTTGAAGTGCCATGTAAGTACTCTTACTTCTCAACCACAGTACCTTAAATTTCCTTGAATACGTTCAAGAGAAAGCAGAGTTAAAGTTTTCGCATTTTTCCAGTATGTCCTGATTTCCAGTTTGACTTCAACATTTTTTTAAAGTATGTTTTGTCAAAGAAACCTCACTTCTGGAGTAAAAAGTATCTGGAAACATTTATTTTTCAAGACTTCAAGAACAAGGAGGGTTTGCAGCAAGTTTCATATGGCAAATGCTCCGTAAAGGTGACCAAATATAAATATATGCCTCTTGTTGCCCTTAACAAATCTTTGAAAGCTTAATAGTGAATATATTAAGACTTAAAATAAACCATTCTCCCGTGTTTCTACGTCCACACCTCACAGAGTCTACAGAAACAGTCTGATTCCCAGCAAGAATTTATTTTCATTAAATTTTCACTGTGGACTTGAAAACTCACAAGTCCTTCATCTTCACACTTCCTGATTTCAATATTCAAGCTTTCTGACTCAGCTCCATTAGATAAGAAAGAATTCAGACTAAATAAAAACATTTCTCAGATGTTGCATTCACGCCAGAACTTCAACTCAAGTGTTTCATTACTTGCAAAAGCAGTCAAAAAGCACTATGAAGATAATAAAATTAAATTGACTTTACACTGGTCTTAAATTCTAAGCAAAGATTATTAAATTTTTTCCAAGTTTCATTTTTTATAACATGGCATACTAATTACACAGAAGAACTTTCAAATGTGAATACACCAATACAGGTGGATAAGAAAGTAAAGGCAAGTGTCATTCTTAGTGGCTGCTGCTACTCCTGGTACAACTTAAAAGACAAGACAAATTCAAGGCTTGTGGTCTTAGTCCATGACACTGACATTTAAATTTTAATTAATGTTCAAATATAGCTGAACTAAAATAATTTATAACTTCTGTCCAATTTTTTTGTATTTAGAAGGAAAAAGCTTGATTTATGTTAACATCATAAAATATTTCATATATTTTATGGTCTCAATTTCGAGTGAAGTATCTAAAAAAACCAAACACTGGACATTCACATTCTAAAAATGCATTTTATTATTGTTGTGAATTGTGACATTTACTGAAAGTTGATATAAATGATGCTTCATCATGATGCACTACTTGCTTGTGTGTTATGCTTTCCAAAGACCCATCTGAACAGTAAATGTGTTAGCACACACACATATCCCAGCCAGAAGAGATATCAAAACCAGTATGAGGCAAATTAATTCTATATTTATCTCCAAGGAGAATGAACTAAATGGCTGGAACAATATTGATAATTTAGAATCTGGAACAAGCAAGTAATACAAAAAAATATATCAGAAATTATTCCTGATAAGACAGGACAGTACCACTCATGCCCATTAGTTGGGAATTAAGTGGGTTTTCCACAGTTTTGTGACACTAAATCAGAAGAGAACTAGAATTTTGACACACAAACACCAAGAAATAACAACCACACACATACTTTGCAGTTGTATTAGGTCTTTTCATTTAGCTAGTCCAAGAAAAAAGGAGAGACATATTTCAAATGTGTGAAGTATTAACAGCAATTCAAACTCTCAAGTTACCTCAGTGAAATTACTCTATAGAGATGTAAACATTTGTGCAAAGCAGTAACCTGATAAGAGTTACACCCAAAACCAATATACCTCTGCTTTGCTCTTCTCAGCAGCAGCTTGCAGAGAAGGAGAAGATGCCAAAGGCTGAGCAGCATCAGATGATATCTGCACAAAACAGAGGAAAGAAATGAGAAAGAAAATAAGCAAGAACAGCTAGGAGGGGAGGCAGTAGAGGCTGCTAAGAGACATGATTTTAATTCCTTTTTTTTTTTCAATAATATTGGTGGTAGTGGTTACACGACATAGAAGAAACACAAAGAGGAGACAAAGGGATTTTTTTTCCCCCTCCGAGTACAATATTTAAAGGGAATGTTTCAGATAGGAAAATATGACTTCAAATGAAATTCACTAGGACAGAATATAAGAAAATGAACCTGGATAAGATCATATCAAAGGCCTATGAAAAATAATTAGGCTTCATCCATTGTTCAATTTTTATCCAGTGTAACTACTGAAATATTAATGTCCTGAAGCATGAAGGCAGACTGTCCCAGAGGAGGGGGAGATAAGAGAGTGGCTTTGTTCTTGTTCAATGTAACAGAATATTTTTATTAAGAGGAATGCAAAATAACTCTGAAAGTTATACATTAATTAAAGTTCTAATTAACTCTTCTCTAAGAGCACTCCAAGTACATAAAGAGCTCAGGGTTAATATAAAGCCATGTCTTAGCAGCAGGTTGAAGGATCTCAGACAAGTGACACTGCTTTTCTAGGAACTGGTATGTAAAATTGCTATTAACACCACTAGACTTCCAGAATTTTCCAAAAGGGTTAAGTTAAATATGCAACAGATACAGTTTGCTCAAAAAATAGGATTTCTATAAAGGCATTTTCATACACCTATCCAATTTTTTTATGCACAGCTGATTACCTTAATGGAAACATTATCTTTCTATTTCCCTTATTACAAAATGCAACTGAAATACATTTTCCAAATACATAGAAGATCTTCAGAGCTATAAAGCTGACACTTCTACACTGTTTTGTATCACCTCTATTATCTACAAGGAAAATTTAGAAAGAAATGAAGCTATAACAGAATAGGTCATTATGTTGGGCCAAAATAAGCAATTTCAATGACATGTTTTTACTTTGTTTAAAAAAAGTAGCTTGCACTAAATGGAAACTGAAAGCTGATAAAAACCCCCTCATATCTCGTGTCTAAATACCCCATATTTCTTACAGAAAATCCTACCAGTTTCTTTATTTATATAGCTGGAATATTCATAGAATTTATATATTTAGTATTTTTTAAAGTCAAAAACTATGTCTATGCTGGAAGGTGGTGCAGAGCTGCAGGAAAGATGTTCATAAGGTTTAATTTAAAAAACAAATTTTACCTGCAGAACTATGAAACAGAATTCTCATTTCTAAATTTACTGTTTTAAAATCCTCGGATTATTAGCAGAGTTATGGATACACCTGCTGCAATGATGCAGTTTCACAAACAGTAGCATTCTGTTGCTATAGGAACATTGGGATCCTGTTTATTCTGACTGCACCACATTGTAACCAAATAATGGTGGAAAAATTATTAGGTAACGATACAATATATTGAACTATGTACTCTAACATCATGTTTCTGAGTTTTCAATTAGATAAAAATGTGTAAAATTCATTCTAAAAATGAATCATCTTAGGTACGCTTTCAAGCTACTAACAAGTGGGATTTTTGGCCTGGGTTTGGAGTTTTTTCATTCTTTTGTATGATTTCAGATTTTAGGAGAATTCTTGTGTATTAGGAGAATTCTTTTGTATGACTTCAAATTTTAGGAGATTTTAAGCTTGATAGCCTTCACAGATGAACAGCAGGTAACAGCTACTTGCCACACAGAACATGGAAAGCAGAATTTCATTTGGGGGCTAGGAGGAAAATCAGCACTGCAGGTGTTTGTCAGTTTCCATCCTCCCATAATAGTTCTCAATCTCCAAATCCTCTTCATAATATAAAGGATTATCTAACCTAGAAGAAGGTAATTCTATGAAGGCCTGAAAGCAATTATTATAGTTTCACCAATCAAGTCATGGAATCATAGAACTAATGAAGAAGTGTCATGCAAGGTGTAAGCAAGAGACAGAGTGAAAAGCAATTGCTGTCTAGCCTGGGATATGGAACAGGATTTACAAGTTGAGAAATGCCCAAGCATAATGTTTAAAGACAACCAGCATCACTACAACCACTTCAGGCAAAAAAGAGCACTTGAAAGCACACTTCACACATGCAAATATTCAACTAAGCAACAGAACAAAAGACATATGACTGAAGCTAATCTTTAAGAGAAAAGGCATTACAATGTATAAAGAACAGATTAAGTTTACATAACGAAAGCAACAGTACAAGGTTGAGCTGCTGAACAGCTTTATCACCACTGCATCTTGTTGAATTTGTTATCTACCAGGCTGCACCAGATAAGGAAAGCTGAATGAAAAAATCAAATCAAACCAAGTGACTAGACAAAGCTAAACATGTAAACATTGTCTATCTAGAATTTTGCAAAGACTTTGACATAATTTTCCAGAGCATTCTTCTGGAGGAACTTGCTGCTCATGGCTTAGACAGGTGCACTGTTCTCTGGGTACACACGGGCTGGGTGGCTGGGCCCAGAGAGCAGTGGTGAATGGAGTCACAACCAAAGAGTGGCCCATCACTAGTGGGGTTCTCCAGGGTTTAGTATTGGGGCCAGTCCTGTCTAGTATCTTCCTTTATGCAGGATGTGGAGGAGGGGATGGAGTGCACCATCATTCCGTTTACAGATGTTACCAACTTGGGCAGGAGTGTTGATCTGCTGAAGGACAGGAAGGCTCCACAGAGGGATCTGGACAGGCTGGATCAATGGGCCAAGGCCAACAGTACAGGTTAGTTCAACATGGTGAGGTTCCAGGTCTTGCACTTGGGACTCTTGGGGATGAGTGACTGGAAAATTGCAGTGGGGGAAAAGGATCTGGCAATGCTGGTTGACAGCTACCTAAATTTCTCCATCAAAATCCAAAAACTAATTTCCAACCCTATTCCAGAATCCAAGTGAAAAAGCACACACTGATCTACTCTGACTACACCTTTGCACTATGCTCTGAAAAGCAGTGAACTAAAGACATCTCTGATTATTGGCACTTTAAAGTATCAAATTGTGACCTCTGTAACTAATCATACATACTGCTAGAAAAAGAATAAAGTTGGGTGATTGTGTGCATTACCAATGTACTGCAGAATGACAAATAGCATATGAATACATCATTTTAACTTTTAACATAGGAGTAGTTACATCTTTTGATTAAGAAATTAATTCAGAATTGCCTAAAACAAAGAATGACAGCAAGGAGCTGTTTCTTAAGTTGTCACATTTCTCATTTTCCCACAAAATTTTGATTGCATTTCAGACCAGAAGACTTGCAGTCATTTAATTTTTAGCAATTCTTGAAACTCCTTCCATTGTTTGTGTTTTGTGACTCCTTTTTAGAAAGAGGTTACAACAAAAATAACCATTTTGCATAATTAACTTCAATACTTTATTTAAAGCATCTGGTACCTTTAGTGCTGAGCAAGAAATTACATACATATGCAACAGTACTGTAAGATTTCAGTTTCACCTGTGCTCTGAAAAACCCTTTGGTGCATAAAAAAAAGTAAGATCAGAAAAGAAAGAATCTGCAGATTTACGGTATTAGTCCAGTTCCGGCCCCTTTTACATGTAAATGTGTTACCTGTCCCCATTTTCCTACCTAAAACACTTCTGTATTATCTGTTATTACTTAGTGGTGGCATTATTCAAATACATGCTATGTTAACAGTTTGTGTAAAAGCAACAATACAAACAGTAGCTGGCCCAATGTCTTGATGTAGTCTGTTGGCCAGACTATTTACTTATTATTTTACTTATTCCAAGTAAAAAAAAGTAAGCTTTAAACAAGAACTAAATGAAGCTATCAGAAAACATAACATACAAAAACTAAGAATGATTTTACTTTAGTTTAGTTTGTAGTGACATGTTTCTGATGCTACCTAACAGTCATACAAACACTATCAGTCATTAAGGTGTAGGTACTTAATAAAGTTTTCACCTGCTTTTATTTGTAGTTGTTCCAAAATCCTGCATTGATGTAATGCATGACATTATTTAGCTTTTTATTAAAAAGGATTCAAGTTGAAGCTTTAAAGGCCTACACTAAGCTTCCTTTTAAATAAGAAATGCAGGGTGCTATCACGCAGAAGATTCAAGACATTAACGAATGAGCGCATTATCAAACCACTCAGGAAGTCTGCAGCTGAACCAAATACAAAAGTGCCCTCGAGTGGCCAGTTTATACACACACAATATGCAGGGAATTAGCCTAAATGAAGAGGAACATTCTGCTTTCATTTGACAGGTTTTAAGTTTAGCTACTACATATGTTTTTCTTATTTCAGCAGACTTTTGACTTTATTACTATGTATCTCCAACAAATGTTGACAATACTAGAATCAGTAATTTATCCTAAAGCAGTAGCAATTATAGTGTGCTAGTAGATGGATATAAACATGCAAATCAATTGCTTGACATTTTTTTAAAGAGGTCTATTCTTGAAATGCTGAAAGGAGCATAAGAATACTAATGTACTATTAACAACACTTACCTATGACTTTTTGGAAGTTCTTAAGGCTAACTGGCAAGGCATTTTTTAAAATTACTAAAATGTCTCCCTGTGCTGGTTTTGGTTGGGGTAGAATTAATTTTCTTCACAGTGGCTTGTACAGGGCTGTGTTTTGGATTTGTGTTGAATGCAGGGTTGATTAATTGTAGAGATGGTTTTATTATTGCTGAGCAGGGCTTACACAGAGCCAAGGCCTTTTCTGCTTTTCGTACTGCCAGCCTGGTGAGGAAGTTGGGGCTGCATGGAAGGCTGGGAGGAGACACAGGCTGGACAGGCAACCCAAACTGACCTAAGGGATATTCCATATCACATGACATCATGCTCAGTATATCAAGTGTGGAGAAGAAGGAGGAAGGGGGACATTTAAAGTGATGCCATTTGTTCTCCCAAGTCACCATTACACATGAGATGGCTGAACATGTGCCTGCCCTTGGGAAGCAGTGAATTAATTCCGTGTTTTGCTTTGCTTGTGTGCATGGCTTTTGTTTTCCCTATTAAGCTGTCTTTATCTGAACCCACATGATTTCTGGCTTTTACTGTTTTCAATTCTTTTCCCAATCCTGCTGGTGGCAGAGTGAGTGAGCAGCTCTGTAGCAATTGGCTGCTGACTGGGGTGAAACCACAACGCTCCCCTATTCTATGCTGTTAACAGTGGACACCCATAAGGGAGATCCAGAGTCTTGTGTTTCACAACACAGAGCAGTGGTTGGCTATCAAAGAAGCCACTACTGCTCTTCTATCAGTATTGTGAACACACTCAGCATTCCTCCATCTCTTCAGTTACCATCCTAATTACAGGAATAGATGAAGCTTATACATAAGCCAGTTGTAGTTCTGAACATGTGCAGAGCTATAGACATTTGTAACATTTACATCAAACAATTCTGGGAAATACAGATTTATTTAATAGACTTCAGAACAAAAAAATTTTTTAACTGTAACCCAGAACATCCACACCTATTGTTGCCCACTTTTTTTTACATTTATCTTCTCCTTTCGATAACCACCTCTGTGAGATATTACAGTGTCACCATGGCTTAGTTAAATGTTGACACTGGATAAACAAAACAGATGCTTTTAATCTCTTACTGAATTGCCCTCCATTTCTCCTATCCAGCCTAACCAGTGTTTTCTGCATTTGTTCCAGGGAAAATTGCCTTTAGTGAGAATTTCCCTGCACTTCAGAACAATACCTTCTTTTCCCCTAAGTAGCTTGCTTTGCTGCATGCAAGATGATTTACATTTTAATGATCTATGTTAAACTGGCAAGGTAATCACTAGAGATTTCATCTTTGGCAAAGTTTTGTTTACTTGGATATAGCAACTTGTAGCTATGTGGTCCAGCTGTGTGAAGTACTCCTTGAAATACTTATAGAAGTGGGGAAAACAAGACCCTGCATGTGGGAGCTACTGGGAATGCAGCTGGCTTACTGAAAATCCAGTCTGGCTTCTCCAACTCCTTCATTTATTCCACTGCTTAGCAAAGTGCTGCTGAAGGGCTGTCACTTGTGGTACACCCAGGCACCGATACTGGGGCAAACACTATTTAGCTTCTTCAGTAATGAGCTATGCAGTGGTGCAGAGTCCAGGTTTGCAAAGGGTACAAATAAGACGAGTGGTTCATGCACTATCTAGGTGTACTGCCATTCAGAGCACCACTGAAGGACGGGCCATCAGGAATCACCTGATGGTCAAAGGAAAGCACCAGGCCCTGCACCAGTATGGTGGTGCAATAACTCCATGCACTGGTATGGGTTCAGTATCAAGTGGATGGAAAGCAGGTTTGCAGAAAAGGACCTGGAGGTCCTGGTGGACAAGCTGGATACGAGCTTGTACCATGGCTAATTCTGGGCTCTCAAGTACAAGACAGACAAGGGCACACTGAAGCAAGTCCAGCAAATACACACTAAGATGATTAAAGGACTGGAGCACCTTTCAGACAAGGAAAGGCTTAGTGAGTTCAGATTTTTTAGTCTGGAGAAAAGAAAACTGGTGGGTGGGGAATGAGCAGGGAACAAGGACTAAGGCAGACAGACTATTGCCTGTGACATCCAGAAACAGGACCAAGAGGCACTGAACATAAACTGAAACACAGGGAACTCCATTGAAACATAAGAATAAGTTTCTTTCTTTATTTTACTGTGGAGGTGGTTGAATACTGGAACAGGTTGCCCAGAGAGATCATGGAGTCTCCAGCCTTGAAGACATTCAAAACCCAATTCTACATGAGACTCAACAACCTGTTCTAGATGACCCTTACCTGGAGCAGGATCATGTCCAAGGGTTGCTTCCAACCCTAGCTATTCTGCAAATCTATAATTCAACCCATTCTAACAAAATGATCTTGAAAATAATTTACCCTCCTTTCCTTATCTCTGCCTTCAAGTCATAATTATTGTAGGGTATTTCAGTGCTCCCTATTGATACCTATCTTGACTAGCATATTTTCAAAACACTTCCTATCACTTGATTCCAAAGTTTTCATAGACCACAAAAACCCCAGTAGGTTTACTGCACTTTTGGGAGGGGTAACTGGTAACCACTCCCTCCAGAACAAGGATTGAATGCTTCTAAATGCTGGCTACTATAAACTGAAGTGTTCATGTGCCCTTTCATACCCCAATTTGTACATCTTAAGATGCCTACCCAACTTATTTTAGTGCAGTAAATGTATTACAGATTTAATCTCCTTTAAGGGAACTTTCTGGAAAGTGTGCCATCACAATCTCTAAATGCACATCACATTTTAGCCAGTTGCCTAAGTTCATACTTCTTAAATTATACACAACGTCTTAGGAAAACATGAAAAATGTAGACCCATAATTCTTTTTCTTCAGTGAACTTAAGAGTTACATGAAACTTCTGCTCCATACATAATTCACACCCTTTCTTAAACTCAGAAACTTCGTTTCCTATTCTCTAAACATTGTCAGGATGTGATAATATATTTCCACTTCATGTAGTGGAATATATTGTACCAGTTCATAATTTTTGAGACTGAAAGTATTTGAAATATACTTCAGCTGAATCATCATCCAACCTGAATAAGGCAATTCCTATATGCATTCTCCTACATACTTATTTTTATTAAAAGCCACAGAGATAATTTATGATGATACCTACATAGCTAACCTTTATCCTCACTCAACACAGTGACCTCACTGCTCCTCCTCATTACTTGTATGGCATAAGGGTCATGGTATTAGATAAAAAATAACCAATAGTTTTCGAAAGATTGTCTTTTTACAGGTTTTATTTTACATGAAAGAGGAGGTGCTAATTTTCTTTTTTTAATTGATAAAGTATGACTGCCTCAAACTTGATTTCCTGAATCTCTGTGCAACTTTAGTAAATTTTTAACTTAGGAGCATGTAGATAGGGTCAAACTCAATTATTAGGGTTGTGAACCAGAAAAAAACTTCTTTAGTGCAGTCCTGTGTCTCAAGGATTAACTCCAGCGGCTCTTACTGCATATTCTAGACAGATTTTACTCTTTCTTGAAGCTTGATTCTAGAAGTTACGCATTTCCTCTTTATTTATTGATAAACTGTAATCATCTATTTCAAAGCTGAAGTCCTCTAAGCCAGTAATTTTGGAAGATTCTTAGTAACTCCACAAAACCTAAAACAAGGATTTGCCACTTCTCTTGGCCACTGCATCTAAGATCATGAGCCTCATTAACAACTGTTCCTCCACATAACCAGTTGTATAGCTCTGGTAAATATTTGGGACTCAATACAGAGATTGTCAGTCAAGATGAATACTCTGTTCAGACATTACTTTCGTAGAACTCCACACTCCAGAGCATTTCTCCATGGCTCATATTTGCCTCACTTATATTTACTGCAGCCATTCTGAAAAAGTCCATGAAGTCATTTATTTAAGGATACAAATTCAGATTATTCAGGAAAGATGTTTGTAAAATTGTAAGCTGTGCTCTTTTAAGAGTGTTTCACTCTTAAAATGAGTGAATATAATAATTCATTTTTATATGAACAATATACTAATATTGTTAGTATATAATACTAAATATTACTAAAT
>VXAX01004685.1:214328-239863 GCA_013399835.1 Leptocoma aspasia
TTTTAAATATATTTTATATAAACTATATTATTTTTAAACATATTTTATTTTTAATACAATAAACTATAGGAGCATAAGCAGTTTAATGAGAGTCCAAAGCAAACAAAGGTTTAACAGTCTTCAGGACTAAGATGGTTATAGACTAAACTGCTCTGCATGCTTTACCCTTTAGTTCTAGAATTGCTGTGTACAAAAAAACCCTATGACAAATATAAAAGGATTTGCGTATGCTTTGAAGTGATGATCAAGTACAACTCTGAAGCGGAACGATATTCCCAGTTTCATGTCTGTACTACCTGAAGGACAGTTTTACCATCCAAAATCACCTCTTGCTACTTGACCTATGGCAACTGTCTGTTGTCTACTACAGAAGCAATGCAAGCTCTCACTTGCATTTTAGAAGCTTTCAAGAATAAATGAAGTCAAACAGCACAGCATATTGCACGGGAAACTGTTCTTGTTACTGTATCTTAGATGCACCATTTATAAAGATGCCCTAATTGTTTCACTGCTATGTGAAGTTTGATTTATTGGATTCCATGCCATACTTTACATCATTCACAGCTTATGTATGCCTAAAAATCGAGAATGATGTCTGGCAGAAAATTAATTCCAGGACAACAGTATTATGCTGAAGATATTTAAAATACATTTACTTTCCAACAGCTATTGCTGCTCCTAAGCTGATTATTCAAAGAACAAAACCAGTTCTTTCCAATAAACAATACTACATCCCACATGTTATTCACAGGACAAACATACATACACTGTTCCAGGGTATTACCCTCTCAGGTCTTTCTGTAAATTAGCCACAAGCCTGCACTGGGTCTAAGCAAGAAAATGAGAGTAACTATTTACTGATAACCCACTTAAAACAGCTGAGTAAATTGTACCACACATTTAGTCTTGAACAGTGATACAGAGCAAGCATCTCACATTTTTCCACAAATGACAGATCAGAAAACTCTGAGATAATATGCATTTTAGAAGATTGAAAAGATTTTTAAAGTCAAGTTGCTTTCAGTCAGCATTAGATTATTCTAATGCATATTTGATTTCTACTTAAATGCATTATTCTATTTAAAATGTAACTAGCCAATAAAATCACAGATGCTTTTTTTGCCCACAGCTTTACCCTTCATCACTTTTTAGTGAAACACGAAAAAAAAAATTCAGATTTGCTTATTTTTAGTCTACATGTTTGATGGCACTACTGGCCTCTAAACTAGTTAATTTTGTTATTATACTGTGCAACTCTAAAAATCCAGCTTGGTAATACAACAGTCTTGTCAGAAAACAAAAGATCTTCTATACTTAAGAATAATAAAATAAAAGATTTGCAACAAGACATTTTTAAGTCATTGTAACAAATGAATCCTGTCAGTCAAAAACTGAACCTTGATACATATCCTGGGCTTCAACACACAGAATACATTCACAGAGATGTACTACTAGACAAACTTGAAAAGCTCATGAACCCACCAAAATCACACTAAGAAATATTGTACTGCATGTTTTAAAATAATCTATACAAAACAACTTTTATGCTATGGGAGGCTTTTACCACAAGCAACTTGCAACGGTGGGTGAAATCTGGGAAAGCCCCTTAAATTTTCATATGCCACCTCAGTGAAATTACCACATTAAGGAAAAGTGAACTTTAGGCATTGCAACCCTCCTTCTGCACTTCTGTATCACCTGCTTATACCTAGAAGGGATTCATTTTCCTGAAAGACAATACATGTATGCACCTCTAACTTAAATTAGTCCTAATTCAAGCTGAAGGCATTTCCATTCACAAAGCTCATATGTCCCATCAAGAATACTAATTTTGATTTAAAAATAGGGTACAAGATGCTTTTTGCAAAAGTAAGTATGGTAAAGAAATTTTCCAGAAGAGTTGTCATCGTATAGCACTGACTCTCCATGGGACGAGTTCACAAGAAATGTTTTCATTCACCATTATTCATCAAAGTATTGTACTAGCAAGTGCTTTGATGCTACCAAAACATTTGGTGGGGGCTGAAGGCTACGAGCAGGAAACTCCTCCTTTCTCCACAGCTGCCCCTCAGTTCCCAGGGAATTTCATCCACCTTCTAAGCAGGGTAGAAAGAGGGAAGGTGGCTCAGATGTCACTAGGACTGCAAAACAAAAGCTTTAAAAACTGTCACCAACCCCCCTGGACAGGGGCATGGAAACATGCCCTCTTCTCTCACTCCATACTCCTCAAACTTCCCACAGCCCACCACGTGCTGGGAGCATTGGGTAACCTCCCCTCTCCCCTGCCAACAGTACCCAGAAGCAGAAATGCAGAGTACCAGACAAGCAGAATGGAGGCTCAGCTTCACCTTTTCTTCTTCTTCTTGTCAGGGCCAGGCCCAGTAGAAAGACAATCACTGAACACCAGCTGCAGCACTACAGGCACACGTGAGCTCAGCCAGGGCCAGGGCCAGGGAGGATAACCCAGCACAAGCATCAGACAAGGACTGTAGGTGCTACCCTAGTCCAGCTCATTTACCATCGTGTATTTTCAGATCTGCCATAACTGTGATTACAGATTGTCCACCTCAAACCTGATGCCCTGTGGTCTTGAAGAAACACGAGTGACTCTGAATGTGTACAACTCATCTACTACTAAAATACTGTATGATCAGATTTTGTTCTCAGAAAGATTATGCCATTTACACTAGTCACTGAAAGAAAAGCCCAAGTAGGAAGAAAGTACTCAGCAGTAACATGTATCTCTTCAGCTGGTCTGGATTCTATCCTTGCTGCTATGGCAGGTAAGTGATTCATCTTACTCTGCAATATGATAAAGCAAAATCTCATTACTCCTTCAAACATATTAAGGCAGGAGTGAACTGCTGCATTTGACACCAAGGTTCTCTGTTTAGAAAGATCTTGAGTGTCTTTAGAACTCTTTTAAGAAGTATAATTTTAAACTCTTCTTCCTCCTTGCTATTTTGGAATAAAAGTAAAGAAGGGTAACCAATTTGTAATTCAAACCACAATTGTATTTTACATCTTAAGAGAAGCAATTTCCCCCCATTTCAACGGTGAAATGAAATACTTAATGAAATACTCTTCTGTACTTCCCAGGTTTGCTTTTTTTACCCTTCTAAAATTAAACCATCCTTCAAAGATTCATTTTCTCAAGCGGGAAATGCAGCATAAACTCTCATGCTTTTCACCTACACTTGCACTTGTCCCTGTCAAAGTTCACTGCCTATTAAGGCAGAGTAGTAAAGCTACGTGTTAGGCCATACTTAAATAAAGCAGATACATAGATGTGTGTGTTTAAGCATAAATACAACTACATAATGAAAAATGTATGAACTAGATGATGTATTCCAGAAAGAGATGTATCAAAAAACAAACAAACAAAACCTAACAAGACTCTGAACTTCAGTAAAGGTTGAAATTCTCAAAACTCCTTTGCCAGAGAAGCACTCACCAACTTACTGTAGTGAACACTCAGCTACAGGATTTAACAGCAGGCTCATTGTACCGCCTGTGTTTGCTACTACAGTGCACCTCACCACAAGTAACAGCCTGGAATTCAGCAGAAGAAGGGCTCAAAACACCCCAGGATTTCTCATCAAGGTTTAAAGAGAACGAGGGAATACCATGTCACCAGAAATAGTAATCCTATCTTACCCCTGTAACATAAAACGATAAATAAAAAAGACTCAAACTATACTGTTAAAGAACTACCCATGAGTGAAAACCACAATATAAAGGATCATAAACAAGAGACCTGTTGGATCATAATGCTTTGCTGATGTAAATGTAATAGACAACATAGGTAAAACTCATGGAACCTAGAAATAGTCTTCAAAAGATAGAGAAGAAAGCAACTAGCTCTGAGTCAAAAGGTTTTCAAATGTAAAAGACATTTTAACACGCATAATGTTTGCTACATTTCTCTTACATAGCTTTCAAAAAAAAGGTGACAATTATTGGTTGAAGTGTTTACTTACATTGAAGGCATTAGCTGCATTTTTATCATAATACTTCTTCTTTTCATACTTATCCCTGATGAAAAATTCCACAGCTCTGGAAGTAGCTAGTTTAAGGAAAATATGCATCCATATAAATAGTAACATCAACCTAAAAGCTCATTGCTTATTCAAATTAAAAAACTACACCTGATTCATCTCATTTTGTATTTTTAAAACAGCAGAAAAACCACTCTACGCAGAACAACTGCTGCTGCACTGCCCAAAGTGAGCTTCTTTGTACTACACAAAATTCATCAGTCTAATCTCTGAAGAAAACAATATGAGAAAGATAGAGTATAAGTAACTCAGTGTTTCACAATTAGGATATTTTCACTTGGTATTTGTAATCTACATGGCTGTAGTACTGAAAATACTTGAACAATGGTACTCATATATAGTAAATAATTATAATTTACCATGTTAACTTGGGAAAAATTACTTTCTCTTCATAAAAAATGTGAATTGTATGTACTGGTTCTCTGATTTGCACATTATACCATTTACTAAATGCTGATCATAAACACTTCTCCAAGATCATTAAATCCTCCATGAGAGTCTCCTGTTAAAACAAACATCCCTGTGGAAGGGAAAAAAAGCCAAAACTAGTGATAAAAAGATATGGAAGCAAAGATGGAAATAGCAGCAAGCATATTGCTGTAGAAAACCAGAACTGATAACCCAGTAGCTCAAATGCAAAAAGAAAGCCAGTTGTTTTCCTCAATTATTCTCTCAGCTTCATAAAGCAGCTCATCCAAAGCAGTGTGAATATTTCACATTTAGTAAAGCTGACTCTCTAGGATTTGAAGAATAAATTTTAACTACTTTGTCCAGCAATGTGATTATCCATTCAAAAACTGATATTGCAACTGTGAAAGCTCAGACTCATTGCCTCAAACTTCCAAAGCATTTTTCCTCAACTGATGGAAAGACACCCTTAGCTCCACATACTATGTCCTACAAATAACACTGAATTCACAGCACTCAGTACCTTCATTCTGTGCATCAAATTATATTGTCAAAAACCATAGTTTCAAACTGTATGCAAATGTCACCTGAGGACAGTTTTATAAAAGTTACAAAAATCAAAACACTGCTTTCTACCTCTTTCCAAATATATATAAATTGTAAAGGGCAACCTGAGCACTTGGAAGGTACAATGGTCTTAGTACTAATAGTGCGAAAAATTGTTTACTGTTGTTGGAAAAAACATTTTTCAACAGGAAATTAAAGCTGCCATACAAAAAAAAAAACCCACAATGACCCTAAAAGTTAGCTTCTACACTACAGCATCCTTGCCAAGTACCAGGGAAGGAAAAAAAATCCTTAGAAAGGTCACTCTTGTGATTAAGAAGCAGAAATGAGGAGGGATCTTTAGCAGGATATTTTGGGCCGATCCCACATACACATTTCTCCTGTATCTCCACTTTACTACCTTAAAACTCAAACTATATTACAGTGCTACAGGAAGTTAAACACTAATATAGATGAACATATACAAAATTGATCATCGCATGCAAAATATTTTCAATGTTTATCCAAAAAATTGTCCAGAATATAAGAATATTCACAAGCAGAACACTGACGACACACTAAGCTGATTTTGTAGTGATACAATGGGCAAATAAAAAAAGGGGAAAAACATCCATAACACAACAGCTTGTCATGAATGCCAAGTAGGCAAGTAGCTGCCAAAGCTCTGGAAAAATTGAGAAATAAATCAGAAATTGTTGGAATCACCTCTCCTGGCAGTACAGTGTTAATAAAGAAAACACAGGCAACGAATATTCAGTTAACTAAGTCCACCAGTTAGTCCACAACTATTCAAAAGGGTATGTAATTAATTCAAGGCATACAGTGTGAAAAAAAAAATTATTTTGAAAGTCTAGAAATTAGACTTTTGGTCTGATCTGACAAGAAAAGTTAAATCATTATTCTCCTGCAGTAGCACCAGTGAATTTAAGTTAGTTGCAGCAAAAAAACCCCAAACATCTTCAAGATCAAATTTTGAGTAAGTTTTAGTCAAAATAGTTGGATCATATGGCTAAAATGAAGTTATAGAATATTACAGCTGGAATACTATGGTGCTATCTGGTTCTTTTCTTATGAGGATGTATGTTTAATGCAAGAGCTACTAGAATATGAAAGAAGTATCTGTTTTGCTCAAGTACATTTTATAATAAAGAGTCTAAGCCTTCCAAAAAAAAATCTTCAGTCACAACAATATTGAGCGTTGTATCTAATAAACAGAAGAACCAGAATCATCTTTGTATATACCAAATTTAGATCAAGTTACAACTAAGTTTGTTTATCAGCTCCTGCAGCTAGGGAAAGGCTCAGCTCACTTAAGAGTAGGTGTGGATCTCATTATAATTAAAGAGTTACAATAAGATCAGGTGAAGCAAATCCTATCTATGCAGTAACTTCACTAAATCAAGAAAAAAAACCCCTAGATCTATATTAATGCCATTCTATATTATCCTTGTGATTCAGTAAAGGTATTTCATGAGAAAAGTTATTTATTGCCAGCAGATGGTTTTTCTTCCAACCCTTCCCGTCCAGGTACACAGTGATAATCACACACAAACTAACTGGTGGCCCTCCGAGAGCCTGGGTTTATTTATGTATTCCCATGCTACTCACCTAGAGAAAGAAATCCATGCTTCACTGGAGTAAGATGCAATGGCTTATTTTACTTTATCATTCAGCTCATTATTTCCTGATCAAATGCTTCTAAACTTCAGATGGCAGTTACTCAAGACAAAGAAAATATTCAAGAGGTCTCCAGTATCACTCTAACTTCCTACATACAGGGAGTTTATAAAGTCACCTCTTCTGAAAGCAAAAATAAATGGTGCTTGCCAAATCTCATTATGAAGTAGATTTGCTATGACTGAAGTAATTTAAATCTTTTCTGAACTGTTCTCAACTTCCACTGTCATTTCTTATACAACAATATCAATGAAATAAGTAATGTAAGCTGACAAATGTAGCAGTTCCTTGAAACAGTCATAACATCTCAATTGCATTAAAAGTCATTTCAATGTGAAAGCCAAAACAAAAAGGATACTGATCTGTTTGAGGTCTTCGGAAGTTCTCTGGCAGATTAGCTTCATAGAGTAGTCTTGCTTTAGTATTTCCCATTTCCTGCATGCACTAGGGAAAAGTGGTAGAAAACAGTTAGTTCGTGTCCTTCGATACTTTAAACTCTGGAACAGTCAGAATGCTACTGGAATGCTTAAGTGACATTACAAATTTTTAACTTGGAGACCTCCCTGTTGCCATAAGTCTTGGGAGATATGATCACGGCACAGGAGCGCTGCCTGCCCAGACTTGATGGACAAAGCTAGCAACATTGATGCTGCTTGCACTGTAAACTAACCCATCCAGGGAAAGGCAAGCCTTGATCTCTCAGGATGGCTCTCCAGACCAGGAAGACAGTGAGTAATAAAATTTGCCTGACGGGAAGGGGCTTCAGACTGGAGCATACCTGGAAGAGTCAGTGCTTGATCCGCCAAAAGAACACAACCAGGCATCACACAGATATGTGAGTGCTACTGTCCTGTCCCTTACTAAAAAGGCTTACAACACTTTTTCTACAGATACAACCAAGAAGTAGCTTTCGGAGTCCCTGGGGCAAGGTAGAGTATCTCTAAAATGGTAAGAAATGACAGGTAAACCAACTTCTGAAGTGAATTTTATGAACTTAGGCTCACTACAATAGAAGTATGATACATGCAAAAGCTAATAGGATTGTAAAACATGTAAGTTGGGCATCATGAAAAATGCAAATCTTTTCAGAAGTACTCCTGACATCCCTTCCAATCTGGAAACATATTTGAAAATATTTCACCTGTATTTGCTCTGGTGTCCATTGATCCAGGTTGACAGACTTAACCCTTGATATATGAACCCCAAGATTTCGATGTATTCCAGCACATCTGATGCAGATAAAAACACCAGTGTTCCAAGAAGCCCATCTTGGTCCTAAAAGGAATGGAGAAATAAATCAATTATTTTCAAAATTCCATGTCCTGTGAGGACTTTCTCTGGCATAATTCTATACCGACAACGTGAATGAACAAGCTTGAATAAAGGCTCACCTCTGTCTCTCTAGAATATCACTTTTAACAATTTCCAGTGTTAACAATTTTATCACAGATTTCTACTTCTAAATAATGTTACTAAATATTAACTAGTCAGATTTATCTAGAAAGTCGTACGTTGTGTCCACCTCCCCACCTCCAAAACAATACAACAAACAAGCTTTCTAAAGCTGGCTTACTAGCAACAAGATTATTGCTTGCTTCTTGAATAACCTTTATGGCTATGCTTCAGATGAAGCATCAACAGAAACCAGTAGAAGCTGTTCCTTTTTCTCCATTTAAATGCTTCTTAAGACATGCATCTGTATTTAACTTGAAATTAAATCAGGGCAATCATATTAATGTAATGAATACCTCATATAGCACAGACCCTACAAAAGTAGCACGCAAGCTCTTAGGAAATAATTACACAGACATTTGCAAAACCAACTGATAAAAATATCCATCTAAGAATGGTGGAAAACTGAGTATTTTCAGTATCCTTGATTTCTAAACTACCATTCACAGCCAAATGGATTTTCTAACAGAATCAGGCTGATTCATTAACCACCATTGTTTCTCAACTGTGCTGGCATGTTGAGACAGTTAAAGTATGCTGGCCTGAACTATCACGGTGACACTTCGGATTTTTCACTTGAAGCTACTATTCATTCTCTAATTAAACACATTTATATAATTTTATTCCAGCCCTCTACATCACCACTGCTAAAAGTACTACTTTGAAGTCCATCTAGTTCTGAGCTCTAAGGAGTTCAAAAATGAAATAATTACCATCAAAAGCAAGAAGGCGTATTGAAGAGTTGGAAAACATTTCAAGCAGTCATGTTCTGCTTTTGTATGACAGATGTGCCCCTAGACCACTCCTGTAACTGCAGTTGTTTGCATTTCAATATCAATATATTGTATGAACACTTTCCTGGGACCTACAGAAGAGCTTTGTGCATCCCTCTCCTGATCTTTTGCTTAGGACTGTGTTGGTTTGACTTGGCAAACACCCACAGAGCTGCTCATTCACTCTCCTCTCCTACAGGACAGGGAGAAAAGAGCAGGAAGGTGAGAAGACTTGCAGACTGAAAGAACAGTTTTATTAAGTGAAGCAAAAACTGCACACAAAGGGGGAAAAAAAAAAGAAAAGGATTTCTTCATTACTTCCCATGGCCAGGCAGCTGTGCAGCCACTTCCAAGAAAGCTGCAATTCAGCACCCACAACACTTGTTTTGGACACCACCATAACCAAGACTGTGCTTTCTTCCTTTCCTTGAGCATTTGTTGCTTGATCACTTTATCATAGAATGGTCAGCTCGAGTCAGCAGACATCTCAGCTGCACTTCCTGCCCACCCACCACTCAGCCTGAACTCTGAGGAACTGAACTCCAACTCTGAGGAACAGAACGAAAAAAGAAAAGCTCTGATAGTGTTTAAGCACTGTTCAAGCAATAGCCAAAACAAGAAAGCAGGAGAAATCCTTTCAGTTAGACTCCATTCTTTAGAATTGGTATATGAAAATCCCAAGACACATTCACAGATCCCCACATTTGCTGCAAGAAGCATTACTCTTACTAGCGGAAATAATGGCAATATTTTGGGTAATCATCTTGCTTTTAGTCTACCTTGTTCAATATCTCAAAAAGTCAGAGCACTTGATGTCTACTGCTTGACCTTTAAGACCATAATCATGAAAATGACTGGCAGCCTTCAAAATAAGTGCTACTATCATAAAATTAGATTTCAAGGGTCAAAAGACCTAGGAATTACTCACCAAAAGTAACATATCTTTTCCCACATGACAATTTTACGTTCCAACTACTACTAGTCAGATAAGAATGGTGAGACTGTTCGTAATGTGTCTTAAATACTTCAACAACTAGCAACCTATTGATCTACCTTTTTATTTCCCTCTATAAAACACTACAGACACAAAATACTCACTCTTACACTTGGTAGGTTTATATTACAGGAAGGCCTCACTTAAAATTTATACCACTTTTAGTTTTAGTGCTCCAGGATAGAGTTTTGCAGGTCATTTGCCTCAACCTATTAATCAGGTTTCAGCTAAAATAGTGCATCAGAAGAAACTTAATAAAAAAACCTTCATAGCCACTCCACTAAGGTAGATCAAGTACCTCAGTTTATGCAAGATTAATCTAGCCATGACAGTTTAGAAACAGATAAGATAAAGTCTTGTGTACCCAAGAGCTTCTCCAGTTTTCCCCTTGAAGTATAACCTATGTGTCTTCTAAAAACTGGAGCCAGTTTTGATCAGGTTACTACAGGAACAGAAGGTGTTTAACTACAGTATCTGTATGTTGTCCAAGTCCCTATCCTGATAGGGTGTTTACACAACCACTATGAACTTTTTACAATGGATGAATTTGTACAACTAAACAACACATGAATTTCCTATTCTTCAGGTACTGCCTCAGCTATGAGATCCCAGACAGGCAAATTCCACACTAATGAGACAAGACTGGAAGGAGGACTTGACATGACTGAAGTCTAAATAAAGGGATAGATTATTAACCTTGTAGGTAAAATATTACACTTGAAACTTTTGTTAACAAAAAGTAAGACAACTTTTGAAGTAGATGGCCTTCTCCCGGAAAAGAGCAGTTTTGTATTTTCCCAAAAGCTCTAATTTCATTAATTAGTACTTGTTTATGAAATAAATTTTGGAAATCCAATATATTTATGCAATGAAGGAACAAATTAAACAGTGGAATAACAGGCAAACCTGAGGCCAGACAAAAATATTCATGTGTAACCTCTGAATTTAATTAGGAGTAATGACAATATGCAATATTAAACACTTCAAATTAAAAATGTTTTCATTCATCCAAATCAATCATAACCACAGTTAAGCACTAGGCAAGAGAAGTCAGCAAATATTTTCTGTGTGTGCATCAAACCAACTACGCTTAACCAAACAGTCAACTAAAGCCTAGGCTGCAAACGTTTCTGTGTGTAAAATGTTTAACAGTAATTCAGAGTGATTCAATAAACAATTTACAGTTTTGTCAATTCCGTATGAAGTCAGGATCCTTATTTCTGTACACAGGAATAACTGCTGTACGTATTTTTGCTAGCCAATTAAGAAGACATATCTGGCTTCAAAAATGAAGACTGGACACCAAGAATCTTGATGACTGCTATTTTATACTATTTAAACACCTTTACATGTCATTAGTAATGCTATCTCACCTACCAAGAACTGCACTATAAACTGCAACTCCAGTCAGCCAATAGTAACACGAAACACTTGTCATGTTTAACATAAGTTTTAATAGAACTGTAATTTTGTTCTTTTGAAAGCCATTTGAATTTTTACTAGAAGTGCCAATGTGCACTTCAGCAGCTTGCTGCACCACGCCAGTATAAAAATACACTTGAAGTTACTTCTTTAGTCATGTAAGATATAGATAACTGCTTGGAAATATTTTCAGTCTCTTTCATCCTTTACTAAAGGTAATTTTACAAAAAAAGCCATTGGACTAAAAATGACCAATATTTATACTAGACTATATACTAGAATACTGTGAAGTCCCTGGAACACTGCCCAGCTGAACAAAGGAAAAAACTTCAGCAACCCAAAGACAGATTGCTGCTTCCAAGAGAAGAATCAATATTTTTTCTTCACACTAAACTTTCTTTTCCATATTTCTATACATCGTTCACTGGTTAGACATAAATTCTCATTTCACTTCTTAGCAGGTGGCTGTGAAGGTGTGAGCTATCTTCCAGAGAAATCATGACAAGATTCTCAATGCATTAGATCATATACAATTTAAGGAATCCTTAAAATAACGAGATTATTTTTTAGGTGCACAAGGTTTATTGTGTGTATTTAGTCTGACAACTGTAATTCAGTTGCCTTCATAAAAAGGAGTGATTAATTTTGACTGAAAATTTAAACACAGCACAAGTGCAAGCTTCTTGTAAGAGCTAAACAGAAAGGTGGATTTGAGCCATAATACAGCTTCACAAAAATTAATTTGGAGTCTTGGCTATTACATGTTAAATGCAAAACACCAAGCAACATTTCCCAATATTTGGCTTGGCTGGGATGGAGTTAGCTTGCTGCATTGCAGCTCCTATGGAGATATGCTTTGGATTTGTGACCAAAACAGTGCTGGTAACAGTAATGCTCTGGCTACAGCTGGACAGTGCTTGCACCGAGTCAAGGACTGCTTTTCCATCCCTATCCAGCAGGCAGGGAGTGGGCAAGAGGCCAGGAGGGAAGAGTCAGGGACATCAGACCCCAACTGACCAAAGGGACATTCCCAAATACATATTAGAATTCAATCAGGTGCATAGAAACAGTGCTAACTGTGGCATATTTATGGTAGCATATTTATGGAGTCCTTTATTAGAGACCATCTGGGCTCTAAGAATGAAATAAATATGTAGCCACCAAGAAATAATGTATCTTTAAGTTTTCAGAGGTTTTAGATAACTCATGAATTTAAGAAAAATCCTGGAGAGTTTATTTCTAGTTACAGTAGACTTCCATGCCAGTACAGTTATTGCATAGAACCAACATTCCCCCTACTCACAGAAATATCTACAGCTATTAAAAAACTGTGAACATTCCAAAAACCAACTTCAGCTGTTTAAAACTTAAGCAATAAAGAGCTTGAAAGCAATTTACATAATTTTAGATAAAAGTCTTCAGATAAGTTGATTTCAAGCCAATTTTTAAATTGCTGAAAAAGTTATCCAATCTCACATGCCATTCTTTCATTCCAAAGTGCACATCAAAGTGTGAATTTTGTGAAAAAGGCATCATTTTTACATATTCTCTGGTGAGGCGAAAGCTTTTCTCTCAACATATTTCAAAATCTTTCCCACTTTTCGCTCACACTTGTCTTTTTTCAGGATACAATTTTTGATGACAGATTTCTTCTTCATATTATTTAAACTGGACTCATACCTTGCACGTGCTTAATGTTTGTGCACGTATTCCCAAGTATCACTTTCTTCTCTGTCCCCACTAACTCACTCAGTAAGGACCATGTATTCTGCTTCACTATTATAGAAATAAGCTGACTGAAGAAGCCACAATAAAAATTTACACATGGCTTACAAACTCTCCTTTTGCACTTCTACATGATACAACCATCTATTTGTAAGTACAGCTGACATACATCTTTGGGCAAGAATAATGACAGAATTGTAATGCTGAAGCTGGTATAGTGCATTTTCAAAGGAAATAAAATACAAAGTACATTACTGTTTGTATGTCCAATATTTAAGTTTTATTCCAACTGCTCAAGTTTTATTTTGCACAGCACAAGCATAGTACTGCATCAGGTACAAAACAAGGCTTACACAACACGGTCAATTTAAAATGCTGAGGAAAAAGTACTTTTATTAGCATTACAAAAAATGTGAAAGCCTCATATACTAACTGTATATGAATCCAAGCAGTCAATACAGTGTGAAACATTGCTTTAGCTCTCCATCTGATTAGTTAAAAAAATCTTTTAACTTTTAAACATCTCAGTCAACACTCCATCCTCTACTCAGCTTCCACCTGCAGTAAGAAATATTACACACTACCAGGCAAGACTGGGCCAGAGTAGGAGAACCTGTCACACAAACACACTAGGAAAAAAAAAAAAGAAAAAAGAAAGAAAAAGGAAATTAAAAAAGCAAGCAGTGGAGAGCAGAAGAAACTAAAAAGAGACAGAAGAAAACGAAAGTATTTGAACATGACAACTGGGAGACATCCACAAAACAGCAAGAATAAGATCACTGCAGATTTGACTGTAAAGTCGAATGATGATGGTTGCTTCCCTTCTTACACCAGTTCAAAGTTTCCTTCCCTGCATCAGTCCACCACCATCTGTTCAGCTTACTGTAACTGCAGTTAATACTGCAACACTCCTTTTGCTCAATACAGGTGCTGACCTGTATTGAGCGAACATCTTAAGTTACAGAGAGAACATAGAGGTCTGAATTGGGGTGAAAAAAGCAAGCATGAAGCCTTTCAATTTTACACGTGTCTCAGCAAACAATCCTGAATCCTTTACAATATGTGCATAAAACCACCTTGCCAGGAAACCAGTAAGTTTTGAGACAAAGTTTTAAATGAAAAAAGCTTGTCAAAACTAGCTTTAAATATGGTTTAAATATGATAGAGGCACATAAACACAAAGTTAGTTTTCACTTTACATTCTTGCAGTTACCAGTTAGAAATTCTACAAGGAAGGAAGCCAAGTATTACACATAACAGAGTACTAACTTTGCATCTCTAATATTGTCTGTAGCAAACTGATCTTGGGCCAAAATCTTTAAAGATTTCTGACAGACTACAATTCCTTTTTTCTCTCAACACCACCCTGCCTGTCCTTTATCCATAGCGCAGTGAAGTTACTTTAATTCTCATTTGTTTCCCCAAATCCTGCTGCTGTTTGACAGACTTGATTTGCCAAAGAACTGGCTCCATCTTGTGGAACAGAGAATTAACTACAAGAAAATCTACACACCTGACTCCCTGAGTGTTGATAGTTCCCAAAAGCTGTCACTTTTGGCCAAAGAAATCCTCAGTTGTTGCATCAATCCAAGCATACCCATGCAATGCTCTCTCTTTGCATTACTCCCACACCCAATTGATACTGCTCAAGTGGTCTGCTACTCAAGATTTTAACCAAATTAGGAAAGAATATCGAAAATATCTGTAACTTCTCCAAGCTGAGATACAAATAAAGATTGTGAACAGGAGACAAGCACCCTTTCATAGCAGGTAGAGAGAAAAGAAGGAAAACACATAGGCAGCAGTTGTATTTCATGTAATTCAATTAAACACAAGAAGATCAGAGTCAACACAAAACAGTCGCTTCTCCAGTGGCTACTCAGGGAAGAACAAAAGAACAAGGCAGAACTTACAGAGATTCCTCCAAATATATACTATATATTTGGAGGAATCTCTGTGTATATATATATATATATATATTTCTCCAAATATTCCTCAAAATATAACAAATTATAGACAACGATTAAATCAAAATAATACTGAAATGCTCCCAACAAATAATTTACTATCATGCTTTTTCAGTCTAATCCTGCTGGTTCAAAGACCATCTCTTACTAATTTCATTGGCAGTTGCTTAGCTTCTCATACAAAAGGTAGATCCACCATCTCCATTGCTGATTCACAGACTCCTGGGCTGGATGGGGTGGGGAGACTGAAACAACTCCTTCGAGAAAACAGCACCCACCCACCCCCAAGATGAAAAGCTTAATTGCAATGTTAATGTTCACTGAAAGAGACTTCATGAATTCAGCAAATTCTTGAAAGAATAAAAGATCTTGCATAATGATCTTGAAGCAAAGGAAATCACACGAGAACCACAGCACAAGAATCTTTATTCTATGAAATGTTCTTCAAGGCCCTTGAACCTTAAGTCTTTTGAGACTACTGATAAAGGACTATTTACTTGTCACTTGATCCACTGAATTAGTTTCTGATTAAACAGAACAAATAGCCTGAAGCATGTTCTCAGTCACATCTACTCTGACATTAAGCATAATTTCCTTTACAGTAGAAGAGGCTTCCTTGCTCTATATCCATACCCATGACTGGGAAAACCACACAAGCTCAGTCTTTATGTGCTTTTAAGGTGTCAAAGTATGCAGAAAAATACTGTTTTATATAAACAAAGGCAACAAAGGGCATAAATGGTAGTTGTTAGCAGTCTCTCACAGCTGGCTTAGTAAGCCTGTGTTCAGAGAGTCAAGACCAGAATTTGGAGCTTAAAATTTACCATATTTAGAAAAGTGTGACAGGAGTTCAAACAAGAACTGCTTGTAACAGGCTGTTTTCATATTTTTAAATAAAATCAAACTCAACAGCATGAAGTTGCACTGAAGGCAGACAACAAGTACACTGTTCCAGAGTCCAGCTTAACAGCAGCTAAACTCATGTGGTTCAAGGTACACTGCAGGAACAGTGGAGAGACAAGCCTTAGAAGCATTGCTTAGCTATTTTTAGCCAGTATCTGGGAGGTGGTAAAGAGTTTCATGGACAGAATTCCTCCAAGTTTGTCTTTTGGTTTGGATAACCATTTTTCATGAAAGCCATCAAAAAACCCATTAAGCACAGACCTATTCATAACTCCAGTTAGGCTCTGTGGAAGCATCATGAATGAAACTCTTCCCCTGCACAACCCTGTCCCACCTCTATAAGTCAGAGAGAGAAATACATATCAGTTTCAATTATTCCTTCAGCTCACTTATCCACTTGCTTCTGTAGCATCAAAGATTGCTAAAAGCATTTCAAAGAAATTTCAAGGGTTGTATCAAGCCTCAACTAGAAAAGAAGTACAGTGACATGAATGTTCCTTCAATTCTGTGTTTAAGCCACAAAATCAAGTGGTTGGCTTCATAACAACTTTAATTCTGGAATGCATCCAAGTAATTTAAAACAGCAAAAGCTTTATACAGAAAATTAAGTGTGGAATATGAAAGTGCAGTTTGTAAATAAGATGACTGGTTGGTTACATTAGTTATCAGAGATACACATGTAATGTCAGTTTATTCTTGAAATGAACAGGTCTTTTTCTTGTCTAACAGCCATTTGGCACAAGCAATCTTCTAAGGTGACAAAGTGAAAGAATTTTTTTTGCCTTATTAACAAATTCCTTTTCCAAAACGAAGTCATTTTGTCAAATATTAGGTGATTATAGGACATAAAAGCTAAGTTGTGAAATAAAATACACTATTTAGAGTTCAGCATAAAGTTATATACACAAATACACAGTTGATCCCTCCTCATGTAAATTAAAAGGCGATTATGATGATTTTTTAGGATTTGTTCCCCAAAACACCAAGACCTCCTATTTATCTTAGAAATGAGATGACAGGATTTAAAAAGAATACCTATCTCATTAGAACTCTTACTTTTAATGAAAATACCACCTTAACTCAGTGTTTTGCAATGAAACTTCCTTTAAAACCACCTCCCAAAGTTTGCATTCCTGACTTGGAAGTACTTCACACCTCAGATTTCACCCATCCTCACACTACCCAGGTAAGCAGAATCATAAGCAACTTCTGAACTGTCAAGAGAGCAGCTCCTGACCCTTGGCTAGCAACCACGCCTGGACAGCCTGAGCACATGTCTGGGACTGTACAGGGAGAACACATGCCACAGCACTCCTACCAGCCTTGTGGGTGCTACAGCCCCCTTTGGAAAGTAAAGCCAGTGCCCCAAGTATCAGAGATGACAGGGGTGCCAACCCTGGTACATTCAATAACCTAACGGCTTCAGAAATAAAATTCCAATTTGGCTAAGGGGCAGCACTCCAACTTTATCCTGCCTGTTCACTCGTGAAGAGAAAGACTGCTTGGGTCAGAGTTCAGGCTGCAAGAATAAGGTGTGCAAGCTATCTTTTCCTGTTAGCAGCATTTGGTACTTTCTAAAAAAGACAAGATTATGTAGCATATTACAGTATTAGTAGAAAGCTTCTGGAGCAGGTCTTGACTGCATTTCTTCCCTTGTCAGCAAGGAAATGCTAAAACACTTACTGTTTTAAGTTTACAATTTATATTCCTTTTATATGCAGAAATAAAAGGAAAATGGGGAACAGTGAGCTCTTACAAAATATTTTAATAAGCTGATAGCTAAGCATTAAGTAAAAGCATCACTGAAAACAAAAAAATTTATAGATCTACACTACTCTGTTAGGATCTAACAACCCCTCTGCATACCCATGCAAAGGATAAAGATTATATAAGCACCTGCTTCAAAAAAGCCCTTCCATCAGTAATTGAAGTTCTTCCTTTAACTATGACAAAAACCTCAGAGATAAGATTTGTTTGCAGGACAGGCTTATAATGTAGCCTGTTTGCCATAGACAAGAATGACCCTTTTTCTACCAGAGACATCATCTAGCAATTGCATTAATCAGCTTCCCTTCGCCATTTTTCCTCAAATGTAACTGAAGAGATCCTTAAGTAAACACTCCACAAACTGTACAACCTCTGTGTAGTCCTCAGTGACTCCAGAGACAAGCTTTCTCGTACAACACAAAGAAGGTAAATGCACCCCCATAACCGCTCCAACAAGAACCTAAATTTGAAAAAAGATGCAAAGAAACCAGAGATTCAAGCTTCTTTATCCAAGAGCCATAGAATCAGAGTCTTTAAGGTTGGAAAAGACATCTTAGATCTTAAAGTTCCACCATTAACCAAACACGGCCAAGCACCATATCTGCCTGTTCTTTAATACTTCCAGGGATGATGATTCAGCACTTCAGGCAGTGGAGCTGGGCAGCCTGTTCCAATGTCTGACCAACTTTTCAGGGAAGAAATCTTCCCCAATATCTAATCTATACCTTCCCTGGCACAATTTGAGGCCATTTCCTCCTGTCCTGTCACTGGCTGCCTGGGAGAAAGGGCCAACCTTCGCCCAGCTACCTCCTTTCAGGGAATTGTAGAGAGTGATGAGGGTTCCCCTGAGCCTCCTCCTCTCCAGGCTAAACAACCGCAGCTCCCTCACCTGCTCCTCACAGGACTTGCATTCCAGATCCTTCACCAGCTCCACTGCCCTTCTCTAGAGTCACTCCAGCACCTCAGAGTCCTTCTTGGAGTCAGGGGCCCAGAACTGGACTTGAACTAGATTTGAGGTGCAGCCCCACCAGTGCCAAGCAAAGAGGGACAATCACTGCCCTGGTCCTGCTGGCCAGACTATTGCTGATAGAGGCCAGGATGCCATTGGCCTTCTTGGCCACCTGGGCACACCCTGGCTCATGTTCAGCTGCTGTCAACCAGCACCTCCAGGTTTTCTTCCACCAGGCAACTTTCCAACCACTCTGCCCCAGCCTGTAGCACTGCAGGGCGTTGCTGTGACCCAAGGGCAGGACGCAGCTCTTGGCCTTGTTGAGCCTCACACAACTGATCTCAGCCCAGCGAGAGAGCCTGTTGAGATCCCTCTGTGGAGCCTTCCTGCCTCCTTCCAGCAAATCAACAGTCCCACCCAACTTGGTATCACCTGTAAACTGACTGAGGGTGCACTCCAGCCACTCATCCCGATCATTGATAGAAATATTAAACAGGATTGGACCAAAGACTGAGCCCTGGGGAACCCCACTAGTGACCAGATGGATGTGACTCCATTCATCACTCTCTGGGCCTGGCCACCCAGTCAGTTTATAGTGAAAAGTACACCTGTTCAAGCAAGCCATGAGGAGGCAAAGTAAAGTGCCAAATTTCAGGCTCTAGACGGTAGAAATACACTGATATAATCTAGAATGACCAGCCAAATTGTTTCTTGTACCAATCCTCTCTGCTATATTCGTTTGTGTGGGGATGGAGTTTATTTTCTTCATAGAAATCCCTACGGTGTGCTCTGAATCTGTGACCAAAAGAGTGTCAATAACACACCAATGATTTTAGCTATTGCTGCACAGTGTTACATAACATTGAGGCCTTTTCTGGTCTTCAGACTGTCCTGCCACTGAGGAGGCTGAGGATGGGCAAGAGGGGGACACAGAAGGGGACACAGCTGAGATATCTGACCCCATCTGACCAAAGGGACATTGCATACAACACTGTGCTCAGCAATAAAAGCTGGAGTAAGAAGGAGAAAGGAGAGACATTTGGAGTGAGTAACTACATAACTGTTATATGTGACAGAACCCTGCTTTCCTGGAGAAGGCTGAACACCCACCTGCTGATGCTAAGTAGTGAATTAATTCCTTATTTTGCTTTGCTTGTGGGCACAGCTTTTGCTTTACCTGTCTTTATCTCAACCCATGAGTTCTCATTCCTACTGAGTCTCTGCCATCCCACTGGCATCCACAAAACCCACATTCACTGCAGACATTCACCTACATTCCTCCTCTACATACTGTCTCACTTCCTCTTCAGGTTATGTAGATGAGATCAAATAGATTTTTAGGCTGCACCATTCATCTCTCTTACCTACCAGAGAGCCTACTGGCCCACCCTCAAACACTAATATACCACAGTTCTCAGGCACAGGAATGGCTTACCTTGCAAATGCAACTCTGGTCTTGCCCCGTGAGTTTACTGTAACAATATTATCAATCTTCAGAGCAGAACTTTCAGTGGAGCTGAGGGTACTAAACTAACAGAAGACCAGGGGCAAAGAATAGGCTAAAGAGGACAGGCAGAATCATGCCTTTTCTCCACTTGAAGCTCCAGTGTCATAGACACAAACCCTTCCCACAAATGCCCAGGACCTGCATGTCAGGGTAGCTACACCCCAATACTGCACTCTGCCCAAATCTCAGCAAATGGATCACACCTTGGAGTGCTTCAATACCCCTCCCTGAAGCTAGGTTTGGGCCAATACACACAACAGAAAGTATCTATGCTCTGTGAGATGTATCTTTTAAAGAGAAGGTGTTAAACAATTTCTGTATTTCCTCAGTCAGTGAACAAAAGAACTATAATCTAGGCATAAATTGACTTCCTGAGGTCCCCTAGATTAACTTGATGTTTCAATCAGCTCTAATTAGATCATGCTGCTTAGGGCTTTGTTCAGTTGTTTTGAACAACTCCAAGGTATATTTCACCAACTCTTTGAGGAAAGGTTCAGTCCAGTATTTGAAAATTTTGTCTTTTTTATACCACAAAGTAACGTATTTATATCCAATTCAAATGTATCATGCCACACATTCAAGGTTTAAATGTGCTTTGCATTTTTCTAAAGGCATCTTCTTGCTTCCTAAAACTATGCTGGTCTCCTGCATGATGATACTAAACTAAATATAATTCAAACTAACACAGTTTAACATTCCAGCATGACAGACAATCATCAATATTCAGACATCATTACATCAGCTACATGTGACTGAGAAAGGAAAGAACAAGTTTACTTTTAAGTAGTATTCTTCACAGGTGATTTAAATAGATTTACATTTCAAAAAAATTGAGAGAAAGTTGGGAGGGCTTTTTGTGCAAGGTATTTTTCCAAAGTGATCTTCCGTACTTGTGTAGAAAGTAAGTTCTAGCTGTACAGAATTTTTCCTCAAAATATAATTTTCTTCAGATGCCAGAAGAGAAATGGAATACAATACCAAAGCAGTCAGCTGCATTCAGTCTGGAATACAGACCTGTGAGTATGAGTTCAAAGCAGGATTAAGGTTGCTTGAGAAATTATTAATTCTCCAAATGTGCTCTCAAAAATCTGCAAGCCTGTCAAGCATGAGATCTTGGATCTGTTCTATTTTTCAAATTCTCACTTAAGACCAAACACTTGACAGAATTTTGTTCCATAAATATATTCTTGGAGTAACTTTTTTTAAGCAGGGACTCCATGAACACCTAAGCTCCACAGAAATTGCAGTGAAAAAGACAAGTGCCAAGGGGTATTTAGCACCACCTATTTCAGAAGTTGCTTGCTCTATGCTGCAGAACACCTAGAAAATGGAACCAAAGCTTCAGTCTTTATTAATGAGAATGACAGTTACTTTGTACTTCAAACACACAAGAAACCCTCAGCAGTTGTGGTGGATAAACCTTGTCTGGTCATCATGCACCCACCAAAGAGAAGAAAATAAGATAAAAACCCCCATGGGTCAAGATAAAGGCAGTTTAATAAAGAAAAGCAAAGACCATGCGCAGAAGTAAGAAGAAAAATATTTATTCTCCTATCAGCAGGTGATATCCACTTCCTAGGACATGAGGTCTCTACACAGTTGGTTGCTTTGGAAGACAAACCCCTAAAACAAAACCTCTCCTCTCCACTCCCCTGCTTTCTCTTAGCTATTACTTTGTCACTTGTTACATCCTGTCCCTTAGGTTTGTTTGGGTCAGCTGTCCTGGCTAGGTTCCCTCGCAAACTTTCACCCACCTCCAGTCCAGTGGCCTTTGAGGGGATGCTGAAGAGACAGCCTTGATGCTGCACTTGCAGTGCTCAGCACCAGCTGAAACACTGGCATGTCATCAACACCCCTCTGGAGCTGCAGAGCACCATGAGAGCTGCTATGGAAAGTTACCCCCCCTCAGACAACACCAGTACAGCAGCTCAGTGCATTCAACGTTGAGGATAACCCAGGTATCACTTGGCAATGAGAACAAAGACCAAAAAGCCTGCACTCAGTGTCTCGCTGACATGCCTCTTTGGTTTCACCCCTGCTTAAGTGCTCAAGCACACTTTCTCTGTGGATCTAAAGGGTGCACATAAAGTGTGGCATTTGCCATGTTTAAAGGGATATTTCTGTCATTCTACAGATAACAGGCAACTGAACAAACACCCCATATATATACCTTAATGGGATAATCAGTCCCTATATTATAAAAGCATCATTACTTATCAATACATTGGTTGCTTCTATAAATTGTTATGAATGACAAATTTAAACCCAAATTGCTTCAGCACACAGTGCCAGGAGCTTATTTCAAATGATCATTCATTTCTGATTGTCCCTACTGCCATGTTTTGAATCCACCTGCAAGTTCAGCTGCATTCAGAAATATCAGGTTACATGATGAATCACTTCCACTGTCTTTTGCAGAATTTCTTATAGGACTACTACTGCCTTTAAACCTACCAATGAAGTCCAGTACTACGAAACTTTATTTATTTCCATTCAAAGACTTCAGTAAAAATGCATTGGATTCTTGTACAGCAATCAATAGCTGAATGTGGAATATTGCATTCTTTTTCTCATCCATGCAAGAGAGAAAGTCACCTACTTCATTTTTTTTCTTATTTTTTAAACACAAAACCATAGCCTGGCACAGCTTGTAGAGAAAGAACTGCTCCTCTACCAAACCACACCTGCAAAGTCAGTTGCTTGGCAACATTGCCTCCAACTATCACACATGGCTTGTCCACAGCTCCACTCTGGCAGGCACTGAGCTACAGTCTCTACCTCTTTTCCTCCATCATCTACCAGAAACAAACAACTTTCCTGAAGAAAGGAAAGGGGCAATTGACAGTTTAAGGCTACTGAGACAGGCAGAACCAAAAAACCACGCAGATCAGCTTCTCCCATAAAACTTGTCATGAACTCCGTAAGCTACAACATCAGCACTCTCTACCACAGATTTGCAGCACAAGGATGTTCTCTGCTCCTCCAAGTTCTTCCTCCTCTTCAGACTGTTACCTCAGAGCAGAAGAGCATCTGGCTTCTCTGGTCAGAAGAAGACAAATCTCATCAGTATTTTGGATAAGCAGGAAACAAGGCAGGAACTCAGGTTCTCTTGATTGGGTTGTTTCATAGCACTGGGCAGGAGCTCCTTGAGAATATCTACTCATACAAGTAATGGAAAGCAACAAGTGATCAAGACAAGACAGTGGAAGATAAGCAGGAGTTAGCAGTATATCACATAATCAGAGTCTACTGTAAACAAAGATGACTATAAATAGGTATCAATTCAAATTTTAAATTTGCCAAGTTATCACTAAGACAATAAAGCAGTTTTGTTTGAATGGATTTTTGTGAAGCCGTTCAAGAGAAAAATGTTAAGAGAACTAATATTGCTCAAGCTCTCAGCAAACATTAATCAAATAAGAAGCCAGAATGGAAGAAAAACAGGAATCTGTAGTATCTTTGGTAGATCTGTAGAATCTTTTTTGCCCCAGTCTTCCAGAGGAAATTGTTGTTAGTCATAACATGGAGTTCAAACCAGTAGTATTAAGATCCAGGGCAATTTCTGACACAAGGGACACTAACTCCGAGCAACTTTCTACCAGCTCTACAGAGCAGTTAAAGTTGTGAAGGTATTCTCCTAGATAGACTTAAACATTTCAGTCAAACACAATATATGAGTAACCCTTTTACCATAGCATCTCAATTCTCAGTTGCTTTAAATGGCTAGATTTGGTCCTTTTTGTCTCTGGATGCACAAACGACAGCAAGATTTCTGTATTTCTTGAAAACTCAAAGTTCTGCTACAGTCTGCATTTATTACTGTTTAATCACTTTCTCATAAAGGATTTCAACTTCAAACAAAGAATCTACTTTGAATTGACATAGACTGCTACTTGCACCCTGGGGAGAAAGAGGAAACAAATTACATGGTATCTGCATTAGGACTCCTTATCAGTTTCTAAGTGATACAACAACTGAAACGGATCTGAAGTAGCAGAGACTGGAAGGGACCCTGGAAGACCAGCTAGTCCAAGCCCTGGTGCTCAGAGCACAGAAAACACAGCAGGTTGCTTTGGGCTGTTCCCAGTCAGATTTTTGATGCTTCCACATTGCATGCTCCACAGCCTCTCCAGGTAACCTGATCCTATTCAGCCTTTCCTGGAGTTAAAAAACAAAAAAGCCCCAAACAAACAAACAAAAAACCAACCAACAACTTCTTATCTTTCAGTGGAATTTCCTGTGTTTTAAATTGCATTCACTGCCTTTTGATCATATCACTAGGTATCACAGACAAGTTTGCGTCCACCATTTTTATTTTCTGTCACCAGGTATTTATTAAACACACACGTAAGGACCCCCCAGCAGCCTTCTCTCCTCCAGGTTAAACAATCTCAGTGCTCTCAGCCTCTACTTAACTGCAAGGCACACTGACCTTCCCCTCCATGCCACTTTGCTAGCCTTGCTCCAGTCTGTCCCTGTTTCTTTGTGGAGCCTGGAACGGGACAGCACTACAGATGCAGTCACCAGTGATGAGGAAAGGATCTCCTCCCCCCACACACTGACCACTCTCTTCTGGAAGTTCAGTCCAAGATACTGTTTGCCTTCTTTGTGGCAGGGGTGCATTACTGATTCATGACTAATTTTTGATCCTCAGCATCTCTTCTGCACTGCCAACACCCCCTCCCTAGGGACAGAGCTTTACATTTCCCTTTGTTGAACTTCCTAACATTCCTGTTGGCTCATTTCTTCCACTTGTTCACTTGTCTGCTCCTGAGTATTAGCACATCCAGCTGGTTTATCAACCACCCCTCCCAGTTTTGCATCCCAACAAGTTTGCCAAGGGAGGGGTCTATCCTGTCACACAAGTTATTAATGAAGATGTTAAACAGTGCTGGCCTCAATAACAAACCCTGAGCTACACCAGAAGGGACTGGCCTTCCCTCAACTTTAGGATGTTGATCACCACCCCGAGCCTGACATTTTAACCTCTATGCTATTTTCAATCCACCTCACTGTGTCTTTATTCAGAAAGCACTTCATCAACTTACCAAAGAAGAAGTTACAAGACAGTTTCCAAAGCCTCATGAAAGGTCAAGGTAAGAAAACACCCATTGTTCTCTTCCACCAAGCCAGTCATCTTGCTTGGTTCAGTGTGAAAGGCTGTTACCAGGCTGGTCATTACAGACCCTTGATTAATCCATACCAATTACTGCCCACCATTTTTTTTCATGTGTTTTCAGGATTATTTGGTCTGTGAGTTTCCAAGAACAGAGGCAAAGCTGATTGGCCTGCTGTTCCCTAGATGTTCCTTCTTGCCCTCTTCTTCTGCCCTACTAGAGATAGTAAAGACATTTGCTTGAGTTCAG
>VXAX01004685.1:249162-361605 GCA_013399835.1 Leptocoma aspasia
CCGGCCGGGAGGCGATGGGGTGCGCTGTGCCCTGGAGCCCGCCCCGCCCCAGCGGGCCGTGAACACCCCAAAACACACAGCCGAGGGGTGTGCCGGCGTCCGTGGGGTCGGACACCCCTGTCCTTGTATTTACCAACCCACCGGCGGCAAATAGCCCAAAACACAGCCAAGGGATCCGCCGGCGTCCATGAGATTGGGGCACCCTGTCTCCTTGGACAGTTGTCTCTTTCTCCGGGCCAGTGCTGGGGGAGAAAAAAGAGGCTCTGACAGCCTTTTGATTGAATGGACATTGCCAAAGGCAGACCTTGCCCTCTGAACTTTCTCCGAGAGTACGTGTTTCTGCCTGAAACAAAGCTTTACAGGCAGCAGAGACCTTACAACGAGGAAACCGGTGCGTTTCCGCTCTTGTGTAGGTGGTGAGATGCTCTGCGGAAGTCAAGAGTTGGATCCAAAGTACCTGCAGAAAAGCACAGCCCGGGCTGATTTTCTGGGGCCAAGACTGCACCTCTACACCTTGCCCCTCAAAATACCATGTCTCTGTTGTCCCCTTCCTCCATTTTGTATCAGGTCCCTTTGCCGCTGCTGAGTACTCTCTTACAGAGTCTGTTCACCAGTAACATCCTTTTTTGTCAGATCAATTCTAGCTTGCTGCATTTTTTTGCCTCTAATCCAGCCCTTCTGGAAAGAGCTGAAGCCTATATATAGCCTATAAAATGCTTATGTGAGGCAGATGGAAATTCAGGTCTTTTCCCTCTCAGCCACGAAATTACTGAATCATTCTCTGTATCTTTCTTTTTCTCAGAGACAATGGTGAATTAAATATTCCCTAAGTGTGGAAGAGTTGCAACAGAAAAAAAAAATGTGAATACTACACATCAAGTTAATTAGTAATTAAATTAGCACCTATCATGGGAAAATGTGTTTAGATCTCCCTTAAATAGAGAGTTAAGATCTGTCTGTACACTGCAAGTTTCCTGGCCAGTGACTTACTGGGTATGAGGCTGCAAAATAAGGATATGGTATAAATACATAACTCTAATAGAGGGTTTAGCATCTTACTTGGAGCAGGCATAAAGGGTTAAAACCAGAAATATAGAATGGCACAGCAAAGTTGAGCTCCAGCTGCCTTACAGTGCCAAAACACAAAGACTTGCTGCAGCAGGCGTGTAACACAAATGTTACTGTATCCTGGTATTTGCCATCAGCCCTTGCCTAGAGACTCGATTATTGAAGCACAGTAGTCCTGGCTGCTTAAACATGGCATTAAGGAGGACTGACTTCTTCTGGCTGAATACTTTACCTACAAGCATATAACTGTTTTCTAGCCCAAAGGGAGCTACTTACTGCATTTTTTTACTGCATTTCTTTACTGCATTTTTTTTTTAGAGAAAACCAGCTTCAGCTAGAAAGGAAGCTTCTACTCCTTGCTGTTATCCCAGGACTGTGAGAAACAGGATGCTTGTCAGAAAGGCAAGAGCCATGAGTAGAGAGAGAGAGAAAACTACATGAACTTGTTTCTCAAGTGCTAGGTAAGCAGCAGCATTGCTATTTTAGAAGAAAACAGCAGTTGCTTTTCTATGTGACAGACTTGACCTGTAGGTTACACGTAGTCTGAAACTCTGCCATATTGCCAGAAGGTATCAAATAGCTTTAAGCAGTCGGTTTAATGTGCATCAGTTTCTCTGATTCTGAAACAAATACAGTGATTCTTCCCATGTAAAGTGGCTATTGATCCAGTTCCTGTGCTTGAAAAAAGCTGCACAAGTGTGCAGACTGTCTTGTTTACTATATGCTTTTGCCCTTAGTGCCTTAAAACTAGATGTTATATCTTGATTGATGTGGAATATCATCTTCTAACTGTTGAGCATGAAGATGTGCTTCTTGTGTTCAGCTATGAAAATTATCCTTCTAAGTATTTCTGCTTCTGTAATGTAGTAGAAATACGAAATCACCTGCTTCACCATGGGGTGAGATGAATAGGTTATTAATATTTTAATAGATAGTGCTTTGAAAACAGCATGCTGTAAATACATCATTAGGTGTTTCCCTCAGAGCACAAATGAATTGAAGGAGACAAAAATATATCCCTTCTGTGCCTTTGCTGTTTTTTCTAGATCCTAAAGAGTAGCAGAATGTCGTAGATGTGAAATTATTGCCAAAAGCACTTTTCAGAGAGGGGGGAAAAAGGAAGAAAATATGTTTTTCAGGATACAGTATGATTTATAGAATGAGTTCAGGTCTGCCCACACCATGCATGTAGTACAGAGAGGCCAGAGATATTGCTCCTTCAAAAGGAGATACACAGTTGTCATGCTGAGCCTGTCAGCTCGGTGCCCTTCGCTTCACCTTTCATTAAGCCCTGTAGTGCACAACCTATGCAATCCAGTTTTGGAATTGTTCAAAGTACATGCCTTGTGTTTCAAGACCTGTATCTTCAGAATTGGGTGAGTTTCACAAAGCTAACTGAATTTTCCATATGTGGTTTTCAGTACTAGAGATTGTGTTGTGTTCAGTAAAGCAAAAATTTACCCAGCATGAGAAAAATCTCTTTCTAATTGTCACTATTTGTCATCCTGCAGGCAATTCCACTGTTTTGCAGAGATACCTATAGATAGTTTGTGAACTTCATAATCTGATAGCTGAAATTCACTGAATCTAGACCTACCTTATTCAGAAATTATCCCATAAACCAGCTTTAAATAGTATTTGCTAATCAGGACAGTATTAGCATAAATTTGACTTAATGGGAAAGAATGTATCAGGTGCAAAGGTATTAACTGTATTGAAAGCAGATGTTAAAATAGCTGTGTTTCTCTAATGCCTCATCTTCAAATATCAGTCCATAAATAAATGGAGTTCCAGTTAGAGTTGTTGAGAATTTCTGATTCATAAGAAAGCTTGGTGCTTCAGATATTTTCAAGCTCTTAANGTAATGTTTCTGAAACTTGGCTCTCCCAAGCTGGCTCCCTGTGCTGCAGTGTCTGGGCAGCCCACGGGGTCAGACAATGTGGTACCTGTGATCCTTGCCTGGCAGAGAACGGCAGAACCTGAAAAGTCGACCGTAACCACTGTGTTCCAGCAAACGCTTCAGATGCAATTTCTATCACAAACTTAAGAAAACCTTGAGCTATGAGACTGTCACCCTGTCTACCCTTGCTGGCCAGTGGAGAGAAACAGACATTTGTGAAGGTGGTTTGCCATGTTCTCAGACAGGTGTCGGACTGGGGCGAGCTGAATTGCCATCTGGAAGGACCTGTGTTAGAAGGAGGGGAACAACTTCCTTGATCCTTTGTGTCTCCTAATTGAGAATAAAGGGTAGAGAGGGTGACTGTCTCCTACCCGAGTGGTAAAAGACATTCAAGAAAAGATTTCTCAGCATTATTTTTAATTAATGAGATTTTTTCAGTAATTTACTTTGTGTAGGACAATTCCTGCCCAGCTCTGGCACTGGTATTTTCAATCAAAAAAAAAAAAAAAGAGGAAGCCATAGTAACATCACATTACATGAAATCACATCTGTGTCAGAGACTCTGCAGCTATACCAAGAGTTTCCACATATTTTTATTCTTTGTTTAAAAAGAAAAATACAGCCCTGAAAACAAATTCAATAGTTTTAAAAGATTCAGTATTTTTTACAAAAAAACCCCAGTAAAATATAACTAACCCTAGCCTTGGAGAATCAGGAAGTTTTGTTTCCAAAGCCCAATTTTAAATCTGCCTTGATAAACCTTTTTAATGTTAATATACAAATTATATATCAATAAATATTAAATTAATATTCATATTAATAAACAAAAATAACATTAAAATATACATGTATATTTGAACATAATACATTAATTTATGCCTTACAAAACCTAAGCTATGTAGGACAGAATATATTGATGCAATAAAAGGAATCCTCATGCAATGCAAAAGTTGTTGGGGACACAACTTTTGAAACTATAGTTGAATATTCTGTGTACACAGGAGTAACAAGATCATATCTCATCATCCCCAAAATGAGTATTATATGTTTGACAGCCTTGGAGGGTCACTGCATTGTGAACTCTGGGTGATAAGCATTGTGGGCTTGCCCCAGGAGTGGCATGAGTCGTGTTCTTACAGTTTGAGCACTTACTACCTGGCTGATGAACCAAACAGTGATAGTGTCACTCATAAGATGGTTAAAAAGTATTAAAGGACCAAGATTTATAGGTGAGGCTGCATTTTCAATTAATTCTAGTTTCTGTACAGCAACTTGACTGGAGAGATGAGATACTAGAGGCAGTAAATCTTTCCTCCAGTTTCTTGGTTCTTCCTTTACTTCTATTCAGAGACCAAGCACCTGGTATTAGACGAATTATTGACATTGTAACATCCCATATAAAGCAGTCTAATTTCTATAGCTGCTGAGCATTTGAAATACAGTGAGATAGAAAGATTGTGATATGACTGCAATTCTGAAAATTGAGACAGAAATTCTAATGTTTCACCAACAGTCTTGTTTTCTTGAGAGTTATTAGTAAATCTGAATTTTAATTGTAAATAAATTAGTGCCTGAGAGGAAACTGCAAATTAAATAGAAGGATGACTAAATACATTTCAATGACCTTTGCTGTCAGTCATAATTGTGTAAACTCAGGAAAAACATACCATACTGTAAGGCTAATGTGCTCTGTTATGTTTTGAACTAGTGCATGTATTAGGCCACTATATTCTCATGTGAATTATAATGTAGGATAGTGTAGGTGTGGAATATAAGGAAATGTAAGCTCCATATGGTTCCAGTAGAGGCATGGAAGCGATCTTAAAAATTAAATGCTTTGCACTTTCCAAGCTCATGGTGTATTTTCAGTTATTTAAGGCTGTTTGTATGTTTCAGTCAGAGTCTTCTCACTTCAATTAATCTCATTTTAAGACTGGGTTTTCTGAACAGAGAGACTGTTGGATGGAACTTTGTGAGTCATGCATTTGGCTCAGTTGGGCTTTGAGGATAAGAACATCAGCCTTAGGTATCAGCAGTCATTGATATCTAGCCAAGATGAAGAGAATAATCAGACGTAAAATCAGTTGCAAAATCATAAATTTGAAATACTAGGGAAAAATATGAAAAGAAAATACAAAGAGGGGGAGCTGAGCTCCATTGTTATTACTGTTTCATGTCCTACTGTGCAAAAGCTAGTCTTTGAAGCTTAAAAATGTTTTGTTGATGGATAAATGACTAGATAGACACTAAAGCTAGGACAGTTTTTGATCTTCACAAATCTTAATTTTAGCTCTTCAACAATAGGAACTGTGATTCGTGTAGTCCATTTTTTCCCTCCAATGAAGTCAGGAACTTGCAGAGAGTGTGGGTTAAGGACTAACTGATGATTTGCAAGCTTCAGACTGTTGCTGACAAAATAGAATCTAGATAAATATAGCATTTGAGATGATTTTTTTACACTATAACGTTATGCTTTTCCTTCTCTTTTCTGCAGTACTCTTTAAATACTAGTGTGAATGAATTCGTGTTTATCTTGTCAGTGCCCTTTATGGTAAGGAGTAATTAATAATTGTGTGCTATATCTTCCCTGTTTGGAGGTCTGCAGTGGCCCTGCAAATTCTACCTATTTTTGTCTTAGAATCATCCTCAGAAAAGTAGAAAAGTCGAGGACAAACATTTTAAATACTTTTGGTTTACTTTTTCTCCTTTGAGATAATTTCACACTGGGGGAGACTGAGGGGGTGAGGTTATAACAAATTATACTGGCTTCTGAGTGTTTCTACAGTACAGAGATGCTGAGGGAGAATAATTTCTACTTCAAAAGCTGGATATTTTTAGTGATCAGTGAGTCTTTTATCAAGTAAAGAATGTCCATAGCACTCACCAGCTGAGCTTATATCTGCAGGAAAATGTTTTTCCTTAGCTACTAGATACTCAAGAAATGAGAAAAGTGATTTGCTGTACGAAAGAAAAAAAAATAAGCTCTTCCTTCAGTCCCTCTGTGATCTATCACTTGAGGAAAAACATATTTGGATGTGTTCCCAGGGCAGTGGCTACATCTGGCAGATAAAAAAATCTCCTGTGTTTCTGCCTCTAGAAGCATGAAGCCTGTGATGGTTGATGTGATGTTTTCCTTGGGTTTTGTACAAAACTTGCAGTTATACTGCACAGGAAGTGTGATGTCAGAACATGAGCTCTGACTCCAAGAATTTGCAGCTCTCAAAGAGTTGCATGGCCCTACACAGCATGTGCAGGAGAACAGGAAATCTCTGGACAGGCATCTGACTGGGATCCCCTCTCCCCAGCTGACTAGTTTGCTTCAACTTTTTACTCCTGGCTTTAGGCTGACTCTGGAATTCTCTCCAGATCAGATCAAGTTTTCACAGAATAGGAAATATTTTGTGGAAAGTCCCTCATAACTGCATTGCTTTTCAGGACCAGTTTTTCTCTCCATACAAAATCTATCTGGTCCTTTGCCCCTCCCCTCCCCTCCCCTCCTGACATGTTTGTCTTTACTGACACAGGCCCACACATACACCTCATGTAAAAAAGAAAAATTACCAGTGCAGTGTCTGTGCTCTTATTACTACAACATCTTTGAGACCGAAGTGCTGCTCAAAATACTTGTACAGAAAAGCAACAGAGATTTTCTAAATGCAGTACTATTTTGATAGTTTAAAAATAGGCTTCTATCTTTAGAAAGAATATTGAATTTTGTCTTTTATAGCTTTGTGATTCGTTGTTATGACAGACTTAATCAATCTGATGAGTCCTTGCTCAGTGTTCTGGCAAATATAATCAGCCCTGAAGTGTTTTCTTACTCCCCAAAGGCACATTTTTTCTGTGTTTATTTCATTCTGATGTTTTATCTGGAAAACATATTTCTTTTTCTTGCAGTGTACTGTTCTGAGATATACATTGAAAGCCATGTGTTTAATTTACTGAATATGAAATGATCTTTTTATTTAGGAAGTCAAAGGAGAAGGTTATTGAACAAAAAGTCTAGTAAGGTAATAGGTGCAGAAGTCACAGAGAGAAAAGGGAAAAGATTGATCTTGTAAGAATCACAGTTCTTGATAAAGACAGTTCATAGTAATAAAAAAAGACTGTTAGAGACTCCAAGACAAGTCCTATGCCTCATTTCTAAAAATTATCTACAAAATGTACACTTGTATTAAAGCAAGATCAAGATCTATTTTCCACAACTCATTTCTTGCTTCTGAATCTTCATTTTGTGTTCTTTAATGTCACTTGTCTGCCAGATTATTCCAGGGCCTTTGAAGTGCAGAAAGATGGTCTATTTTCAGGCTTTACTCCCATGCATAGTTCCAGCATGCACTGCAAGTCTTTAGGGGTGGGATTTGTCTCCTTAAAATATGGAGCTTGTAATGGAGTACTATAAAATAATGAATAACATAGCAGAGATATTCAAGACTAAAAAAAAAAAAAGTATCTTATATGTAATGTTGAGACTACTAAAGAGGATCATTTAACAAGCAAGTACTGCTTTTTTTTCCTTTTTTAATTTAAATTTCAGTACCTGCCTCTGTGAAGGCAGGTGTAAGTGCACAGAGCAGCAGAGCTGACCATTTCTTTTCCTCAGCAAGTGCAGAACAGAGCCTGTGGTACAGAGTGGGGTGTACCTTTCCTGTTGCAGGAAAGGCAAGAAAAAGCTACACTGTGTGGTAGCAACTGCTGCTTCACACCAATAGCTTTAGTACATTGCTACACCTGGCTCATTTCTTGCAGGAATGACCTGGAATACATGCAGAATATTGAAAGAAGGTATTCTACATAACACATAAACACTTTGTGTGTCAGGGTAATTTAGACACAAAGCTCTGTTTAAATGTTGTAACACTGCACACTTAATAACAGTCTAGTGCTAGGCAGAACATAATTACTTGCTCTCTAAAGCACAATTTGTAATAAGCAATGTTGTCCTCACAACTCTGATGACTGAGATCATCTCTGAATCTTCAGTTGAAATGACACACCCAAGGTCAGCTATTATCTCTATGTATTCTTACTATCATAGTCTGATAAGAATTGTCTTTAATACCCATGCATAGAGCATTCACACCCATGAAGGCTCTTTAATGGCAGATAAGACTTGGTATTGTCTTTACTAGCCAGTAAAAGTGGTTAGCCTTTGCAGGAGACCCTTAATAAGTGAACCAACAATGGTTAAGGTTAAAATAAAATGGCAGCATATTTTAAGTAATGTCAACTAATTTAAATTTATAGTTCTAACAAACCTTAGATGTTTCCAAACTACAGAAGTTCTTAAATTCTGATAATCATGCAGCTATGTAAAATGTCATCCTTTTGACACACTATTCCATAGAAATCCTAATCGGAATGCTGAAATAGAACCCCTTCAACTCACTTAGGGGAGACTATGATGATAGTATTACTTTTAAACAATGGAAAAATGCAAACCAAATATTTGTTTAAATCACATCTGATGGAAAGGTATTGTTGGATAGGTGTCTTCCTCTGCTGTTTCTATGGGAGGTGGTTTTTAGTTTGATTACACTTGGATGTTAATGAACATTTAATTTCATTTCTAGTTTGAGGCTGTTTTTCATGAAATCTCTCAAGACCAGCAGTAAGGATGGATTTTCTGTGTCTCTGATGATTCTGAAGTCCTGACAGTCAAAACACTGCAAGCAATTCACAGCTTCCTCTGGTTTTAGCCGAATTTCACTACCTGAGCCTCAGATAACCAAGCGGCAAATTTCCCTGGGTGTCACTCTGGTACTAAAATTTATCCATATCAGTATTATACAAGTTCCTTATGTTTTTGGTGACTTTCTCACTTTGCATTTTAACAGTTAAAGACAAGACTTCATGTCCTTTGAGTTGCAGCCTTCAGAGACATGACAAATTAACTAAGCTCTTCAGGTGGCTCTCTAATTTCAGGGTGAGTTGCATGACATTGACAGTGTAATTAAAACTACAATTCTGAGCTTATTCATATTTTTTTTCTAGCACACATTTCCATAAGCTACTTGTATAATATGAAAGGAAAGAATAATAACTTCCTGTGCCTTTTTTTTTACTGAAGATTTAACTCACCAATTGCATCTGCCTCCCTTCTGCACCTCACAGTAATGTAACCAGGTAGATTTGTCAACACATGTAACTGGGTTTTCTTATACTTTCCTATGGTGTGTCTGATGGCTGTAGTCAGAGACAGCATATTTTCTGAATAAAATGTCTAAACCAATACAGGTAGACCCAGATCTGGTTTTGACCAAGTCATTCCACCTCCAACGGCTTTATTTTCCCATTAATATGATGAACTTAATGTACTGGTCTCCTTTTAATGTGATACCAGATTTACAGAGGTGAAGTGCTGCTAAATAACATTTTATCATCAGGTCCTACATCCCTGGAGCTTGGATTAAGATGAAGGTGTTTGCTTGGTGTTCATTTGTTCTTTCTGAAATATCTATCTGCTTTGCATTTATTTTTAGAAGATGGCATGGATTTGGAGGTTCAAGGAAATGCTTCCTGCACTTGAAAGCAACTGCTTTGCTTTGTTGACCGTTTACAGCCTTAAGATGTCTTAGCTACAGGAGAGTTTCTGGCATGACTCATCCTGGAATCGAAGCTCCCAAGAATATACATCAGGGGAGCAGAACTGGAAAGTAAGCAGGTTTTCCCACTTCTACCTCTATTTCTGGCTGAGGTTGAATACCCCATGTATCTTAGATTCCGTATCTCTTAAGCTGAAGGCTGTTCTTAGAAGTTCTTGTGCCTGAGAAAATCAGGGTGAAAACTGAAGAGCCTGCAAACCTGCTCTCCAGCTGAGAGGTGCCCAGTGGGTGGGTACCAGCTGGGCTTGAAAATGCATGCACTGGGTGCTCTGTGTGCTTTGCTTTAGCTGTGCAGCTTACACAGGTGGAGGTACAGCCTTCTGTTTTAGTCCTAAAGCTGCCATTTTTTATCTGTGGTCAAAACAAAAGAGTAATATTTTCTGCTATGGAAAAGCTCCTTTCTAATAAAGTAGAGCATAAATATTTTTCAAGTATTTTGTTAATACAAATGTGGGTGAAGGAAACATTTAAAAATATATCAGATGAAATCTACATGGTTGGCAAAATTTGAAGCTTTGCTATTATTGAATGATTGCTGTGAGGAGTCCTACTCTTTTCCTTTAAATTTTTAAAGATAAACAACATCCACACATGAAATTCGTTAACATTGTACTCGTAGCATAGATGCTATGAAAAAAGTATTGCTATTATAAAAGCAAATAATTTGATAGTAAATTTAAATGAAGAAGAAATGGGATTTCTCCTCCTTCAAATAATCTGATTTTAATGTTAATGAAACCTTGACAAAAAATAAAATCTCCTGGAAGGGTAAAAGTTATTAAGTATTACAGAAAATAACCACTTTAAAGTGGCCAGAAGAGCCTAAGGTGATGCACAAGCACTGACAACATTGCTTCTTCTGAGTTTTATTCTGGTCACACACAGATGTACTTGCTCTGGGCAAGGTGTGTAAGAACTGACAAAGTGTGAACATGCTGTAGGCGGTCCAAATGTGACAAACATGGTTTAGTGTGTTAAAATCTGGGGGTTAGCTGATTTTTTCAAGAGGTCACTTGCCCAAGGACAGCATGTGTTTGTTTTCACCTCAGTTTAACTGAGAGATGCAGCTTCTTGGTCTCCTCCCATATTTCTCTCATCCTCTGTGGCCTTTAGTGAAGCTCAGTTATGTACCTTTTCCTGAAATAAGCCCCTATGCTGTATGAAATAGCCTGCAGATGTTGACTGGCAGGGAGTCTGAGAAGCAGACTCTTTTCACAAACAAACTGACCTTCACCTGGCTGAAGAGTGTTATCTCAGATTTTGTTTAGATGTGTCTAGTTGAGCAAATTGTTATTGATGTTAGGTGTGCCGGGATGCTTGTGTTCAATGATTCTCTCCAGGTGTTTCAGCCTGCATTGTCTTGTATGTGCAAGGAAAAGAATCCTTTCTTCTTACTGTAAGTGTTTAGGTGAATAATTTCTCCAAAATTCTCCTCATACCTATTTCATCTTTGAGGGACATATTGATGTAACAATGAATACACACAAAGAATGTCAGCAGCCTGGAGAGCACAGTGGGACTTCAGCTTTTTGTCTTTGCTTTGGTGCTTTCTCAGGCTAAATAAAGTGTCCACAGTTCTCTGCCTTTAAAAAAATCTCAGATTAGCATCCAAGAGTATTAATATCTGTACACTTTGGAGATGTAACATATGCAAATATATCATATTTGAGTTGGTTCTTACTCAAGAAGGAAGGGGTATGTGCACAAGAATATTTCCAAAGAATTTTTTAATTACTGTAGTCCTCTGCAGACCCTAATTCCTTACTTGGTGCAGTAGCTGGCATTCCCCACCATCAGCCAACTACAGTAAATTCATTCACATACACAAACTTCATTGAAGTCTTGTTTTTCTAGTTCTTAAATACACTTCAGCCACGACTGATGTGGTTTAGCTCATATGACACAGCCTCTGAGCACTGACACAGCCACTGACCACAAACAGAGATTACCTAGCATTAGGCTTCATGTATTTTCCAAATTCTTCCCATTGTTTACTGATGATACAAAGGAAGTATTCTGTGCCAGGTCTGTCACTGTTGCAGAACAGCAATACAAGTAGAAGAGCAAACACTGTGAGGTACAGAAGCTGCACAAGCCTCAGCTGGTTAAGAAGAGTAAGAAATATGGGCTATAGTTGGCCAGGAATTGTTTTTTAATGACAGGGATACAGCAAATTGTGCATACCTGAGAATGACAGAGTCCTCCATCCTCTTGTTTTGGCACATGCAATTAGAAGGCAGGATATAGATTACAGAAATTAGATACTGATCATATTAGAATTTCAGGTGAAAATAAGTCATAAAATTGAATAGGCAAAGGCAAGGATTCACTTCTGAGTGTAAATTTTGAAAACAGACTAAGCAAAAGACTGATATACTCAGATTTCTCCACTGAGAAATATAACTGCATCTGGCAGCATTTCAAGTTTTCTTCTCCCACTACTCTAAGAGCATAATGATGTTGTTATTACAAATGAGAAATACCCAACATGCCTCCGTGTGGCTTCAACTGAATATTTGCAATGAGAAAAAAATACATCTTTATTCACACTGGATTCAGTCTCACATACATTAAAATCACTAGAAATGTACAGCTGTTCAGGTCTCTAGTATCTTAAATTTACTCTCTAAATTACTTTCTTCAATGATTTTTATCTTTTATTGACTCTCTTTTCCCACTTAGAAACACTACAGGTCCTCTTGACTAATTACAGCATTAAAACAACCGTTAGAAAGAGTTTCAAAGGAGCAGCTGATCAAATGATCCTTAAATGATTTCCAAAGTTCATTTATGCCTATTGTCTAGTCTTGTCTCTGGACAATTTGTGTACAAGATGTAGAACTGCTTGAGGACACAGGGTCTGAAAGAGAATTGTATTGAAAAACTACATAGACTTAAAAGCTTAACTGTCAGACCATGGTAAGATATAATGGAAAATTGAAACAATACAATTTTGTCCCACTGATGTTCCACAATGTCTTTTATGAGAGGACTTCTACCAAAGCACTTGGTGATACCTTTGTCAGATGAAGGATGCTGGCCTAGCTGGATTTTGGAGATAGTTCTAGCAGACACAATCAGTCCTTTTACAGTTTGGTGTATTGCTCTTTATTAGCCACAAAAATAGGCATTTGCTAAACAACTTTTCAGAAGTGGAGAAGAGACATTAGTATTTACCTTTTAAACCAGTCTTGATCTGCCTGTAACTTTTTCAGTTTTCAAAATTCTATAGAATATTTATAACTCCAGAAGAAACTGGACCTGTATTAGTTGTACTTTTACTACATAAAACACCTTATTGTAATTGTTGTCTATGAAGTTTTGATGCATTGTGAAATGGTTTCATAAAGTGACAACCTCTCACACGGGGATGAAATTGGCAAATGATTCTGTATTGAGGGTGTGTGTGTACATATATATATATATGTGTGTGTGTGTGTGTGTGTGAATAAGGATATGCAAATGTATGTAGATATTCATGTTCTAGAAACAGTTACAATTTCCCTTTTCAGCTCTGCATGGGAGGCAGTTTCCTTCCATGGAGAGGAACAACACACATCTATTGACCAGAGAGGAGAACCCCATGATTAGTACTCAGCAGGAAATGCTGAGAGTCCAGACTGCTGCCTCTGTGGTGTCTGACAGGACAACAGGAGCTTAGCAGCCTGCAGAGCCCATCTGTCCTGAGAGGACAAAGCTGGGATGCTGTTAAGCAAGCCTGTGGGTTATCCTGCATCTGCATGGGACAGCAGGAAAGCAGGGTCACCCGCACACTCTGCAGCTGCTTCGGTTTGCCCAGCCTGTAGCCAAGGAAATTAGGGGAAAGAGCTGAAAGTATTGGGAGTGAGGTGATAGGAAAGGATGAATTTGTGATTGGATGCAGTGTAGAGGGTGTGTGAGAGGGGTCAGTGACAGCTATATGCTGGGTCACACTGTCCATGCCTTACTGTCCACAGGGAACTCAGCTGACTGCCTTCCCACAGAACTTGCTCTGCCTGTGTGCCACCAGGGAAGCACTGCAGTGTGTTCTACTGCTCATGGACTAAGGGGAAAGCCCTGCATGCCGGGCAGTGTCAACAAATTACCAAGGCATCAGCAGTCAGTCTCCAGCTCACTGAACCCTTACCGGAATCTACAGTAAATTCAGGTCTCTCGTCCTGGAGTTTAGAAAAGCAGCATATTCATGCTAAAACTGCTTCTGAAGAGGCAACTTCCTTGGAGACAGCCTAACTTTAAAAAAAAAAACAACTAAAAATGGGCAAGACACAGGCTTAAGGAAATGTTTGTTGTGTGTCCAGAACAGTACAACATCCAGACCACTCCTGAAGTTTTATAAATATGTGTCTGGCTATTGAAGTACTGCAGATAGAAAGGGTTCTGCGGACTACAAAGTGAGATTTGGGCTGCTATGCCAAATTAGGCTGGCTAAGAATTTCCTACAGATGAGGCAGCTCAAAATGTTAGAGGGATTTCTTGCCAAATTTCTGATCCCCACCTTACAATTTCTCTCCCAGCAATCATGAGATGATGAAGAAAGGTCTATAATACATTCGTTTTCTCCTAAAGGCCAGAAGGAATTGTTCTTTCCTTTGCTCAGAGATAACAAACCAACACCATGTTTTCCTAGTGCCACTATGGTCTAAACTAATGCCAGCACCATCATAAATCCTGCCCTGCCATCAGTCCTGTTTCAACACAATCTGAAAGGACATAACCATTTTTTTGTTATCATAAACCGAAAGAAAAAACACACTCACTTCTGTGACACGAAAAAAAATCTTGGAATCATGTCAAAGCAGAGATGGAAGAACACAAAAAAAGAGCTAAGAACTGAAATTTCTATTATGGTATAAAATAAACTAGTAAGTTTTCCATTTTCTGCTGGTGACCAGATATGAAAGGTATGCAGCAGCACTACAGGTCAGGGACGTTCTTCTTAGCAAGGGACAAGTATTCACCTGCCTCCACAAGCTGCCAATTCAAGGGTTCAAAACATTTTGGGCTAAAGAAGGTACATAAGGAGGGACCTGCAGATGGACATGCTGTGGGGCTTCCTTGGTCAGCTGGCGTTTTCTGAAATGCAGGATTCCCAGCCAGACCAGCACTGCGGGATTTGCTGCAACAAGGAAAAGGCTATAATAAAAGATCAGTTAGATGTTACAGTGACCTTGACATACAAGCATGGAAAGCAAGACTCCAGAAACAGAGACCAGGGTCCAGGTTAAGTCCGGGCCTGGTGCAGTTAATGTGGAGAAGCCTACTCCTGCCTCTCCTCCCCTCCCCTCCCCTCCATAACACAGCACACTACTGGTCACCTCATCCTCCAGCCACCTTATTTCAATAATATGGCAAAATGAAAATACTTATTCCTTCCTTGCATACCTGTGCTGTTTTGCTTTCTGGCTTCCTTTGAAGCATCACAGTAACTGCACAAATCCTGCACTGAGCACTCTCTTTTTTGCCCTCACACAGGGTTTGTGGAGCCCAGCAGGCCTCTGTAATACACCTAGTATTATCTACAGTTCTCTCCAAACAGTTTTATAGGAAGGACCATGTGGTGGTCAGCTGCCCAAATGCACATTTTCTGCCTCCTGCACCTGTTCAGTGTCACTCAGCCTCTCCCTGACAGTTGCTCTCCCATTAGAGGTCTTCCTGAGCGAGGGGACGAGAGGATGCAGCACATCTCCTGAAACAGCAGCAGGTAGAGACTCTTCTTGAGATTTCTGTTCTTAAGGAGGAATAAATCCCAGTTTATCTTCAAAGCAGAGATGACAATAGGACCAGAAGGTAACCACCTGACTCTCTGAGCCCTTTTACTCAAATCTCTCTGCCATTTCAGAGATTGTTTTGATGTCTGCAGTCATTCATAGGTGAGCCTACAATGTACGTACCAGTCAGATGTGTACTACTTCAGCATGGTATTTCTCTCTGTAAACTAAGACTTGAAACCATAAAAGCTTATTTTGGGTCTGTCCTGACATACCAGAATGTCCTGACTGGACAGACTGGACCACAGCCATGTGCTCCGAAAAATGCTAAACAACGTAACCTGACAGCTACGTGACCTTCACCGAGGAGACCTTGAAATGAGTTTGGGCTTAAACTCCTGAAAGTTTAAAACTTTCAGGGAGACTGATGCTACTTCTTAGAGGCATCTTTCTCCCTCTTTGACTTCCCACAAAAGCTAGATTTTGACAGAATAATGATCTTAAATTTGAAACTTGAGTCAAGTACAACTGGAGAAGTTCCAGTTATCTTTCTTGACTGTAGATAAGATCTTCACATACAAAAATCCCCCATATTATCAGATTTCCTTCAAAGAAAGGAAGCAGAAGGAGAAACACCTGCAATTTGTGATTAACGTTATGATATGCCCTGTTACTACTACAGAGAAACAAAGGGTACAATCTATCAAAAAAACACTTCAAGAATGGCAAAAAGTAAAAGTGAAATTAAATAATATGAAATTTAATAATAAGAGAGCTGCAGCTGTCATTATCAGCTGAAAAAGAAGGAGGCAGAATGAAACAATATGCCTGCCAGACCAAACAGCTACTGCAGTCCTGTCTCAAGAAAATCATCTGGGAAAAAAATCTGTCTAAAGATCACACATACATACTGCAGAACTTATAAGTGAAATCTGTGGGGTAAAATGTAAACTAAAAGCAGGATACTCCCTGAGCTAAGCAACACTTGCTTGTCTGTCTTTTAAGACATGGTGAAATTTTCCCCAGCTTTCAAATGGTGGCTGGAAACACACCATCCTTTGTTCTTTAGCCTCTCACAAGGAAGTCACACAGACTAAAGGTTTGCTGAGCAAATATATGACATTTTCCTAGTCTGCCAGTTTTATTTTGATGTTAGCTCCCTCTCAGCAGCATGTCAGACAAGATGGCTTAGTTGTTAGGTTGATGCACTTCACCCTTATTAGGGAAAAAAATCCCAACTAATTTGTAGGTTTGAGATACTTGTCACCTGAGTATAAGTTTATTCAGTGTTACCCTCCTGGCTGTATCATGCTGTAGGCATTTGCTTGGGAGGTGGATAGGCAGAAGGAATTTAAAGAACTAGCTTCAGCCTTTTTCCTCCCATTTTAAGACACTGTAACTCCCTTTTACAAGGGGTCTAAGAGCTGGCCCTGGACATCCCCTTCCCTGCCACCAGTGTCTGGGAAGGGTGCAGGCAGCAAAAGCACTGCAGGTCCTGTTGCCTCACTGCAGCCCTCCCTCTCTGAGGAAGTGAGTAACTCACAGTCATCTTCAGGGACACCCTGGCTTCCCTTGTCACCACCACGGTGCTGACACCTAATGCATTTTGCTTAGGACAGCTGTTTGGGCAGCCTTTAAAGTCAGTGGGGAGGATGCCCTTAAAACACCCCCATTCACCATCTGTAATGACAAAATCTCCCCATACTGAGACAAGACTACCTTTTAGAGGTATCTCCCTGAACTCCAACTAGGAGGGAAGCACAGATGGCTACATAAGTCACTGAAATTTAATCAGTTAGGAGAGTGTAAGTTATAGTTCAATATCTGGCCTCTAGAATTAACCTGACCACCATTGCATAGATCACCTGAATTTTGTCAGGGGCTAACATTTGAGAATTACAGCTGTGTTTTGATGGGCCATTGTCATGGACTACAGCCATGTATGGCAGCTTTAATATAAATTAATGTATTAAGTAAGGACCTTAAAAAGCTTTTTTGAACACTCTCACCCTAAAAATGGCAACATTAAAATATGTGATTTTTTTACAGGCACAAGGCTGTAGCTGACTGGGAGATTTAATACCTGGAGGATGCATGTCAAGGACTTTCCTGCTGTAAGCTTTAATTGGCACTTCTGATATTATTTGAGGGGAAGAAAAATCCATTCTCATGGCAAAAAAAATGCAGAGAGATGCTGAATATTTCTGAAGAAAATGGATATGGTCAAAGTCATTCAGCAGCTTGGTTTCCAAAGGATGGGAGGCCACTATCTGCATGGCCCCCACACTTCTAAAGTCAGTAACTCCAACCTATTCTGAAAAGGTGTCAAGGAGGGACATTAAGAGAATTAAGCTCTTGAAAACTCAGTGGAAACCAGTGGCTGGGAAAGAGGTCCAAATAATTCCTCTCAGGGGGAAAAAGATGGGCAGAAAGATGCCCCATCTCTGGCCTAGTGGAGATCATGTCAGTCAACACAGGAACATGGAGAAAGACGCTCGATCTACAGCGGGTGTAAGACATTCACAGGAAACAGGACTTCATTAGTTCTGCGCCTCAGAGCACTCATTTTAAATAGAGCTCTTCTCTCAGGATTTGCCATTTTGTAACCACCATTCAATTTCTACTGGGACACCCTTTCTGCAACAAGTGTTTTAGAAGATTACACATGCCTACCCCTAAACAAGCAGCAGTTTTGGAGCTGGAAGAGGGAGCACAGCCATACCCACATTAGAATGTAGCCTGCACATCTCAGCTGGTCTGACATGAAACACTGACCACCAGCTAAGCAAAGATATTTTATATTGCATTTTACAAAAGCAAGAAAGTGACCACAAATGTGCATGGTTTTGATCTCCATCAGCACTTGGAAACAGATTTCAAACCATTTCCTTATGCTCTGATATACTTGATACTATGTATTGACTCATGAACAATTACAAAACCACAGAACTACCAGAACTACTTCTCTTAGAAATTAATGCAGTTTTCCTCCTTTTCCTGACATTTCAGAACAAGACGGTGTGGTGCTTTTTCAATAAGAATACCAAAATAAGGGTCATAAAAAGGCATTTAATTTATCATTTAATTTATCTGTCATTACAGACCACTGGAATTTGTCATCATTTATTGCAGTCAACTGAAAATGTAGTAAAGATTTATAACAACATTCTGTGGTGCTTTACAAACATATGCTACCATCACAGGTAATTTTACTGTAATTCTATTATGTATCCTGTGTTTCAATTTAATAAAATCAACACTGAAATACATACTTTGCAAACAAGGCAATATATAGCAAATATTTTCTTTAACCGTAAATTGAAACTTCATGTATTTTGAAGTAAAGTAATTATGGTGCAATTCCTTCAAACAATAAAGGCTTAATAATTTTAATAATGTACCAAATGCATCTATGCCAAGTAGCAGAAACAAGTTTAAAAGAGAAAACCTACTGCAGAAACACAACATACAGATTTTAATTAAAGAAAACTAAACAGAGCAGCAAGCATCCTGCAGTACTGCAAGAATTTGCTTACACACACAGAACAATTTTCCTTTGTCTCACAGAAAGTTAACAGAAAATGCTAGGATACAGCCCCTGCTGTTCTGCACTGTTTATACTAACAAAAAGAGCTACAAAAAAATTCAATCAGTATTTATGATAAAACCGTATCTGTGGCTGATCTAATAGCTAATGTCCCAGCCATTTTCTTACCCTAATGCTAAATTCCAGTGAATTGCTAATAGTAATTATCTGGGAAGAGCAGGAAGACAGCTCCAAAAAAGTGCTGAAGTGCTGCTTTCCTAACTGCTGGCACTGCAAGAAAACAAAGAGAAATTATCATTTATACCCTACAATATCATTGTATCATTTGTTACATTCAATCCCTGATCACTTTTGACAGGTACCACAAGAGATTTTGCAGCACCATAGGATTTTGTGCTTAACTGTCACTGTTACTTAACTCCTCTTTTTGGTAAATGCCAGATTGCCAGACAATGTAAGAGGCCCCCCTGGCATTCACTCTTTGGCTCTTACATATTATTTTGCTTATATGTGCAGTTTCCTATGTCTTATTGACACATTCCATAAACAAGTTAAGCAAATACTTGGTTACTGGCACCAGCCTGGGAGGTGGTAAAAAAGGCTTGAAGTTGCTCAAGGCTGAAGTGGTATCCTCTATTTCCCATGCACCAACTCCTTTTTAGTTATTTATAACATGGGTTAACAACAGCCTGTTTATTTTAGGAAAAATTTCTTCAATGAAAGGGCTGTCAAGCTTAAAACAGACTGCCCAGGGATGTGGTTGAGTCACCATCCTTGGAGGTATTTAAAAGATGTGGCACTCATGAACATGATTTAGTGGCAGACTCAGCAGTGGTTGGATTTGATGATCTTAGAAGTCTATTTCAACTTAAATTATTCTGTGATTCTGTTTTTTGAAGGAAAGCAAAATCCCTGCCTTTATGAGACATTCTGTCCTATTGGTACAGATGCTAGAGCTCTCAGAATTATCTTCAAAATCCAGGTACTTCATGGATACTGGCATGGAGTGTCTAGGACCTGCCTGAGCTCTGACAGGAAGGCCTGCCTGCCTGTGGCTCTGACAGCAGCAGTCAATCACCTGCATGAAACAAGACAAGGAGGGGCCTGGACAGCACTTGGGTCAGCCCTTAATCACAAAGCTGAGGGGACCAAAGATAAGCAACTGAAATGTATGGAAAATGATAGAAAAGCGAGACCAGTTGTTCATATGCTAAATCAAAACAGAGTAAGTCTGCATCCAGGGAGGAATGCACCTGCAGCTGGCACTGATTAAAGTAATTAAATTTGAAAATCAGGAATGCCATTAAGTGCAACTAGGTAAACATTCATGGAAGCGTGTGCTGGGAAGGGTAAAACCTGGTATGAGAAGATAATGAAGTAATGCAACAGTCCATGGAGAAGATTTAGAATTAAAAAATAAAATAACTGCAGTATTTTACTGCTTCTTTGTTAATTAAGAGTTAAGCCTATTAATAATGACGCAGAAAAGGCAGAAGCTTCCAACTAGAATTTCCACTTCCTATTTGAAAAGGTGGTGTATTGTGTGAGAAAGTATTTTCCAACACTCCAGCAACTGAAAAGGCAAAACATTACTAGAAATAATTAACAAACAGCATATTTTAAAGACAGCTTACCCAGCCTATCTTTAGGTAACTGAAAACATCAATAGATTTTGAAAAGATCTGTCACTATACAGAAGGGAAACTAGAATGAATCAGATATAAATACAAACCAATTTTTCAATATCCAAGCCATGCTGCAGAATTTAAAGGTTCAAAATATAATTACCACTAATTAACACCTTTTATGAGAAACAGGCATTCATTAATCTCGTTTTTCTTGTCAGTGAGGTATTTGGTTGATAAACCTGTAACTGAATAGGTTCAGTATTTTTGTAGGGAATCATCACAGTGAGACAAACATCCAAACTCACAACTAGAGCAAGACTATGTCTCTAACATACACACTGGATACACAAACTGTCAGATTTCAACAAGGAGCTCCCCCACTGGCTGCCAGTCAAGTGAGTTTTAGGGGAAGCTTCTCAGATTTGTGACAAGACCAACACACTTTAATGCTCTAGTTAAACCATGCAAAGGCAAAGCTGGGCAAAGCCCACACCTTTCTCTGATTCTGTGACTAGAGAAAATCCACTTGTTCAGGCTATCAAAAAGAACTTACACAGAAATAGAGCACATGTTCACAAATTTCAATAATGACAACTTACTCTCATTAGTAAGTACCCACACAAGTGGTAGATTTGCACTCTACTACTACTCTACTACAGTACTTATAACTAGGCAAATTCTTGAATGAAGAACTGAGCTCAGTCTGACTGAAAGGTATTTAGTTTGATACCAGATAACTTAGTTTTAAGACCTGCAATATTAGATCACCTAATGGAATTTGTCCCCTTTGACCATAAGGTTTCAGACAGTAATGCTGTATTTTTCCCAAGCAGCATTTAGCCCATGTGCAAAAGGGCATCTCCACTTACAAAAGAAAATGCAAGTAGCATGAAGAAGACAGTGATAAAGAACAGTGTTCTAGAACTGCAAATAGAGCACCTCTACACTACTTTCAATCAAGAGCTGACCCTCTCCAAAGTTTAAGTCTCCATTTCCATTGTGCTACTTACAGTCCTCAACAGAGACAAGACTGTCTCTTCCCTACAAACAGGTAAAAACACCCAACCCACAGCAATGAGGGCAGAGGGAAGGTTCTTGAGTAAAGGGGCTTTTACCAGGGAACCACTGTGTGAAATCAGTGACCTACTGATCTCCTCAGACTTGGTTCTACTTTTGATGAATGGTGTCCAAGTTCATGAAATGCAAAGTTCTTTGAACACTTTTACAACACCACATAAATCTTTACATTCATGAAGAAATACAAGCCCTTATACATCTCAATAAGCTCCTGACTACCAATTTCACACCACTATACTTGCATTTATACTTTCACAGTGTAAATAGTATTAAAAATCAGGAAGACATTGAGGCACTAACAGCTCCATCTGAGCTGCAGCACTGTGTTTAATTACGTTGCATTATTAAGAAAATTCATCACATGACAGAATGTGGTGGCATGATAGAAACAATAAGCTCCATGACAAATCCAGGTGAGATTTTTTTCTGTACATTATATTTTTCAGCAACTATGAATATTTTATTAGCAGACATTTAAATATTAGAAATCTATACAACGTCCTTTTCTCTCCCAGTCTCCAAAACGTGTAGGTTCAGGGCCTCTAGGTCCACCCCTCTCTTTTGTAGTAGGATTGATTCCATCAGGGAATTCTAAAATAACAGGGAAAGTTCATTAAAATTTCTATAATGTTGACAAATATAAAGATGCTATCATTTATGATGTTCTCCTTTTAGTTTCGTTTTAAAAGACAAAATCAATTCTTTTTTGTTTTGAAAAACAACCTTGAGTTAAACATTTCCCAGCGTCCTATGAAATTAATTTCAGTTTTTTTGACTGCAATATATATATATATTCAGTTATGTAAATAAAGAAGCAACTGAATGTCCAGAGGCATTGAAGGACCACAGCTTCTCAAGTCAGAACTTGCATCATTCAGGTACACTGTACTTACATTCATGAACTCTAAAACCCCAGGTATCACTTTCTCTAATTTTAAGCACACTGTTTTAATTTTAGCTTGAATTTTAGTCAAGATTCTGTTAAAACATCCAGGTTAGATAGCTGACCCATCCAACCTAACCTTGAACACTTCTAGGAATGGGACATCCACAGGTTCACTGGGTACCTGTCCCAATGCTTCGCCACCCTCAGAGTAAAGAGTTTCTTCCTAACATATAATCCAAACCTGCCTTCTTTCAGTTTAGAACTATTGCCCCTTGTCCTGTCACTATCTGCTTGTATGAAAACTCCTTCCCAACATTTTATAAACCCCCTTAAGGTACTGAACTCCCTTGAGATATCAGAAGGCCACAATTAGATCTTCCCAAAGCCTTCTCTTCTTCAGGCTTAGCAACTCCAGCTCACTCAGCCTGTCCTGGTAGGAGAGATGCTCTAGCCCTTTGATCATCTTTGTCCCTCCTCTGGACCCATTCAAACAGGTCCATGCCTTTCTTGTGCTGAGGACTCTGCAGCTGGATGCAGCACTCCAGGTAGGGTCTCATGAGGGCAGAGGGGGAGAATCACCTCCTGCTGGTCCTGCTGCTTTTGATGCAGTCCAGGATTTGGTTTTCTGGGCTGCAAGCACACACTGCCGGATCACATCCAGCTTTTCATCCAGCCCCCTATCCTGCTACAAAAAAGCAGCACACTGCCAGCTCATGCTACTTTCTTAAACACCACAGAGCTTTCTGTACCTCAGCCAACATTCTTACACTACTTAGTGCCCCTTTGCTCAGGGCCATCTCCTAAGAATAGTTAACTCAGGCCATCAAGCCATGAAGTACTTGTGGCACAGCACCATCCTAGGCTGAGTCTCAACCTGCACTACTGTGGGGCTCCCAGAAACTCACAGTAGCCCACATGCCCCTTGTCACCCTGATTCTCCAGAGCTTCCCACATATACACCTAACTTGGGACTCCCTCAGTCATGTCCCTAACTCAGCCCCGGTGGGCAACACAAGTTAATGAGGTGCAGGGTTGAAAATGAGAAAAGACAACAATAGAAATCCTAAACAGCAGACAAAAAGAAAAGTTATGGAGGAAACTCATACAGTTACAGGCTGTACAGGACGACATATTGGGATACCTGTTTCATAACTGATGCAGACCATGAAAAGAAATGTCAGTACCTCTGGCAGTACAAGGGGTACAAATGCACCTGATAGTATTTTGTACATGTCATCATCCCAATATCAAAGCACTACTCATGTGCTGACAGTGGATGCAGATGCTCAAAAGATTTCTCCATGATAGCTACAGAGAGAGGAAATTCTAAATCCAGCTTCAACTCTTAGTTTTTTCCTAATAATACAACAGGTAGTTTGCAAACTACTGCTGGTGTTGCGCGTAAAAAATAAAGGTGCAACTAAAGAGACCATGAGTCTTTCTCCAAACCTGGAATACCTAAGCAAATAACAAAAGATATTGATTATGCATGTTTTAAATGAAGCAGTGATGGCATTGATTTTCCTGGGAATAAAAAAGATGAGAATTAAACAGCTGCTCATACAGTAACTCCAACTGTGAGTTAGTTCTCAAGTGAGTCACAATCCGAAATTGCATGGAGATGCTTCTATATTACAAGAATAATACAACAATACAACGACAAACTTGCAGAGACATTTGTGAAAGAAGGAGAAGCAGAAGTAGCTTCTCACCATGATGCAGCTTTCCCAATGGCTGTGGTGGCCTCAGGGTAATACACTCTGGAGTTGAAGACCTTTTTTTTAGCTCTGCTGCACAAAAAGTGCCATTTTAGCCTGTATGAAAAGAGGGGACTTCTGTGAAAGAGTATCTGAGGATTTTGGATATGAAATTAAGGATTCTAAGGTTGAAAACCATGATCAGTTTCTTAAATGAATGTAAGGAATAATTAGTCTTTATGCTGCTGTCATTCAACTCTGGTGGCCTTATGGAATTAAAGAAGGGGCACATCCTCATGGACTGAACTATGCATGGCACTGGCTTGCTTGGATGTTGAATATGGAGCCTCTGACCGATGTGACAGCTACGTTACTTTTTAATTTTCTGAAGGTGAGTGGCAATGCTTACATGAGACAGTATCACATCCAGTTCTGGAAAACGACTTTATCTAAGTTTATCCAAGGCTACACCCCAAGAACTGAAGCAATTACCAGCACTGTACAGAATGACATGTTAATGTGTTTGAAGGATTTAATGAAGTATTATCTAGAGACGAAGGAAATTCTGCTTCCAATGGGCACTCTGCTGCCTTCCTTTTGGAGACTATAGATCAGTCTGTATTTCTCTTCTGCAGGATGCTAGTGCTTTCAGACTTGGCTTCCTGTTTACATGGTAAGGCAGAATATATTCTGTATATAGAAGAATGAAAAGAAAATATTTCATCAACTTGTTAATACGTAATTAGTGAAGATGTTGGGCAGAAGAAACTTGCGTTTAATTTGCTGCAAATAGTTAAAATTATTATTTGCATTGCCTCTTTGAAAGTTCTTGTATGATAAATAGTTGGTTGTTTTTTTTTTTTAATAAAAATAAAAAACTCAAACCCCACCCAGAGTACTGTTTTCAGCTGCAGAGTCCCCAACACAAAAAAGAGGTAGACCTTCCAGAGAAGGCCACTAAGACAATCACAGGACTGGTCCACCTCTCCTATTAAGACAGACTGAGAGAAGACTGAGAGAACTGGGCTTCTTCAGCCTGCAGAAGAGAAGGCTCTGGGAAGACCTTTTAGAAGCCTTCCAGTACCTGAAGAGGGTCTGTAAAAAAGCTGGAGAGGGACTTCTAACAAGGGCATGTAGTGACAGGACAAGGGAGAATGGCTTTAAATAAAAGAGGGTAGGTTTAGATTAGCTATTGGGAAAAAATTCTTTACTGTGAAGGATGGTGAGGCACCGGAACAAGTTGTTCAGAGAGGCTGTGGATGCCCCATCCTTGGAAATGTTCAAGGCCAGGCCAGACTGGGCTATCAGTAGCTACAAAGTAGCTGGTGCCCTGGTGAGTTTACTGGCACCATTTACAGCTGTACTATTACAGATCAATACCAGCTATGTTTCTCTGAATCATGCAATGCTTTGTGGTGGTGGAAGGCACCTTTGGTAAGCACTTGGCTCCAGCCCTGCTAAAGGCAGGGCTGGTACTAAGTCAGAATACCCAGGCAAATTTGCTTACCTTCAAGAGCAGAGGAAGCCTTGGTTCTCTGTGTGACTTCCTACACCATTTGACCACAGTTGTTCTGAAGGCCCTTCTCCCCTGGTGCACCATTTGCTGCAATTTGTGCCCATTGCCCTGCCTCTCTGTTTTTTTTTTCAGAACCAGTAAGCTTAGAAAATGATGCTAAAGAGTGCTGAATGCCTGTCACCTTCTTAAACTGACATCAGCACAGTATCTCGCAGTCTTGCCTTTAAAGCACAGCTTCCAATTTCCTAAAACATTACTTACTTTCCAGGGGTTCCTTCTCCATACTGGACTCTTCTGGTTCATCAAACCGACCTACTGGTAACTTTGGTTTCTTTAGTGGCTGCTTAGCAGGTTCAGATCTTCCTCCTGGCTTAGAGCTGGAGCTGTTTCGCCAGTGGCAAAGAAGTGATGACTCTATCAAGCAAATGGACACGTGTAGCATAAATGTGGGAATTTAACACTGAGCAATGCTGTGACTGTCCAGAGCACCTCTGAAAAAAACCTACTTCAGGGATGAGGGAGAGGAAGGGAGGAAAGCAAACTCTAAAAATTATTTAACATTCAACTCATGAACACCTAAGAAATCTGCACAGATAATTATTTTTGGCCCTAGAAACATATGTAGGCAAAACTGTGTTAGTTGTATAACTCAGCTCACATAAACAGTGTATTTTAAACTGCGTGAACTTATCTTTGCTGTTACTTTCTTGTATTTTAGACTCTTAAACAGTAATTATGCTAGCATAGAGCAGTACAGTCTGTTTTCTGGGAGAAATCCTAACCTCCCCCAAGAAACCTGCTGATTTCCATGTTTTGGCTTATTTCCAGCAGCTTTTTAGTCAGAAAAAGCTTCTGCTTTCCCAAAAGAAAGTTTAAAAAAAATAAAACGTTCCCTTAGTAACAGGTTTTCCAGAATGTCGGCAGAAGATAGCTGGGTTTCCCTTAGGATGGTAAAACAATTCAGCTGGTAGTCAAAAGCAGGAAAAACTTTAAGCATGTTTAAGTTCAATTATGCAACTGCATGCAAATGCTTTCATTAAAAGCATTAACTTTTTTCCTTTAAAGTCCTACTAACATTTTGGTTAAAAAAGCCTAATGTCCACAGTGAGCATAAACTATCCACTTAAAATATTTTGGCTGTGGACAGGTGCCTAAAGCAGTTCTGACATTTCTTAAGAAGCAAAATTCAAACAGAAATCCTCCCTGTACCAGCTGGGTGCAAAGTACCTGAAAGAACTATTATTCTACTTTCCTAAGGAGATTGAATCAGGAATCCTTCTCAAACACTGTCAAGTTGACTCACCTTAACATACATCAACTAACAACTCATTTGGATTACCAGAATCAGCATATTCATTCATTTAAAAATACCATATCTTTAATATCAAACCCTACAGCCACATAACCTGTATTATGTCTGCCAACTGCTGCCAATGCCCCAAAGGAGTAAAGCATGGCGTAACAAACTATCAACAGTAAAGGATCTAATCTGTTGCAAACATTGGGTCTTTCTACTCCTGCCAAGCTTCTTTTCATTCTTTAAGATAGAATAGAAAAGTTAGCTAGAAAATTAAATTACAGCTGGTATTCTAGTCCAAATTAAAATAAAAATCAGATTAAGGTAGTGGTATGAAATTGATTATCTTGGTCATTAGAGAAAAGGCAAAACCCATTTTTCTTGATGGATTTACTTGGTATTCTTGACCAAAATACACTCTTCTTAACAGAGAGGTGACAGAAGTTCAACATTAAACATCTCTGAAAAAGATGAGATGAACTATCAACATCAGTTGATAGTACAACACAGTTGTACAAACTGATCTTTGATTCCCTCCTGTTTTACATGGTGTCACAAAGCCCTCCCACTTATTAATTATAAAACTGAACTCGAAGCTGAAAATCCCAAGTCTTTAAAGTTGCTGTGCTGCAATATTCCATCTTCTGAAGTGGCCCACAGCATGTGATTTATCCTAACAAAGCCATCCATGCAGTGGGAGTTGGGCACACATCAGGATGCTCAGAGGATTAGTGCATCAGCCACATCTTGCCATGAACCTGGCAGCCAAATACAGCACAAACATTTAACAACAATTTTTAACAGCTCTTGTATTAACATAAGTTAATGTTACTGGTTTGTTTTAGTGTACTGTATCACTAGCATCGCAAAACCGCAGCTTTTGACCAGAGGGAAGCACCCAGCGAACAGCCCAAGCTGAGGCCTGTGGGACAGGCTGTTACCCAGTCTGCCTTAATTCTCTATAAACAAACCACCTGAATGTCCTCAGGTGAAGGAACAGACCTGTAACTTCCAGGTCCACAGCACGTTTCCTCCAGCTATTCTCCAAATGTTACACCACTGTTTAACATTTTACTGCCGTTAACAAGTACGAAGCAATGACAAGGCAAGAAAACCTCCGTAATAATGGGCAAAAATAAAGATTTGCCCGATAGCAGTAGGTTTGCGATACAGGCGGGAATATTAATACCGAATGGACGGGGCGGGAGGGAGAGGAAAGGGAGGGAAGGGGGGAAGAGCAGGGAAGGCGCAGGGCCATGGAAGGTGTGGAAAGCTGAGAAAGCTCACGGCCCCCGGGCCCCGCGGGCTGACGGGGCGGGGCGTCTCACACGCCTCACCCGCCGCCATCTTGGGCGCTCTCCAGCCCCCCCCAGCACCCGGGCGGCGCCCGCCCTGTCCCCTCGCTCGATAGTTCCTGCGGGAGGAAGGGCAGGGGGGCCGGGGAGCCCCTCCGCGGCACATCCCGGGCCCTCCCGCCCTCCGCCCGCCTCTTACTCGCTGCCCCGGGCGCGCCGCGCAGCAGCCGCAGAGCCATGGCCGGGACGGAGCCGTGCGGGGCGAGGAGCGAAGCCGCGCAGGCGCCCAAAGGCGGCGGCGGCTGCAGCCGAGGGCGGGCGGCGAACGCGGCCCCGATCGGGGTGGCTTCGGCGGCCTCACAATCCCCCCGTGCCGCTGGCTGCTCCCCGGCTCCGGTGAACAGAGGCGAACGGCGCCTGGGGGTCCCGATGAAGGCAGCTACGGGCTCAGAGGTGCTCGAGAAATACGCTGTAACTCTGCTCTCCACCCCTAAGCAAACGTGGAGCAAAGACGTCTTCTTTCTTCGATGCAGTGAAGAGTTTAGCGCTGCAAGAACCCGTTTTCCCCTCAATATGTAGTGCAGTCCAGCTAGGTTTTTTTGTTTTTTTTTTTTTTAATAATAAAAAATTGTACATTGTTCAAAGGCTGCTAAGGACATGAAGGAACTTTGGATAACTCCACAGTGATGGACAGAGAGTGTTTGTGCTTTCAGACGGCATCTCTCCAGTTCCCGAGTTTAACCAGTAAAGTTGCTTTTAACGCTCAGTGTAAACCTAACCCTGGGATAAATAACACCTGAGTTCAGAGTGGCACTCCAGTTAATTAACTACAGTTAATGTTTTGAATATGACGACTTTTGCTTTTTGTCACTTCAAACTTCTCCGGCTAACCTTGTTATTAGATAAAACAGAATTCACTGTCTACAGATACTAACCTGAAGAAGATAACCTGGAGATCTGAACCTAAAATAGCATTTTTTGTTCGCATCTGAAAGCTTTAAGAAAGTAAATCTTGGTAAATTAAAGAGCAGCAGCACTTCCTGGAGTTTATTGGAGCTGCATCTGGTAATGCCTACACACTGAAGGTAATTAAATTTAACTGACTGCCTTATGAGTGACATTTTCTCAATCAGCCTTTTATAACACGGCTAAATAGACATTAGAGACTGAAAATAATGGAAACCCTTTATTCTAACAGCAAGATGCTGGGCCTCTAGATCAGAGAGAATAAAGACAAATGCAGAAAAAAATGCTCTGCCCGAAAGCAGCAAGGAAAAAACCTAAACAGATCTTGCCAAAGTTCAAGAACTTATTATTTGTGCCTTCAGTACAATAAAAACATGAAATCCTGGCCGTAAAAAAACTTACCAAGCTGCCTGCAGACACCAAGTAATAATAAGCTCTGCTCCTAAACTGCTTAACACAATCCATGAAAAATCATACATGTATGCATACATATGTACCAGCACACATGTCGGATTTCAAATGGTAAGAATGAAATAGCAGTGAAAGATTATTGAGGTACTGTTTATCCACCTTAAAATTAACTGTCTTCAAAACGTATTTCTCGTCTTTATTTATTGTGTTGCTGTAAAAATTCACTTGTAACTCCTGAATTATTCATTTCTAGGTCTTTTGGCTAAGGAGGTAATAAATGTTAACATTGGTAAAAACAAATGTAGCATACACCACAGGAATTTTCTACTTTGTGATTAAATTGAGTGTTTTCTTTTCTTGTTTTCCTTCCTCTGTTTACTGATCATTTATCTCTTGCACTGCAGCTTGCTTTGCAAGGTGACACAAACAATATTGTATTTAGCTTTGCTGTTCTAAAAAGTGGGGAATAAAAGACTTACAGCTAGCACAAAGCTTGCAGCAGGTCAGTTCAGATGAGCCAAATGTACTGGTCTTGGAGACTACCTGGAAAGCACCACAACCAGCACTGCCCTGGGCAGCGAGTGTACTGATACTGCCTAAATGCCCCCTCTGACTCTGAGACCACGTCAAGAACCTCGGTTAGCTGAACACCACACCTGGTCAGGGCTAAGCAAATAAAACTGGCTTGGAAACAAGGTTGTTTCTCATGGTTACAGAGTAAGTTCTCCATCAATGTCAAATCTCTTGGCTCTGCTGCAAATCCAGGTGATTTCCAGTATAACATGAACTCTTTTTCCAAAGTAGTAGCAATGCCTAGATTTACAGTAACAGAAAGTTTAATTTGTATCAAGGATTCAAACACAACCCAAGGAATTAATTTATATACACAACATGGAAACAGGTTCAGACACTATGTCATTTTATGCAGTGATCTCCTAATTATATCACTGAGAGCTTTTTGAAATAACAGTACCAGCCTACTGCCTTCAGGGAACAAGAGACTGACAGTTAAAGGGATGTTAAGACCTCACTTCTTACTTCTCATTCTGTAAGCAGCATAATTCTCTTTGAAGCAGCTGCAGGATACCTGCATGAAGGAGAGGTCACTATCACTAAAGGAAGATGAAGCCCTCTTTCAAACAGAAGAGTGGTGAAATGGTGAGCAGCAGCACCTTAGAGCTGCTACTGCATCAGATGACGCTGACTTATGTATACACAGGTCTGTATGTAGGTCTAGGAACAAGAAGGCAGAAAACTGCAGAAGTAGGGGGAACATGCCATGCAACACATGCATAGCTGTCCAAAATATCCCAGCCTGCATGTTGTTCAGAGAGCAAGTGCAAGTGACCATACAGTCTGTAGGTAAATATGAAGCTCCTATGCTTCAAGGACATGTTGGGGTTATCACACCTCTCACTACTGTCAGACAGCACATTCCTTTGGGACTTTGGGATGTCAAACAGCCCTCACAAAAGCTACAGTACTGAGAGGGCTACCAGACCACATATGGACTAGGCAATAAAAATTAAGGAAGAGAGAACGGATTTAATGAGATCTTAATTTGCCCTGTTTCTTGATATACTTACACACAAATATCACATGATGTCCTGCACCATTCATTTTCCTCAAAGAAGAAACCTAATTCAAGCTGCCTTAAATAGATGGGACCTACTGTTACCCCCCTCCCCCCCCAAAAAAAAGAAAAAAAAAAAGAAAAAAAAAGTGGCTATTTCTGTCATGATACTTCTGCTTTTCTGATCACAAAAGCATGCTTTACACATTCAGATTTCCAGAGACAGAAAGCAAGACAGACATTTTTCATTAGTGACAGAATTATCTAAACACTTGTTTATACTAAGAACAGTTTAAAGTCTTAATTGTGAATCAAGGAATATTTTGTAACTTTACCTCCCTTAAACAGCTATTCAAAGCTTAGCCAGTAGCCAAATCCAATAATACTGTTAAATAAAAGACAGTTGAGATATCAGAACATAATTTAAACATTTAGAGCTTAACAGCAGCATCATAATACAAAATTAAAAATAAAAATAGGCATTGTTATAGTGAGAATGTATTAAAGATACCTTTGTGTCATAAGGACTTGCCTAACACAACTCTAGTAAAATACTCTGCAGTGTATATGTTGCTGAACTGTAGACACTCAGATGCTCATTTGAGCATCTCCTAAGTTACAGGGAACCCTCCCCCCCATATATTACAAAGACTATTATACAAGATTCCATATAAAATGCAAAATCACTTCATTATGAACTATTATTGCTATATTAATTTCAAAAGTACAAAATTATTAATTCTATACAAAAAGCCTCCCCAGAATTTTGGTAATTAGCAGAACATTTCAGTTTCTTTAATTGCTTTCATTACAGTAATTTGTTCATTTTATTAACACCAGATGCAATAACACAATGCTAAAAATAAGCATGCATTATACAACAGATTTATATTTTTCAAAAGATGTTCATTACAATTAGTGTACAATTAGTGAATGTACATGTAACTCTTTTCCCCCACCTTTAGTGAATTATTGTTTGAAACAGAGAAAAGGGAAGGAAGAAGAAACCAAACAATGCTATTCAGCACCAGTAGAAAGTCAGATCTTCAACATTCCTGTATATCAAAAGCATTTTATCTGTGTCACTAAACAGGTAAAGTTTACAATATTGTCTCATTTGAAGATGTATTGATTTATATTTACAATACTTTATAGTCAATAAAACATTTTAACAATATTTAAAAATTGCTTAAATTCATAAAAGTATTGCAGAAATTTATAACATTTACTTATTTTAAGTATATACAAGGAAGTCCATGTAAAATTGTCCATGTTCATCTGAAGAACTGACAGAGTAAGGAACCATCTTAATACAGTTTGCAAAACCCCAATTATTTGAAGGCAGCTATCACTGAACATTCAAAAATCCTTAGTTGCCATTTGCTTCTGAAAACAAAAGTTCCAGTCATAAAATTTGAGTATGTAAACTAACATGTTTTTGAGATCAGAAGAAAATATATTCCCACAGGCATAACATATTTAACAATGACAGTAATGATTTTGTAGAAAACTGTTAAGCTGTAGCAGATATAGTCATTTTCAAATATCCAGTATTTTAGCAGCTCATTGTGTTTCCAGTTAAACTTCCTGCAGTGCTAAAATACGACAAGTGAACACGTAAGACATTGTTAGAATTTTAAAATCCAATTTATTTTTGGCATCTAAAGCCTCTTGTAAAATGTAGCCAAGTAATATCGACTTCTGTTGTCTGAAAGCCAATAACTAACCAAACAAAAGTACACACTGTGCTTTAATCTCCAAATAATTAGGTACCCAAATTAAGAAAAAGTAATAGAAAAGTAAAAAGACAAAATAAAAAATATTGCACAGTCACATTACCTAGAAAGTAAAGTTGATGTTAAAAAGCCCTAAGTGTGGATGATATAAATTATCTTCCATATAAAAAGTATAAATATCTCTTAAAATACAGCTGCAGCTATACTTTAACACCACACATTATCTGAATTCATCTGTTAATGAGGTAATAACCAAGTCTCTGACAATGCTTTTTTCTACTGAAAATATTTCAGGGCAGCAACAAGAAAGAATTTTTCTAAAAATATTTCTGAATCAAGAACAGCAATGTGTGCAGCTCTCCCTATGAGAGAATCTGCTGTATTGGGTAATGCATTAATTACATTATAACGAACCAAATTACATTCCTTATTTTGAAGAACTGGCAGAAGCAGGTTCTGGATCATTTCAGCATAAATTGGTCCTGTAGAGGAAAAGAAAAGTTGTACTGTGTGAATTGCCAGAAACAAACAGAATTCTTTGAATTTGAACTCAAAATGAACATATTCCAGAGTAAAAGAAGTAATTAAGTTATACTGTGGTTCCGTTAAGATAGAATATATAGAGTTTAATTGCCTCTAGAAATGTTGGAAAAATAATTTGAAACTATGCATTTTAGTATTTGTACATTTATAGTGAGAATGTACTTATCAGTATTAATTTATTGCATTACGTGAAAGTTATTTGTTAATATATAATACTAGAATGCAATTGTGCTAGGGTATCTCAGCAGTAAGTACAACAACTGACCCTAACTGATTATGGAAAAATTACCTTTTCTTTCAGTGCTGTTATTAAGCCAGAGCTATATACAGCCCAGGGCTTGATGCTACAATTTGATATCCTCAAAAATCAAAATTATTTGTCCTCCCTGTTCATGAAATAGTGCATCAAGGGCTGTGTCTATCTCACCTAACTTTCAGCGAAGTCAATAAACTAGAAACCTGTTCAGTCTCATTCTCCATCTGCATGTAATAGAAGAGGACAGATACAGAAAGCACGTCAGCCTACACGTGGATTTTTCTCTCTCTCTACTACTACTACAAAGTAAGCCCAGAGTTTCTAAACACATAATAGAGGTGCCAAAATTAAATGGGAGGAGATTGATACGTGTGAGGTTTTAACCGGAGTGGTTTGTTTATTTTGCAGGATATTTATTACCTGATTGTTTATCCTTTAAAGCTGTTTTACACATCTCAATGCGAGCAGAGTGATAAGGAACATAACGATCCTGCAGAGATCCTACTAACACAATGTTTTTGAAGTAATGAAGACCTACAACACAAAAGGTATCACTTATAGCAAATCCTCTGATTTATTACTACAGAATAATGAAACATTTTACAACTGATAATTGGCACTAATTTATTACAGGATCTTGCACAAAAAGGGAGAAAACCAATTACAATAAATAGAGATACAAAATAATGAGATGTTTGGTACCAGCTTTTCCTCTGTACATATTTAATAGACATGGTCATGGCTCAGTCGTAGAGTTTCCCATTAAACTGAGTATGGTTCAAATCTTCATCTTGTTCTTTAGGAATACAGTGGTTGGTTTCTGGCTATACAGAAGAGAGTAAAGCCTCCACATCGCTTAAAGAAACCTAAAGATGGATGGTGCCTTGTCTTTACTGATGTTTCAGACAATAGCTGCATTAGAATTCATGCCTAGCACCAACACATACATCATACAGCCCACCTAGTGCAGGTGCCTCTATAAGGCACTGCCTCACTGTAAGGTTTAACCAGCTTGAGCACAGGTGCATAATCCACCCAACACAACCATTAAGTATAATTAAACTTTTATAACTAAACACAGACTTCCTACTTCTTGGACAAGCACACTCATAGTAGAACGATGCAAAGGTAGGAACACCCAGTAATGACAGAGTTACAGCCCTTAAAGACATTTAATTGTTACATTTTCTCTAGAAAGCTGCAGCAGATTTCTGGTGCTGCCCATCTGCTTTAGGCCAAACACAATGGAGCACTTTAGGAAAATAGTTTGCCTTAGAAAAGCCCCTTCTGAATATCGTATTTTAGACAGAAGTATCAGCAATCTTTCATTATGAAAAAGTGTTTGATGAAAATCTTCAGCAGGGACAAAGAAAGTATATAGGGTATTTCATACGATGAGTTTTACTGTCTACCTATTCTTCATCCATTTTGGGGTTAAGCAACAGGATGATATGTTTAACATGTATGTTCTTTGGCAAATTTGAAATCTAGAGTCACAATACAACAATGTATCTGAGACCCTGACCCTCAAAACACCACCTGCTGGATCCACAGCAAGTTTTAGTTTTTGCTGCCTTAGGGATTTTCCCAGATGCAAAGCCAATGTCCAAAGAAGACACCATTACATTAAGCAGTAACAGATGTTTCTTCATCTTAGACCCCTATTTTTCTATATGATTACAAAAATCAACAGAAGTTGCAAAATCAGGGCTATACTTCTCAAAAGTGTTGTCACTCTCTTGCATGTACCCTGGGGTTAAGTGACTTCTGGAAAGACTTATGTTTAGAATCATTGTTGAGACCAGTACACAAATTCCCTGTATTGAGAATCTGAAAAGAGGAATTGTACAGGTTGGGGAATCCCAAATGCCTCTCACCTTGTGTGTGAGAGTCAAGCATAGCCAATGCTGTATGCCCACTGAGTGAAGAAAGAGATGGCAGGACAGAAGCAGGCCTTGTACAGATATCAAGAGTTAAAGGCACCAACACCTACATTGTACATACAGTGTATTAACTCGCCCCTCAAAGGAAAACTTTCTTCCTTCTCTATGAGGGAAGCATAAAACTTACTTTCTTTTCTCCTTATCTAAAATAATTAATTTTTCACATCTCTTTCTCCTGTCTCCCCCAGCCTTTCCTTCTCCCTTACACTGACCTCTCTGAAGGACCTGGAAATAAGATGGTGTAGCTGAGGCTGTGGCCCAAAATACAGCTCTTTCCATCTCTTTGGTAAGAAAGAAAAAAAGCAGAAACTGAGCCTGGAGACTTTTGTATTCCTTCTACCGTTTATGGGGAACAAAGTCTGAAATGCACGTTATGACTCTTGAGACGATGCTATCCAGGGCTTTCAAAAATCCTGTCATATAAAGGTCTGCCATGAGAAAATACGTCACATTTCTACAACAGACAATAGTACTCAAATGACAGTGTCTCTAGCCACGTTGAGATACATACACATAAAAACCATGGAATATGAATTTTTTTAAAGCCAACTGATTAATTAATCTGATTATCTCTTAGCAGGGGTCCCACAGTCTTACTCAGCATCCAGTGTGTAACTTTTCATAACTTCTATTTATATTCAAACATTTCTTTTCAAAAGACAGCAAAACTGGATTGAGTTCACCTTTAAATACCAGTTCAGCTTTAAATATTACTGTATAATCAACAAAATCACTTTGTGATAGTAGATTCTGAAAAGAAGGGTAAAAAACTCCCAAGTTTTTCTAAAATCAATTTTTGATCAATATTCCTATCTTACCTATGATTTTTCTTCTTGCTCCTTCCTTATTATTTTCTGCTTCTTCCAAGTCCTGTAAATTTTATATTGAAGCACTTCAAGAGCTATATGTCAGTCTTTTCCTGCCCACATATTTGTACTTCATTGCTCTTAACAAAATTCCAGCTGTGACAACCTAGAAATATTTTGATGTAGGAGTGCGCCCGGATTTTTCACAAAACAGCACAAGCATCTTTGACTCCACAACTGCTTGACTGACACACATTCAGATACACCTGTCAGATGAATCCTCAATAATTTTAAAATGCTTAATGGAAACTATCCCCCTGCTGGCACATTACCCACTGGCAAAATGCATTCTTGACCAACAGTTGAAAAAAGGATATTCAACCCAGAGAGAACTGTATGAATGATATAGTATGAATAATCTAATCTGGGATTTAGCTATTATGCTAAGTACAACTTCTCCTTCCTTTATGAAAATGAGATTTTGTTTTCCCTGACCATCTTAATGAGGTAATCAAAGACTAGTTAGCAAAAACTTGGAAGTAGAATTTTAGACTTATAGTATAGATAAGAAAGGCAGATACAGAAACAGGTAATCCTAAACGTGTATGAATGTACTTGACTCGCCACACAGTGGCTCATAGATAGATATTTAAAAAATCCACTATTTATCTATTGGTATCGTGGCTGCACTCAAGTTCTGTTCATTAGTTAGGAGGGGAAGTCCCAAAGTAATATCCTACTCTGCAACAGAAATGGCTTACTGTTTACTTTACTTGAATAATACAGGACCAAAGTAACTCTTAAATATTAAACTGAAACAGGAACTTTTTGAAAATAAGTTCTTTTTTTTAGGTTTCCTATTCACATTTATACACAGTTGCCTTTAAGAGATAGGAAGCATTAACAAAGCTTACCTGCTTTTTTACTAAGTTTATATAAGAATGTCTGTCGTGGATCTGAATGGTCTCGACATGTCAACTGCAATAAAGACCCAGACTTCTTCCATTTCTGCATAAACCACAGCCCTGCATTGTTAGGTACAACATGAGTTTAGATCCACAAAAAAATATGAAAACTAACTAAACGTAAGTATAATATGTAAAGTTCATAACAGTCTCTCAGATGTTAATTTTACTTTTCATGTAAGCATTGTCAAGCTCAGAAAGAGTTTAAATTTTCATTTTCTTTCCTGTCTATCTATACAATTAACCATGAAGGCCTTTATTTCCACTAATGTACAGGCCTGCCCTCAAAAATTAACTTCCATAAAGTATAAATACAGTAATGTTAGCCAGAATATACACATTCTATTTCAATAATTTATGTATTGGAACACTTTGATGTTCAAAGAACAACAGGCATTACTTCTCCAATTTCTAAACTGAACTCATTAAATGTAGCTTGAAAAAAGGAAGCAGAATCTTCTCACAGGAATACCACAGTAGAATGTTTTATATGGTGCTAATTCTCTTTATTAGTCAGTAATATTAATAAGTGGCTAACTGGCTTTTCAGAAAATCTTGCCTCCTTCACCATGCACATCTGCAGAAACACACTGCAGGTTGTAAGGCATTTTTGAGAGAGAAAAGACACCAATACTTCAGAATTATTTTAATGTATCTTATCTAATTGTTTGGCAGATTAGGTATATTCAAATTCAGTTTATTATAAATTGAGCTCAACAGATTAAAACTGGAGTTTATTTATGCTGCAACAGAAAATCTGAACCAAACATACTGGAAAATATGCCAATCACCTCTTGCACATCCTTTTAATGATACTTTATTTTTAGAACCCTTCTCTCTGCTTATGACAGTGAAATATGCAGTTTCTCATAATCACAGTAATACAGAAATGTGCACCCCACATGAAATTGCTAAGTTCATTTCAAAGACAAGATTTCCCCTAAACTAATACTACTGAAAATAATACTTCACCTGTATTAACAAGAGCACTGCTGTTGTAGAGGGTACCAAGATGTGGTCCAGACAGAGACAGGAAAGTATGAAGTTTGTTGAGGTAATACTTAAATCGATGTCTTGTGAGCACTGAACGGATTATTAAATTACCCAGTGAGTGTCCAATGAAGCTGTTTAAAAAGAAAAAGCAATATAACATGGAATTTTATAGCAGGATTTTTTTTTTTCTTTTAACAGAGATAAAGAAAACCGGTGTCATGAAATGCTAAAAGAGCATAAGAAAAAATCAATGAAAAGTGTCCATTCAGACTTGTATTTTTTGTCATACAGGAGGCATAGCTTGTCCATGTCTCTCAAGCTGCACAAACTCATTACAAACATGTTTTGAACTCCTCCAGAAATATTTTATACAGCATTTTTGAAAAGCTAACAAAACCAAACTATCCTTCCACCAGCATCTACCACCGAAACCCAAGATTATTTCTGGGTTCATTTCCCTTAGCACCCACTATTAAGAAAGTATTTTATGAGCCATGCATGACTGAAAACATAATTACTTTGGCATATGATGGCACTCAATATGATAAATGTATGAGCATTTCTGAAAAAATCTAGTGGAGACAGATTCCAAAGGTAGTCCTAATAGAGGGGAACACCAGTACTTAACTGAATCTGATTATTTAAAAACAGAAGCAACATCTCAGATCTGCTTAGCAGATTGACAAAAGAAGTGATTATCAGCTTGAACAAGCAATTGAAGAATATGTCTCTGTCAAGACAACAGTACTTTTAGGTGTTTCCCTGGTTAAGCAATGTAAGGGAAAGATGGATGGGACTCTTTAGCTTCTTGTATCTAAGGATAAATATTACTTAATGTGAGGTGCTTACTGTGATATACAGAAGTCTGTATAAAGCATTTCTTTAAAATGGACACTATGAAATTAAGCAATTCTAGTTACTATGCTTACAGATCCCTGCTGAGATAAGGACCACACCAGACTAGGCACTGACTTACAGAGTATATGGTAGGGACCAGACTCACAAAGTTAGAAGGAAAAAGTGCCTTCCTGCATTACAGATGCAACCCCAGGATATGGTGAAAACAGAAAACCATCCAAAATTATGTATAGTAGAACTATCATTGCTGGATCACATATGTGCTACAATATTATACCTCTAGGATCATCCTTCCTGTTTGCTCTGTATCACTACACTCATCAACAAAAGTAGCTAAAACAAAGCTTCCTGTAACATCTGTGTAAAATACAGTGTTAAAAGATTATTTGACTGTTTAAATGCTTCCCAAGCAGGAATCACTGCGTTGGAAAATACCAGTTTAAACGTAAATAAAAGAATTCAAACAACTGGTTATAGAACGGCAGAACCACCCTGAACTTTGAAATAATTATGCATTTCTATGACAGAAAATGGTTTTTTGTTCATTATTAATATATAGTATAAACATGTATGTAAATTCTTCTCAGTTGCTTTTACTACTAGATTTCCAATATTATTTGTATGAGAAATTCTTTGCTTGTGCTTGCTATATTTGCCTAATTTTGAAATGAGAGGTTATATATCCCCTCTGGTGTCAGCACAATAGCAGTGCATTTGTAAAACAAAGCACTGAGCTGCTCTCTTGAATACTAAAATTTAAAACTATTCCCTTGGAGGACATCATAAAAATCCACACAAGAACAAAACCACAGATTTCTTTAAGAACAGGTAAACGCCCGCAGAAATTGAGTTGATCCTGAAGATGATCTGCGTGATGTAACTGCTTTTGAGTAAAACAGATTGTTTTCTAAAGAAGATATGAACATTAGCAGAGATACTCTCTTGACAGTTCTCCTACAGTTTAGACAGTATTAAGTCATAAGGGGACGAGAAACTCTTATACTGTACCATAACAAAGGGCATTTTCTGGGAAAAAAGCAGCAATTCATCTATCAATTTTATCATCCCTAAGAGTACCCCCTTTGGTTAGGGCATGCCTAACCAAAACTTCAGAAACATGAAAGATCCATTTTAAGGAAAACTAGGAGCTAACCATCAGCTATATGAATGTACCTCAAAGACTAAACAGTTGTAGTTAATTTGAAAAGCCTTAGAAATATAATAAAGGTTACAGTAATACATTGTGATCCAACTCAGATGCTTAGGTGAACCCATAATAAGCCTTAAATTTGTTTTTTAATAGATAAAGGTTTAAAAAATTGTTCAAATCAAAAAGGGGACGAAAAGGAAAATCCTTCAAATAGGGTCTTGTAAGTGTGAGACAGGAATGTAATCCATCCTACTCATGGGATGCTCTGCAAAAGCAATGAACACTAGGTGGCAATATTGCAATCTTCTGAAGAGATCATTAACACACTGAAGTTAACAGAATTACAGTTTTTATACATGCTTTATGATACAAGCCTACCAATATTGTTGTGGTTTATGTATTGAAGAAAGGATTCTTGACGATAAATTTAGAAGGTTAAAATGATTTATTAAAATGATTTTATAATTTTAGTGTATTTCTATATTTGCTCAGCAGAGAGCATTCTATGCTCCTGCTGCTGCTTTGTCTAGAGAATGTGTTTGAAAGTTTACAATATCAGAAAGATAAAGTAATTTCAGCTTCAGTCTCCTCATAGGTAGGAGGAGGCCAACTAATTCTATGTCTTTGAAGAACAGACACAGATATTTTGTTTACAGAAAGCTTATACAGAGTAAAAGACAGTAAAAGGATGTTCTCCCATGGGAAAATGATTAGAAGGCTTACACACAGAGAAACTTATAATATGTTCATAGCAACATACCAATTCAGACCATACTAGAAAATCAGACACAGCAAAACCTCATTGTTCTGTGCCAATAAACAAAAATCCTGTCCAACTATAAAAATTTATGGAAGGAAGAAAAATCAATCAAGATTCATAATAAATGAGATGCTGAAACAACAAACAGATGTTTTAATATATGCATAGCATTAAAAACTTTTTTTTTAATGAGCCAATGTTACTTAGGGAAGAGGATGACAAGCTGATTAATCTACCTGAGGTCAAAGTCCAATACAAGTAATCAGAAGTTTACGTAAGACCTGACATGTGCAAAATGGTTTCTGAAACTACATTACAAGAGCAGGTGGTGTATTCCCCAGCTGCCTGGTTACCTGGAGGGCTTCCATCCTCATAGATACTTCAAACTGGAATGGGTATGACTGAGCAATTTGACAGGCTTCGAAGTTGCATTAACTTTGTCGGTGGCACTGGTATGACTGGTCCAAATGACCTCCAGATGTCCCCTCAGCCTAAAGCCTCCTGTGATTCTTTACTAAACAGTTCTTTTATAAGGCAAATTGCATTTGTTTTGAATCAAGTTTCCAGCTCATGCTTGCTGTATGCTTGTTGTGAGCACAAAGATTTTGTTCAGAGATGAAGGAACGTGTTAGATAGTGAATTGCTGCAATAACTGGTATTAGCTCTGCAAGTACCAAAAATGTTTACTGAAGCTGACACTATTCCAGTGGTACAGGGAGTGTAGTTTCTCAGTACAGGAATGTAGCACAGTAAGTAGGATTTCACCATTACTTGAGAGCACAAGACTCTGCATTTATCTTGCATTACCTGAATAAAGGGCAGAATCTCAGAACATCTCTGGACATATCTTGACCTGAGCTGATTTTGATTTGTTTAAGCTGTGACAACAATCATCTGCTAGTGAACTACCAAGTCAGGTCTAAAGTTGTTTTGATTTCAGTACAGTTTCTATTAATAACAAGCAGTTACTCTTTGTGGCCTGAACTGTGTATCACCAGAATGAAGTGTGCTGTGGACAACTGTAGGTACAGATATCATATGGCAGAGGTCCCCAATGGTCTATTAATGGTCACTGCAGGAGCACAGTTGTGTGCTTGTGACTTAGGAGAAAAAGTCGGCATTAGGGATAACAGAGAATGGGAGGGAAAAAAGAGTAAATGGGAAACAAAAGAAAGAGCATATGTGCCAACTGGAAATATAGAAATATGAAATTAATCTATTCAGACCCAAGGCCAAGGAAGCTGGAACTCCCACCATGAACATCATTGACCTTATACTGAAGCCCTGGGATGCCGATGTCCAACTGCTTAAGCAAGACAGAATTCAACCATCTCAGGATGTTGCCTTTTTTTGCCATACCAAATCACAGATCTGGAGACTGATGTCTATTTTGACTGGTTATAGAGCAGCATTTGTAGAGAGAACACTTCCTTTAGGACATGGGGAGATTTTATGAGGAGAAACCAGCATCATTCAGGACACCAGAGGTAACTACTATGAGGGCTGTTTTCTACAGTGGCATAACCAAATGAGGCAGGACAGCGTCAGCTTCTTGAGCAGAGGATTTCTCAGCAGCACTTTCCCAGGCTTTCTGGGCTGTCTCTTCAAGGCCTTGCATAGAGGCACATATCTTTCTAACAGCTCTCTCATGTAAACTTTCTCATAAGAAAAGCTTAAGTTGAGAAATGAAAACTTCTGCTTCAGTAGGGCCCAAGACAAGTATACACCTTAAAAAGGAAACTAAAACAAAATTCATAGGTTTTTTTTTCTTTCAAGTGACAAGTAACAAATAAAAGTGAAAAACAGTTACAAATCTGAAGTCTTATGAGAGAAGCAAACCAAAAGCAAATAAGAGGTCAGTTCTCAGGTATAAACAATGAGAAGGTAAGTGGGTGGGTTTGCTCATTACAGTCTTCAGACAACAGCATGAGAGAGAAGAACCTGGTGTATGCTGTGGGTTACAGAACTCTTCTCTCCCATACCAAGGGTGCAACCATGTAGTCTGAGAGACAAAAATATGATCACACAGTGCTTTTTTAATTTTTAAATCAACAGTTTAGATAAAATTATGCATGTCAAATCTTGCCTATCTCAAAACAGAAACATTTTCTTAAAGAGTGAGATTATGTTTAAATGTTTTAGATGCTTCCTCCAGCTGAACAAGGCCTACCAAACATGTGAATGCACAAACTTGTCAGAAACACATGTGACTAGCAAGTCAAAAAACTTCCTGGATGTATAATTTGAGGATGCCTAAACAAATGGATAAAGTCAGGCCTGAATTAGCTCCTTTCATTGATTGAAGGGCTAACTCCAGCAACACTGCTGAGTTTGTAAGGTAGTCTCCCCAAATGGTGCACCCTACTTTGAGAAAATAAATGCAATGGGCGTTTCCTGGAAGTAAATGTAAAAGAAAACAAGACTGTGGTAAGCCCTCTAATAAGATGTAAAACATGCCCTTTAGCAGATGAAACAATCAGAAAACATAAAAATAATGAAATATATTTTCATGCAGCTGCTCTTCAACATCACAGGTAAGATGAAAGTGCCCTGTAGGAGTGACAAGACTAACAGTTTGCCATGTCATACTTGGTGAGGAGACTATAAAATCAGAAGGAAGCTAACTTCATCCTGGCATAGTGCTATTACAGGTTCCTTTGACTTTCTCAAAATATTATCTGTTTTTCTGCAGAACTCTATTATGCAGAATTTGTGGAAGCACAGGACAGAAATTCCTTAAATGTAATGCTTAACCTCTGCCCTAAAACCACCAACAGATGACCTTACAACATTGTTCAGTCTTCTTTCATCTGGCAATTCCCTCTCTCTCCATTGTCCTCCTTTCCCCTACTCCTCCCCCATCCCAAAGTGATTTTTCTCATCTCTCTTTTGGCCTGCTCCTGAGCATCATAGTTTAAAACAACCCAGGGCTCTAGTTTTATTTCTGTAAGTAGTATAGAACAGAAATTACCTGATTTTTGAAAGGGGCAGATTATAAATTTGTATATACTGTATAATTTCATCTAAAAGGCGATCTGTCATGGAATCAAAATCAGCAAAGGTATCATTCTGTAAAATAAAAGAAATAAAAAATAATAACTGTATTTTCTAATGCAGCAATATACATTCTGCATTCAGTCTGAATTCTTATTCCCCAGTGTTTTGATCAACAGCACACAAATAAAAGCATCAATATTAACTCTGAATATAAACACTACAGCTAGTTATTATAAATTTTTCATGTCATTTTCTTGTAACACGGAATAAAATGATACACATTTTACTGTAAGACTACTTTCTTCTAAAACACCAAAAGAAATCTTAACATTACACACCCAGCCTTACTTCTAAGCTGTTCTCTACACTCAAGATTATCTGTAGTGAAACAGAAGATCAAACTACATATTCAGAATTATATCACACTGCCCATGAAATAGAGATAAGACAATTACTGCAATAGCAGTCTACAGTAATACTGGTTATTCAAAATTAAACAAACAAACAAACTTCTTAAGGCCTTATCCTGAGTTCATAGCTGATTCTCTCCCATGATCAGCAATAAGAAATTAAAAGAGATAGGCAAAGCCCGCCTAGAACTTTTCAACACAAGTTCCAAAGGATCTGTGCTAAAATCTGTAGTGTTCAACATATTGGTAAATGATCTGGGAAAGGAAAGAAGGAGATGAAATATCAGTTTGTAGACAAAACTAAATATATCCAGGGTAGTCAAATCTAGAATCAACCAGAATTTCACAAGAATCTTATACTACTGCATGCCTGGGTGATAAAATGGCAAGAAATGCAAACAAATGTTACACAGAGAAAACCAGCCCTAACTGGATAGGCAAACAATACTCTACACATCTGTGTTGCATATAATCAGCTATGTTAAGAAAGCAAAGAAAGAAAATAGCAATATAGCATTTTGTCAGTCTGTAGTGCAAAAGCACCTTAAGTGCCCTGTCTAGTTCTGATAATTCAATTTTAAATGACAAGAAGTTTCAAACGGGCCGGGAAGGGTACCATGGATGAACAGAAACTTTTCACATCTAACTGTAAGAAATAACAAATGGACTAAGTCTCTTCAGTTGCCTCCTGAGGGAGAAATTGTACTTGTTTATAAAATATGTGATTAACTGAAGCAGTGAATGAGGAATGACTATTGAGTATTTTTTCCAAAACAAGCTGTAAGGTAAATTATTTTAATTTCCTTGTTTGCAACTGAATTACTTATGTATACAAACCACAGAATTAATCTCAACTGTATGCTATGGATACAGAAGTAAAAACATTCAAAAAGAATCAGCCAACATTAAGGAGAAAAGTCTGTCAGCAGCTATTAGGCTCAGTGGTCTCAGTGGAATCCACAAATCACAAAGTCTCACAGCTGCTGACTGACACAAACTATAGGGCTAGAGAAGAGAAAGCCTGGCTTGGTGCCTGTTTCACAAAGCATCCCAGCAGCTACTGCCAGAAAAATGCTAGTGCACTAAGTGAAGCTTTTGTTTGAGCCACTGACAAGACTTTGTTCTAGTTCATCCCTGAAGTATGTCTAACACAATATGAAATACACACATACACACAGACAAAAAGTGAAAATTGGTCTTTTGTGCTTTGTCAAGTTTACTTCATAAGAAAATAATAAAATCCACAAAAGTTTAACACAGGAGGTAATTTGATATTTGTTCAGCGTTATGATGTAGATCTTGCAGTATGCTGAAAAAGAACAAGTGACAGGAATTTTGTATTTCTCAGATCCTCTGAAATAACACATCTCCCTTCTTGCTACACCAGTTTTCACTATTACCATTTTTGCTCACTAGTATTGAGCATATTTTACCCACAATCCAAACTGCTTATGCTGATAACTTAGGGGACACAGTACACACAACAAATTAATAGTAACAAATGTTACCCCTTAAAATATTTACCTTCAATATCATACAAAATTTTGTAATTACTTTGACACAAGCCACAGATCAAATAATGGATTCCATGAGAATACAATAAAAATATACAAAATATGGTAAATACAATATTGCCAATTAAAAAAAAATGTGTCTGAACATTTACACTGTTCATAGCTTTACAAAAATTCTTTTTTAGTGGCAAATACCTGATTCCTTTCAGACATAAGAAATTCAATTCTTCCTCCAGGCAGCCCTAGCTCAATGTAAGTCTTCACTAATCTCAGATCTGCGCTGTTACCTTCAAAAGAAAAACAATCAAGAGTTAGATTCTGCAAAGTTAACTTGCAATAAAAGCACTCAGAATACTGAAATGATTCTCTGGCAGAGCTTTATATTTAAACACAGCTAATTATATTCTCAGCCCTAATTAAAATTCAGTAAGACTTCGAAAGATAAACTACAATGTCAAATTAAGTGACAATGGTCTATGAAAATGGCATTTGATGCAAACACTTTTAAAAAAGCACGGATGTAGAAAGTCATGTTTGATTCTGTCTTAGCCTCCAACTGATACACAGCACTGTGAACACTACATTCTTGGAAACCTAATTAATTTTGATAAAGCCAATTAAAGAACTCAAAGCCAGCTTAAAGAATTCGGGGAAGGAGTATTTTCATAAAATGAAAAGGCAGAGTAAACTATCAGCAGATAAAGATACTTTTAGTTACTGTGGTACCCAAAACAACAAATGCTAGTTTAACTAGCATCCTGAAGATTTTTCCCCATCAGTAGTCATAGATGCTTTTGAAGAAGGGGTAGCCTTTTTGCCTTAATTAGAGAACAGGATTTTTATTTACATCTGTCATTTATAAGAAGTAGCTTGTATAAGCTCACCATTTCATGAGAAAATTCTAACTACGTGGACTTTCCTAAGGCTTCAAATACACGTTTTTTTAACAACAGGCTTCTTGGTCAAGTTAACTTTTGTGCTGCTTCTACATGCAATAGCATGAGAATATCTACACTAGTAAGAGGGAATACCTCCGAGTCTAATTTTAACAAAGGCTGCTTTCTGCTCAAATGAGGAAAGAAAACCTATGCTGTTATTTTATTTTTTTGACTTAGGAATTTGAAAAATGAAGAAGGCGCTTGTGCAGTGTTGGTGCAGTCCAATACTCTATTCTACTGCTAGTGTTTCCTTACATTGTTAATTTAAGAAGTGTCTCAAAAATGCACAAAAGCTAGAGGGGATATTGTTTCTTAATATACATATATGCTTTGAACTAAAAGCAGGTGAATATTTTCAAGCTATTTAAACTTAAACTTTAAGATTTTTCTCACTTCTACAACAGCAGAATCTTTGTCCTTGGATTCAAAAACCCAACTGGGCTGCATCCTGGGCAACCTCCTGTAGACTCTGCTCGGAGCAAGGAAGTTGAACGAGAATCTTCAGTGATCCCTTTCACCCTCAACCACACTGCAATTCAGTGACTTAACCTTTTAAAACCTTATAAACACTTGACTGCCTTTTACATGTACTATTTATTTTTCCTAATGAGATACCCATATTTCATTTTCCTTGGCAACACAGCAATTCTAAAATAAAGTTTTGTCAGTAACTCCATTCTATTACCACACCATGGACAAATTCCTTTACAACATAAAAAACGGAAAGATGCACCTGATGTGAACTATGGCATTAAACAGATTTATGTGCAGGGAAGTTTTATTAAAGACAGAGAATTCTTAATTTTAAAGATTTTATGGAACACGTTGTCAAATGTAGCAGTACAATGTCAGATTCCCATTTTCCCCCAGTGAACCTATTTCAGGCGTTCAGTTCGGAGTTTGAATGACCAAAGCTAAATCTGACTGGTAATCTGAACTCCTTTCTTGTGCAATATCACATTTATTTCCCAGCATACCATCTAGGCCATGGACACAAACTATAAGATGTACTCCTTCTTCTGAACACTCATCATCTTCCATACTGAAATAAGGTATTGAAGAAGCCAGTTTGAAAACATCACTATACATAAATCCAGGAAGTTTAAGTTGCCTCAATTCTTCTTTAGCCTGCAGGAAACTGGAACAAAAAAATACTTATTATACACTTACTATTCCTAGATAAATGTGGGGTCTTCCAAGATACAGTTTTCTACTGTCATTCTGCTTTGTATTCTATATAATTAATATGAAGGAAAATATATTTATCAAATTACTATTTTCACAAAATAAGCCATTTCCTCAGAACATTTTTATTGCAGATTCCTACAGCCCCTTTTCCTCTGTAACAAAAACCATATCTCAAGATCTAATCTCTTCTCTCCTTTGACCGTCTTTGCAAACTCTCAAGTATTTCTGACACCACTGAAGATGCTGGGTTCATTGTGGTCTTGAGCAAGCAACAGCTTTGTTTCCATGCAATAAAAAAATTATAGAAATTATAACCAATTGGAAGTCAAGGTTAAGATTTTCACTGCCTTTTGATAATTCTTGCCAAGCCTATTTCTTAGGTCAGAAGAGAGCTGGAGGCAGTGCTGTAATGCCTCACCATAAGGTCCCTGTGGTAGGCTGAATAACTGATACTTGCTTCTGAAACAGCCAGATCCAGACTTCTGATCTTTTACATATTCTATGAAGTCATACATTATAAGGTTTTTAATAGCTGAGATCCTCACATGCTAGGAGTTCCTTGTGTTCCTTTCTCCCTCCCTTTCTTCCACCTCCCTTAGTTTTTGTGCATGGCCTTCCTAATTGCATATCAGTTTCCCTGCAGCACATGAAGCTTTATGCTTTCTTATGCTTCCTTAATCCATCTGTTCTGCATGATCCCTCATGGCATCATGCTGTACCCCATCCTCTTCTGCCTGCTCACTGTTTCCCTCCCATTCTACCTTTTGTTCTATGTTTTTCCAGCCTTATCTTTAGCTCATTCCTCACAAACTGGCAGGAGCAGGCCTCAATGAAGTCAGCCTGAACCAAAACCATTGCTGACAGCTGCTCTTATCACTCTGCAACAGAAGCTACTTGAGTTTGTACTCAAGGCATGTTTCCTGAACACACCAAGGGTGGTTCTTTATGGAGCAGATCATACACTCTGGATTCACAGTTATCTCATGTTCCAGGGGATTCTGCTTTTCCCACAGCCAAGTCCTTGATTTTATTCCAAGTTCACTTTTATTGTTACAGAACAGCCTGAGTAGTTTCTGATCTTCATCTTTCCCATTCCACACCAGTACCCATGGTACAGTATTTCAGAAGCTACTTTTCTGGCCACTTCTAACCTGTTTTCCTCAACTCACTGCTTACTTCTTTCTGTTCTCAAGCTGCTTTTCACAAACTATCTGGTCTTCTTCTATCTCTTCCACCTGCTCAGTGTTTGTTTCTACCCCTCTTTTAAATTTTCTTTTCTCTCACAGCAACATTTTACTTCCAATACAACACATAAGCTGCTGCTTCACATGTTTATTTAGCAGCTGGGGTTTATCCAGGGAAACTCCTATGTTTACAGCAAGAAGAGGTACAGTCTGGGATCCCTGACGTTCCTCTAAATTTGGCTTTCCTGGTATCCAAACTGCAGTGTAATTTAGAGCACTGTGGCCTCTGAGGTGTTACATTTTTGATATTTGAAGTTAAGATTTAAAAATAAGGCCATTGCCATAGCTTGCATTACACACTTGCTTCACTTAGCTAATCTGATGGACAACCAGTTACACAATGTTTTTGGATTTATGTTTTTAAAGTCAAAGCATATTTTCCCAAGCTTGCTATTTTAACAATTTCCATTTCATTGGAAATGAAATTTCCATTTCCATCCATTTCAAACACAATTTTTATGCTCAGTAGTCTTTACAACATCATTCTTCAGCTGGATGATTATTTTTTAAACGTAACAGAGAAAAATCCTGTTTTGCTTGTTTTTCAAACCACATGAAATGACAAGATAAAACACTTTCTATCTGAACATCTAGAACATGCTGTTACTTGGGCATGCAGAATCCACAAGCCACAGTTCTGGGGCATTCTACAGCCCAACCATGCTTCTTTTCCCCTTCTCTATTATATTAACATAATTTCTAAAAGTAAAAAGCTTGTTTTAAGACAATCACTTACGCTAACATTTGAGGTTTTGGGGAGCTTTCATACCAGGAAACAGCTGAAGTTGAGCTGTAGGATGTACTGCCTGGCTGTTGTGTAATTGCATCAGATTTATTCTTTGAAGAAGCGGTAACATTGCAGGGAGAGTCTCTCAGAGAAGAAGGGAAAGACAAACAACCAGGAGTACAGACAGGGGGCACAGTCATTATGTCTTGCAGGTGCCCACTGTCAATCATTTCAGATCTCAGTACTCTCTCTTCTGCTAAGCCATGATCCTGGTCAGCACTGCAAGCTCCATCTAATACATTATAATCTGTTTCTTCATAATACCCATTTTCAATCATTTCTTGATCCTCCTCTTCTTCATCATCTTGTTGGGAAGAACAAATAATTTGGTTTTCATATGCTTCCTTTTGAAGGCTAACAGGATTGCAGTTGTCCATAGGCCAAATATCTGAAATATCTGTGCTGCTTTGAGAGCCAAAATAGTTTTCAACAAGCCCTTGCTTTACCATGTCAGCACTACCAGCTAGAGAAGGATTATCTGTACCAGTGTCACTTTTAGCTCCTGTCAGTTCTTCAGTTATGTCCTTTAGTTCTAAAGGCTCATTATGTTTTCCTTTGTTTTTTTTTTTAACCGGTGCATTTACAGATGAAGAACCTGAAACAGCAGATGGCTCACCCGTACAAGTTGTTTCCAAACACGACTCAACTGTTTCTTCTGTAGCTCTAGGATGCCTTTCAAGGTCCCGAGAGTCCTTGCATGTTGTGCCAGGGCCTGTTTGTGGGCTGTAACTTTCCACATCAGTAGGTGTGTCCTCATCGGAAACAACCAAGTGTAACAGATCTTTTTTTCCTGAGAGTGAGGAATGTATAGGCAGAGGTTTGTTATCCAAGTGCCCTGAATACACAACAAGCTGTTGCTGCAAATTGGTGTTTGATGTTTTACTGTCATCACATTTCGGCAAATCAATTGCTCCTAGATCCAATACCGTTTTGCTGTCACTTAGCTGGCATTCAGGTACAACAGATATCTTTGAATTCTCATCAGGTGACAGATCATCATCATCTGAAGGCAGTGAATTTATGGATGTCAGGGATGACTGTATTTCACTTACAGCACTTGTACTCTCAGTACAATGGCTTTCGATTGTGTTTTTTATTGCACAGTCTGGTTTAAGTAAAGGTTGAGGAAATGCTCTCTCACCATTGTGTGCACTTTGTCCATGAACATTTTCAAAAACATGATCAGGGTTGGGGTGAGTTGCAAAAGAACTTGGTTCACTTTCTACACCTGAATCTGAAAATCTAGAAGAGGCACACGTCACACTAACATCTGGAAATTTAGTCATGTCTCCACTTGCAGAGATTTGACTTTCTTTTGTTGAAAGAGTAGGTGGATTGCTTTTCATTTTTGTCAAGATGTCACTGGTATGCTGACAGTTTCTCTCATGGACCTCCTCCTCTTCAAGCATAGGTTCGTGTTCTCCCAAATTCAATTTATTTCCAGATTCTGAAGACTGAATATTGGGTGTCAGCAAATTCTCTTCGTGTACTTCATCTTGTGGAAACTTAGCCCATGATCCAGTGTGAGCCACTCCTGTCTCCTCTTCAAAAAGATTCTTATTACTTGGTTTGATCTCAGTTGTCCTGACTCCTGAGGAAGCTGGTTGACCTCCATGACAAACTTCAAGTGTACCTCTGTGTTGTAAAGCACTGTCTGCTTGAGTAGTTCCAGAACCAGTCTGGGAGATAGTCAGTCTATCAAAAATAGCCTCATTTTCACAGTGCACAGGATTACTTGGACCTGGTTGCTCACCTTCAATCTTGACAGCCATTTCATCATATGGCAACAATGGAAGGTTTCTTCGAGTTATTTGCCTGATGCAGGCCTTTGTATTACAAGGAATTCCACTTACTCCAGGGTCCAGCCCTTCGTTAGCATTGTATGAAGGCTCACCATCTAACCTTCTACAGGCATTTTCCAGTGCTGCACTTATCAAACATTTGTATCCTACTAACACCACAGAGTCCTTTGAGTTCTGTTTTACCACTTTTTTTGTGTTTTCAGCTTTTATTGTTTTTATGAGCTTAGCAACCTTAGCTTTGGATTTATTTGTATCTTCATTTTTCCCTTTGACGGTTTTTGTTAGCATCTTTTCAGCTTCTGAATGCCAAAAGACGGAGGCACCAGTAGGTCTTATTTTCAGTTCTGGGCTACTAAAACCAGCAACGAAACCTTCTTCAGCTTCTAATTTATCCAGTTTATTGGACTCTGCCCTTGGAACATTCTGAGCTACCAACCAGGGTACATCCAAATCTTTCACAGAAAAGGAGGAAAAGAGAAAGTATGTTTACATTAAGATTATGTAGATAAGTCATGCTGTAACACACAAGCAATTATAGAATTTTACACATCCTCAAAACTCAAGCTAAAACCCCATAGCCTATCAAATAAATATAGTCCTTTAAAACCAGCAAGGAATTTATTAAAAAATACTCAAGTTTTACGTAATTTTGTTCATTTCTTCAAAAAGGAAATTGTACTGTGAGGTGTATTTACCTTCACTAACTGAATCTAAATACCGGTCTTCAAAGATGATAGGCAAGGAGTTCATATCTCCATCTAGTTCACTGCATTCAATAGGAAGGGGTGGAAGAGAACTGCAGAAGGAAATGTTTTTGATAGCTGCACACACCTGTAGATGACTTTGAGCACTGAAAAAAGGAAGCAGTCCTCCATGAAAAAAACAGAACTATTTATTTTTCCATTATCCGAAATTACCAACTGTTTAAACAATTTTAGTGAAGCTTTTCTACTAATCAACTATTAATAGCTTGATTATTTAATAACTTCTTATGTAACTTCCAGTACTTTAAATCTATATTGAGAACAAAAGTTTCTCTTGAATTTCTTATGTATTTTTGCAAAGTTACTTCTACACAACATAAACTATACAGTAACAGTACTACATGCTATCGACTGAGGAATTTCAAAGGACTACTCACTGTAGTTCTTGAAAGGCAAGAGCAGCATACCTAGGATGCTCAAAGCAAAAGAATGCTTCAGCAAATCTGCGCACCTGCAAAATCCAAATGAAGGCAGAGCTTATTTTACCTTACAAATAATTCCTAAAAATCCATGAGCATTCCTATGCATCAATGTATCATTTGTATGTATAAACAGACAGTTACTTTTTTTTTAGATGTTCATTCTGGTTGGGTGACACAGACAAGACTAGTGACTGGAACAATTTTAATTTGTGCTCTGGATAACTGGGAATTATATTAGACTCAACTGCCTGCTGAAAATTTTAATTCCAATAAATCAATCATCCAAATCAGGCTCAAACAATAACACGCAAAAATATTACTGGAAATTTTGATGGGAAGAAAGGAGATGACTGCTCAATTGACACTTCTGAATGAGCCTGAGTATTACCTTCAGAAGCAGAAATCCATTAGATATTCTGCAGTCTCAAAATATAGAGGAGTGTTTCAAACTTTCCCTAAGTACTCTCTAGCCCACAGTAAACTACTGTGCAAAAGAATCTTTTGTTTGCAAAGATTTCAGCTGGAAACGATGAAGACAGGAACAGAATGTACATTAATTATAAGCACTGTATTAAAGATTTAATTGTATGTTTGAGGTCAATAAACAATACAATATGGAAGTGGTATTTAGTAACACATGGGAGCATATATTTTTACCATCAAATGTGTTAAACCATCAATATTTTACCATCAAATACATACTAAAATAAAGAATGTGAATTATACAACAATTTGCTGCAAATGAAAACATAATCAATGTACTGAAAATTTAATACCTAGAAACCCCAAAGGTTTTGTACAAGATTTCTCACATTTCCAATATTCTATATAAATATTAATTCAATCAATATGCATTTTATTTTTGCAACTGCCAAATTATCTGCATCAAAAAAAAGCAAACCAAACAGAATGTGCAATGGTTGTTGGCAACAGCTTGCTCATTAACATTAATTTGGTTGTATCAATTCAAACAAAATTTCTTTCCCACTTCGAGAATTACATCTTAGTCTACTAAATCAGTAATTTACCAAGCACTTCCTGGCCTCCTTTGCCTTTTATTTCTTCAGTATTACTCTGGGTCTTCCTCTTAAATTATGGAACTTCCTGAACAGACTGGGAGTTTTCAGTGTGAAACTGGCAACAAATGTGAAGACCTAGTTCAGCTCCCTCAGCTCTCTCACTCAGAGCTACAGCCAGCATCTGTGCCCACCCTGAGCACAAACATGGCTCTATGAAAATCTTGTGCATGAACTGGCAAATATCAGACTTTCAGGACCACATTAATTTTGTTGAGAGGTAAGCACTTTCATGGAGTTCATTTTCCCTCCTGATACACTGCACAGTATACTTTTAGAGAGTACATTTGGATTAAGTTCTGTAGCTTCTACACTTTTTTGTTTTCTTAATACAAGAAGAACTGAGGGAAAAAATTTTTCCAAGGTGCTTAAGAAAAAACCCAATCCCAAATCACAAACATTTTACCCCCAATCCCTAACTTGCAATAGAAACTGAAAGTCCTGTCCCAGCCTCACAGAATTTATTGTAGTGTATTACATGAAATTATTCTTAGTCATAACATCATCTCTGAATAGTAATGAATAATGCTTTGAAGTAAAAAGAAAACACAAGATTCAATGGTTTCTTGTAAATGCAACTTCCACTCTTGCCAGAACTCAATTTGCTTTCTTTCAGAATTTGTTGTTAGGATTTTATACATACACATGAGGGATTAGAATTGATGTTCCCAAGTAATTTGTTGCATCTTCCCAGCTGGCTTTTCTAAACAGACATCTACCTTGCAAATACATGATTTTTTTTCTGAGCTAATCCCCACCCTTTCCCCCAGGAAGGGGGGACTGTTATACAATAGACTTAACATATAATTTTACTGCTTAAAAACTAGATTTTAGAACAATTGATCATGAAGAGTGGACATCATCATTTTGAATTAAGTAATTTAAAAATTAATTAAAGATCCTAATCAATCAGGTAATAGTTACAGGAACACTGCCAAATTAGTAGATGTCTGTGGTATATGTCAAGAAAAGGGCACACAGCTGTTTCCCAGGAAGCAAGCAAGGTAGTTTTGAGCTTAGATGTGAGCACTTCACCACATAAAGTAACTGGAGTTATATGGAGACTAGAGCTTTAGAATACTGTACTCTCTCCAACAGAAGAGGAAGGCATTTTTTCATCTGCAATAAATCCCATTGGTAATTAAGTCATTCCGGTGCTTCTGAAGAAAGTCTCATTACCAGCTCTAGACAGCTCCATGTAGAATAGCAACAGTATAAAACTAGTTGAAAGCAAGCTCTAAAAGCACATAAATCTTTATTAATGAGAGAAAAGAATCCAAATCAACAGTAGCTTATTATGTTTAATCGGTGCTTAACTTTCTGAGGGACTGAGGCACTTGCTAGGACACTGTTAAACATTCTCTGCAGAACCAGAGTGACTGCCAGCTCTGCTAATGACGCAGGAACCACCGACTTGGGCTGACTCCACAAGGACTTTGCAGGAGGAAATTGCAGCTGCTACTCCTAATCCCTACAGACTTCCCAGAGGCATGGTTTTTATAGTCCTCCCAATGTAAACAGAAGAACTGTGTATAAAAACTTCTGTGGAATACTGTGTGTCTGCATTTTTATGAATAGCAGTCAGAGATCTTAAGTTTTCAGCTCTCCTATTTTAGGACTAATCAAACTGAAAGAAATAATTTTGGAAGAATATATTCAGATCTACCAGAAGATGTCACTACAGAACAAAGAGATGAACTAGTTTAGTTTTCAAACATTTTGTAATATAAAACAACATATTCTGAGCAGCTTTTTCAATAAAATACATTTGTAAACCTTATCAGGTTGATCAGCATGATCCATATAGTAGATGGATGTTCAATTTTACCTAAAGTGTTCCTCACCTTTTAATGTAGTGCTTTTCCAAGTATTTGAAAATAGTTAAATATTGAAATGCTTAAGTAAACGTAAGTAAAATTATTAAAATAGTAATTTCAATACTTGAACAACTCTTCAGCAGAAATACCTGTTTTATAAGCATCTGTGCAAAGAGGGTGAAAGTCATTTGACCAAATACAGGTGGCAGGCCTTTCTAGGGGGTATTGTAACACAAGTATCTTAACCACTCAGATTAATCACTCCCTAAAAGGGTTCATTAATAAATGTTCCCAGGGAGAAATTTCCTGCAGAAGGTATAGTCTGGAAATATTGCAAGAAGAAAAGATAAAATTAAATTTTAGCATCCAGTAGCGAACACATCAAAGTACCCATTTCCAAAATAAAAATGTTTCTTATTCCAGAAAGGACAGGTTAAGTCTCTTAAGAGGAGAATTAGTGGGTCATCTTTAGCCTGAAGAAAAGGAGGCTCAGGGGAGACTTCATTACTCTCTTTTCTACGTGAAAAGAGGTTGTAGCCAGGTGGGAACTGGTCTCTTCGGCCATGTCTCAGGTGAAAAGATAAGAGAAAATGGCCTTAAGTTGTGCCAGGAGAGGTCTAGGTTGGATATTAAGATTTTTTTTTTTTTCCCACAGAAGGAGTTGTAAAGTATTGGAACAGACTGCCCAGGGAAGTGGTGGAATTACCACCTGTGGGAGTGCTCAAAATACATCTGGATATAGCACATGGGGATCTGGTTTAGTGCTGAACGTAGTGGTGCTGGGTTGATAGCTGGACTTGACCTTAAAGGTCTTTTCCAACCTTAACAATTCCATGACTCTAAATGTCAACATATAATCTCCAAACAAGAGAATTAGTAGATTATCTTTTAAATATCAACTAAATCAAATAACAGAAAGCCTGCATCACTTGGTATGTGCAGATAATGGCTCCAGTGGAACATGATCATCAATGTAGATTTCCTGAGGTATCTTTATACAATCCCTCTGAATATAAATTCTCAAGATATTATTAATAGAAATTACAATTTATTATACTGAGCACTGCAAAAGAAGATCCAAAACCAACAACTGAACACACTCTTAGAAAAGATAAGGCTGAAATTTAGCATCTCTTTTTCATTTAAAGGTTTACTGAATTTATGGATTGTGAGTTCCTGCTCTACTGCCACATGGGAAGCCCAGTGGAGCAATGGTTTCTTACATACATTTTAACTACATATATTTGCAAAGTATTCACACAAACTCATATCATCTTGGTGTGCAGAAAACAAGCATCCATTTAAAAATGACTGGTCACATTGCTGGTTTGATCTAAGTTGGCTCAGGTAAAAATCCCTTCTCAGCGCTGTATTATGCAATTCTTACAGAGTCAGCCTGCTTGCTTTCTGCTATCAGGCACCAAATAAAAATGTATTTTAGGATTACCCATCCTTGCATCTCCTTTCCAGTCTTTGATTGATTATAGAGTATCCACAAAGTACAGTGACTTATAACAAAAGGAGTGAGCATAACAGCAACTCAAAATGATGCAGGGCATGCAGATGTGAAATCAAATTATACTTTTTTTTTCATAGGGAGGAAGGGAACTCCTATTTGAATTTTTTTTCAAACTGGAAAGCATCACAGAAATACTTTTGATATGTGCAATATCTCAATTCCCATAGTATAATGAAATACTTTGACTTATACTCCCTAAAAAAATTGCAGGAAAACTCAATAATTAAAGCATTTATGAGCTAAGGAGGATGACTTACATCATAGATTTTAAAAGAACCACATTTAAGAAGATAAATACATAATCATTAGCAATGTCTTTTCTGGAGCAGTAAAAATTAATATATTAATTCTTCCTTTGGTTTTATTAAACATAAATTTGTACAAACACTGACATACCAGCAGCTGAATGCAAATGCAGGTTAAACAAAACAGTATTCTTGTTTCATACCTTTCCCCAGTTAACTTGAGGGATTCCAGTATTTATACAAAAACCACAGAAAGGTAAGTAAGATTCACAGACAGACAATAAAATGACACCTTTCTTATGGCTAGCACATCAAACAAATAACCCTTGCATTCTTTCTGAAATATTCCATTTATTCTCCATAACAGGCTATTTCCACAACCATGATTTCCTCATTAAGGAATGTGATTTATCAAGTAAGAGTAATGCTTTAGTCCATACTTGATTATATTTCACTGTGGGAAGAGCACTGCCGTGGTTCTGCTTGCAGAGAGCCCACAGCAATTGCACACATCCACAGACAGACCAACAGCACTACAGATATGTCAGTACACACACACACTCAAGTGGCAGATACTTCACATACACTTCTTTTACAAAATCCCAGGTAAAAGACTTTTCAGAACTTATTAACATCACAAATTCTTAATTCAGAAAGAAATTCACTTTGTTTATGATGTAAGCAGGCAGCCTGAATGCAGCAGAGAAGTAAAATGTAGGGTGGGCACTAGACATGGCTCCCACAGAAAAGTACATCAGTCTGTACAAATATATGTTATTCCACAGCCTGCAATCTACCTTCTAGACTGCATTTCTTATTCAAAAGAACAGTGAATTACTTGGTTCATAAACATAAATAATATGTTTTATGCATTATATTCCAACAACATAATACATTATATACAAGGTAACAAATGAAATGCAACAGCTCCCTTTACAATTCCAACCAGCTTTCTGAAATATAAATAGCAAAATGGTAATCTGGAGTCTCATTTTGATAAATATTGCCATAACAATGTGTCCCAGTAAGCGTATGAAGGTCCCTGGGTCAATACTTACTCTTAATGTGTGATGCTCTTGTGCTAGCAAAGCTGTGACCTCCTCTTGTAAGGTAATGACCTCCAGAAACTGTCCCCAGAGAGCCATCAGAAGTGAGCAAAGCTGAGCAAGATTCATATTTATAAGTTCTGCCAGTTCATCGGGATTTTCCATTTTCTGAAGTCAGGAAAAAATATTTACATGATTCACTGATAAAATCATTATGTACACACAGGAATAATAATAAAAAAGTATGCTTTATCTTAGTGAGAATTTTAATTTAAAAAGCAACTTCCAAGTGAGAACGGTGTCAACTAAGTATCAAAATTGGATGTCCTGGAGTTTCCTCAAACCAAGACACTGGATCAATCTACGTTACAACAGTAATAGATTATTTTATGTTGTATTAAATATTATCCCGTTGCTTTTAAGAATTAGGACCCCCGTCCAAAAATTAAAGCAGTAATTCCACTTATGACAAAGATAACTGAGTTCAACTGTTGTATATAAAAATACCGTGTGCCTGAAAGGAAGAGGAATCAGGAAACCAAAAACTGACACTTGCTACCTTAGTCCAACTTTGATAAAATCATAAGCATTTAATAAAGATATCTCCATTTTATAGAATGGAGATAATTACAGATAAATTATAGAATAATTATGACTCACAATAACCTTTATAAGATGCTATATATCTAAATACATTTTATGGATAGTCAGGAAGCAGTGTTATAGCACAGGCTTTCTAGAACCAGATCACACCAAAACAAATTTGGTGTGAAACAAGTTTTGCCTTCTTTACATCATACTGTAATCCTGTGATACAGTCTCAGAGCAATTGTAGATAGCTAGGCTTATGTTCCCTGCCATTTTAAAAAACAGTTTTTCAGAAAAACGGGTTTTCAGAAACTCATTGTAGGCCCATAAGGCACTGAGGCAAAGGGTTTAAAATGAAAAGACAGTAAAGAACCAACTCAAGCAATATCACAGAGCTAGTAGAAAAAAGGATTGGGAATTTAACCAATAATAAAAGAAATAAGAGAAACTTTTGGTAAGAACTGTACAAAACAGAAAGAAGAAAACAAAATGTTTAGCAAGCTAAGGGAGAAACTAATGAATTCAGAGAAGCTATGTAAATATAAAAACTATTTTAATACATAAAAGTAAGATTATTAGTTGCCCATAGAGAGCTAGCAGTGCTGAATTTGTCTCCAGTTATACAAATTACGTCCTTTAAAAGGCCATATTACATTTTCTTGCAGTTGTACTACTACTGCAGTAACTAAAGGTGAGCTTCCAAGCCGGGCAGATGACTCACTTGCCAGCAAAGAATGGATAATCTTTCAAGAAGTTTTAAAACCTGTCCTTTAGGCTTCACCATGACCAAGAAATCAGTTATTCAGCTGGGGCTAGTTCTGACTAAGGATAGAGATGGGGAGACAAATCTAAGCCATTTGAAGTAGACACTGTTTCGTTAAGAATGTAGAGAAAACAGGAAAAGGACACAGCATCAGGACAAGTACTTTTAGATGAGGGGATGACTTGCAAAATCTCCTTTTGTAAAACCTATTACTGCTTGATCTTGTGTCACTGTTATTTGATACCACAAAATCCCAAAAAGTCAAATTATAACTGCATAAAATTCAAAGAGTGATTTTCATACAAGCAATCCACCTTTCTAAACTTCCAGTGTAATGATATAAATAGTTACACAGCTACCACTGACACACCAAGCCACTAGATCAACAGTTCAGTTTTTGCGTCAGTTGTGCAATTTCTCTTTCGAGGAAGAGTTTAAATAATTGCTGGCAAAAAACATACATGCTTGTCATCCCTAAAACAGACAGTTTATTCCCAAGTAGCATATAAAATCAGCACATTCTACTTTTATAGTTATTTCATTTATTTAATACATGAAAAAAAGCCCCGTACCTTGACTTCTTCACACAATTCTGTAAGACGAATTTCTACATCTATGTTTTCTGGAAAGACGAGAGGTCATAGCCATGAGTAATGCACTTTCCAAGTTGCAGAGTGAAACAAATTATCTCACAAAACAATTTTAAGACATAAATAAGAATTCATCAAATAAAACTTGAAGACATATTAAGTGCCACAGTTATTAAGTAAATATAAGCTTCCATTGAAATTCTTCATAGCAATTTCTGAGATTGAGAACAGAACATACTCCTGCCTTTTCAAACCAAGACAATAATTAAGAAAAAAAATTTGAAATTATCATGATTGCTTATCATAACACCTTGTCAAGGACAACAATCTTCCATTCAAAATTAAATTTGAAAATACTGTAGTTTAGATGATACAGTTTTCAGATTATCCACTGCTATTCAGCAGCAATGTCATAATTTAAAACTAAGGTAATACAATTCCTCTTCCACCAGATTTTCTTGAGAAGCCTTAATGCCATATAATTTTTCTAAAGGTATATAATTTACAAAATACATGAGTATAAATACAAATCTTTAGTTGTATGAGGAATTATTCTTTTAGCTAATAAAACTGTTCTTTAAGCAATCTCTCAGTAGCTCAATCAATTAAGAGCAAATCCATCTAACACAGTATGGCAACTTAAACTGGATCTGAACCTTGAATGATTAATTTATGAAGAAAACATATATTCCTTCATGAAGATGTTCTTGTTAAACAGCCCTGTTTACTTTGGGGGATTTGATAAATCAAATAATAATTTAGTATTATGTTTAATTTCCTTCTGCATCTGAAGTATGAGTAATAAAGGAACAATTCATAAACCCTAAAATTGCCTGTAACAAGCATTTATATTTCATTTTTGAAACACAGTATTAAGGACAAAAATGTTCAATATTTCTTGAAAACACACAGGAACAAAATATGCCTTGAAAGCCCCAACAGTAACTTCAGGGTATGGATACTGAACAAAGGTTTACAGAACAGCAATAGTGTGTATACTCAACTTCTCTTTAATTATGCCACATATACTTGATAAGTATATATTGATTTTGAACTAACAGCATTCATCATGCTTAGGCTTCAATTTAATGCCACATAAATTAACTCACACAACATATGGTTCTGAGAAAAAAAGCAAATTGCAGAAATGTATGATGTTCTCAGAAAGAAGTTGACAAAAGTTGTTTAAAGAAACTACATGTACCTTTTGCTAAACAGTACTTCATGATAATTTTTCTGAAAATGTGTGAAAATAATTTAAGCTATAATATTGGTTTTGGTAGGGCCACACAATTTTGTAATTAGTGAAAAAATTAAATGGTTTACTTATGACACCATACTGATTATTTGTTTGTCCCACTTCAATTGAGAATAGGCTTGTTGAACAAGACTTAAAACTCTGAAATCTAAAATCATTATGGAAAACCCCAAACTATATTGATATCCCAACGCTATATTAAAAAAGAGAAGACAGAATAGAGCTAACACCACACAAAAGGAAATTAAACACATTCTATAGCAGTAACGTTAACCCAGCATCTGATGCAATTTTGCTGGCTCTGCTAAAAACCAGTTTGGTTTCCTTTTTATATTAAAACCAAAACACACTTATAGATGATTAAGCTGGTGACCTGCTATTATATCCTTTTCCCAACAGAAACTTCCTTGTGCTTAAACAGCACTGTAATCTTTTGTCCAGCATCAAGCCCACATTGACACTATCCAGAGGGGAGGACTGGCCCATGTAGATATGGACAAATGCACCCTAAACACTGACAATGCCTTGTGTAATGTTTGGAAGAATTAAGTCTTGAGACACCAGAAGGAATTGGAAAGATTTCTCAGAAAGAAAATTATCTAATTTTTATCTAATATCTTTAATTATCTAAAAATCATGAGTCTGTGTTACATTAAATGAAGCTATAATTTTAAGCTATTTTTTAAATGCTGATGACTGACTGAACTTTTACTTATTTTTGTTTAGTAAAGTAGAACAATATTAAACCAAACAACAGCAATGATGTCTCATTTAATCATCTACACTCAGCCTAAAATTTAGTAGCTCAATTCTGCAGACTTCACAGTTCAACATGTTTGCTATGGCTGAGTATTGAAATTGTTTCTTTCTACAGAAAGAGTAACATTTTATATCATTAATAAGAATATAATATCAATAAAAATCTGAGGGATTATATCACCTGCTTTGGAAACATACCTAGGTAGGCGGATCTCTGGGTTCGTGGATATTTTCTTCTGAGAAGGCGTTCATAAAGGACCTGCATGCTGGCCTTGGCTAGTTACAGGGATTGTACACACATGACTAGTTACTATACTCCTTTTTTCACCTGTGATTTATTATTTGCCTTAAAGTTAGTAAAAGTGCTTATTGCTAGCCTAGCAATTAGTGCAGTTAGATCAGTACATGAAAACATATAATTTTAGTGTAGTTTCTAGATTAAGTATCTCTTGTGATACACATTAAGGTAGTGGTTTTTATTTCCTGAAACCAGTAATATTTAAATGCTCAATTACAGTTATAGAGTCCAACAGTTGTCTTCACATGCTTCTGCAAAATCAGTGCCTTGTGTTAAAATTTTATGACAGAGCAATAGCAAAGCAAACAGAAGAAACAAAATTAAAGAGAGAATAATTTTATCTTAAATAAAAAAGTGATGATTCTGAAGTTTAAACAGGACTAGATATTCTCTTCTGCAATGCCCATTTAAACTTCACAGATAAAATATCCACTATAAAATAAGTTCATTTACTTCAAAAATATATTTTAAAAAAGCGCAAATTACAATTTGTGAAGTTCAGTGAGCCTCAATTTCTTTACAGACATTACAGAAACATAGCTTTTTTTTTGTTAACTGCTGATGGATTTCAGAAACATTAGTGTTAATGGTAAGTATTATTTTTCATGAGCAAAATGTGAGTAATAATTAAAGCTTACATTATTAGTACTTCTTATTATATCAATTGTCCCAATCGATGTATAAACAAAATAACCAAAATAAATGAAAAATATATTTATTAATATGAAAAAAACAAGTAATTCTAGCAAAGGCTTAAAAAATAAAAATAAAAAATTAAACCCACAGGAAACAAACTGTCAGTAGAATATGTACAATGAATGTTAAATCTAAGTTGTAATTTTCTCTTCAGATGTTTATTGTGAGCATTTCTGTTCAAAATTACATTCCTAAAGGTAAGCTAATATAGATTACCCATATTGATAAGAAAAGGTCTGATTCAAGTTGCACTGAAGCTTGTGAGTGGTTTTGGTGACTTTAATGTGGTTGGAAGATACAACCCAACATTACATTGCCAGTATGCAACTCAATGGCAGCTTTTTTCTATTACATATATATTTTGATGGAATGTTTTAGGGGAACTGAAGATCATATCTGAAACATTTAAGTATCAAGATTTAGTCTAACCCTATCCTTAGAACAACAATAATGCCAAACTCAATATATTGAGCTCGTAAAGCTCTTGTTCTTGTTGCCCAAGAAGGGCAACAAGGCTGGTGAAGGGTCTGGAGCACAAGTCCTGTGAGAAGCAGATGAGGGAGCTGGGGTTCTTCAACTGGGAGAAAAGGAGGAGGCTCAGGGGAGATCTTACTGCTCTTCTACAACTGCCTGAAAGAAGGGTGTATGTAGCCAGGTTGGGGTCAGCCTCTTCTCCCAGGTAACAAGTTACACAAGAGGAAATGGTCTCAAGTTGTTGTACTACAGGGGGCTTATATTGGATATTAGGAAAAATTTCTTCACTGGAAGGGTGGTCAGGCATTGGAACAGCCAGCCCAGGGAAGTGGTGGGTCACCATCCCTGGAAGCATTCTAAAGGCATGTGGATGTGACACTTGGGAGATGTGGTTTAGTGGTGAACATGGTGGTGGTTTAGTGGCGAACATGGTGTTGCTGGATTAATTGTTGGACTTAATGATCTTTAGAGGTCTTTTCCAACCTAAATGACCTCTGACTCTATGATTTGGGAAGAAGTATATTTTCACCTTACAAGGAAAACTAAGAGTTGAGTGACTCCTTTAATAAGGTCTTTCCTTCCATATCAAAATTAAGATAACTGACAGAAAAATGTAGCAGTAACTGTAGCAGTATTTTTGCTTCTATAAAAAAACCACCTCAGTTTCTAGTATTTTTTAATGGACAGATTTGTAATACGCTCCCTGAAATTTTCTTCCACCACAAATAGCTTTGTATTTTGTAATACAGAAGTGAAACATTCTTTCTTTGAATCACTAACTGACCACATCACGTTTTTAAAATACCTTTCATGTCTCAATTACCAACCTTACTGTTTTACTGTGCTTAGTTTTGACACTGGTGAAATTAAACAATACAAAAATCAGTACGTATTACCTACAATCCATATAAATGCCAAATGATTTTTTTTTTCTTTAGTAGAACATGACTAAAAAAAGTACATGGCTGCTGAGGAGAAAGTCTAAATCATTGTTTACAATGCCAATTATTTTCCTTTCTTACTTCCACCCCTCTTCTAGTTCATAAATCAAGGTTAGGCTCTCTAATATATCTTCATTCTACAAAAAAGGAATGTACGTGTACATTTCCATACGTTACATGTAATACATTTGCAGTTACTTTTATAATATGTGGTTAGCTAGAAGTCTTCATGGCAACCAAGTGTTTAAAAAGTTAAACTACAAACTAAGCCAGCAGCAATTTTTTCTTGTAGGTCTTTTTTCATGTAAGTTTTCAGTAAAATATTCTTCTCAAAGCTTACAGAATTTAGATTTTTGTACAAATATGCAATGTTTCCTTACAAACAACAAAGAAGTGCAGTATGCTACTTGAATTAAGAGCTTCTCTAACTTTCTCACCACTAAACACAGCAATTTGAAATAAGAGCAAATCAAGACCAAGAGGAAAAAATATATTTCCATATTAAGGCTGTTATCTCCTTATTTTTTAGAGATGAGATAGTACTTGTTCCTCTGTTTTTCTTCAGTTATTAAATTTCAGATCAGTTTAAGAAAAAAACCATTTTAGATATAAGAGATATGCCATCAATGACAGTTTAATCTAAAAGAGATCTTAATAAACATTCACAAGAAAGTGATACGTTTTATGAAATTGAACATACCCAGTTCAATTCGGTGAGAAGAGGGGAGATCCTTGGTTATTGTAATGAAATATCTATGCAACCCTTTGAAAGCAAGCAGCAAAGTGGCACAAAGTGTATAGTGGAAATTATAAGCATGGCTGAGGAAAGACTCTGAAACAACAAAACTGCAACCCTAGAATAAAAAAGAAAAGGCATATATTAGTTTTGTATAGTAAGTGTTAGCAGAATGACTAAAAAGATAGGCAATTGCTTCTTTTCACAAACTTGATCCACATTTTTGTGATTTTCAACGGATTGCAAGACATTAAAAAAGGAGGTCAAACACTTAAAATTGTAAGCTTCCCATATGTACATTCCTGAAGCAGGTAGTATAGTGTTTTGGAACAATTTTTCTTATTTCCCTTTTCACATGCCACCCCAAAACAACTCCGACAAAGTTCAATCTTTATCAAATAATATTCCTGCAGAAAAGATAAAATTTACACCTCCCAACAGAATACAAATAAAATCCTAAACTGATATATAATCTTACGTCTGCTGACAATTGTTTTGTGTAGTTATTGCCAAAGACCACACTTTCAAGAGAAGGAATCACAGAGTCCCTGTTTTGTGCTGGTGCATTCCTGTTCAACCACGTATTCTTCACTGGGCGAGGAAAACTGCAAAAAACACAGATGAACTGATAACCTGAACATACTGTTCCTCATTACTTCCAATGCAAACTTCAGTTAATTTCAACAATATTCCTGAAAGTTTAAGCCAGAAAGATAAATTTTGAACTATAACAGGTATGAAGCATTCATTTTCTGTGGATGTTGCTGTGAGGACTTAACCTCTTAAAAGTGAAACAGTAGCAGGAAGTTGAAAGCTGTTACACAAACTGACATTGCTGTTTTCCTAAAGGATGCCTGACCTCTGCCTGCTGAGGAGGAGATCCTATCCTGAACTCCTGGAAGAACAGAGCATACTACAACAGCAGCCTTGTGATAACAACTAGGAAAGATGAATGAAAAATGAATGAATGCAGAAAGTGGGGAGTATTAGATAACAGGCAGAAATAAGCAATTACAGGTTAAAGAAAAGCATAGATTATACAGGAGTCCAGGGCTGTAACCCAAGTAAAATTATCTTCTCTCTTTCAAGGCAAGTGTTAACACTGGTTTTTCCCAAGAGAAGGTGAATGTGAATGCTACTCAGAGGAAAACACTCAAAAAGTGACAACTCCTAGGAAAGGAAGAGGTGCCAATAATGTGAGCATGATCCAAACAGAAGACCAAACTGTCACCCATGAAAGCTCAAAGGACAAAGAGGAGTGACATCTGCAATTCTCAGGTTTTTCAGAAAGATGTTCCAGAAAAGTGAGCCAGATATGCATACAGCAACCATCAAGTATTTGCTACATGGGGGAGCTCAGCTGAAATAAAACACTGTAAATTTTAAAGTTTCTTCCTCTTCCCAGCATAAGCTGATTTAAAGAACAACTTGAATACTTAAAATAATTTTGTGGACACCAACAAAAGCAGCATAGAAGTTGCTGTTTTGTTTCAGTATCTCCTTACACAAACTGTATCAAGCTGAAGTTTAAAATTAAATAGCATTATTGTATGATCACTTGAAAAGCTAGAAACTGAGGAAAAATACATAGAAAACCCCTCAGATTTACTGCAACTTTTTTAAAAGGACAGTAGGGACAAATATGTTTCTGACTAAAAATTAGTATCTTTTTTTTTGTATTATTTCATTTTCTGACAACAAATGATCAATACAGGTTAAATGCCTGATTTCACTTGTGGGACAGTGTGATAATGTAAATTTTACATACATGATGCTACTTTAAGTGCATTAAAAAGTGCATTTTAAGTGCATTTATCAGATTATGTCTTCAACAACAACAATTCCCACCTTCTCAGTACTTGTTTCTCTCCCAAATAAGTCTGCGCCATCTCTTCAGATGTGTTAGTTCATTTAATATACAACCATGCCTAAAACACATCACCAAAACAATTCAAACCAACTTGCAGGGGGAAAAAAAGGACAAAAATCCCATGAAAGCCAGCTGAATCCTTCAAACCAGTGCAGCCCTACAGCACAGAACAGCTGTCTAACATACACAGAGATAGTGCTTTCCATGATGTGAAGACAGGCACAAGGAGTGGGAACACCTGAAGCTAAAGGTCTAGGCATTTATGGCACAGACTGGACTTGAATATGAGGAAACTTGAGGGCAATAGCATGGAGCATTTGAAGACCATGAAAGAAGGAAAAGACAGATATGCTAAAAAAAATGGTGTGCAAAGAATAGTTCATATGCGTAACTGACTGTACAGCCCTTTTTCACACAGAGAGAGATGCAAAGTAAACAGAGATTCCAAAGGGTGACACAAGTAGATGAAATAAAAAGGCTCCAGCAAAAATTAGCTGAAATCTTTTTTAAGGACAAAAGTATATTCTCCAGTTCCATTTACTGAATAAAATGGTAAATGTGTCATTTTCAGACATCACTCTCATTCCAGTAGTAACTGAAAACTCTGCAGATAGTTAACAGAAGGCACCCTATTTGTATTAACAGCAGCTATTTCAGTCACTGCGTACAGTGTGCAGCAGATCTTCCTGATTAAAAGAATTCATAAATATTTATACATATAAATATACACATATAAATATAGATATTTCTACATTCCTCCACTTCTCTGGCCTTGGGCATTCTCTCTCTTCTACACTACACACTCTTATTTCTAATTTAAAAAAACCCTCAAAATTTGCTTCAGATAATTTTAAAAACAAAAAGTTTCTCATCCCTCTGGGCCCTGAATTCCAAAATCATCATAGAAAACAATACTGTCCATAGATTTAACTCCTTCCTAATTATTCTGGTTTTATAACATTTCCATTTGGACATTCAATCATTTATTTGCATTTATTTGCATTTTATTAGCATGAGATTACCTTATCAATGGTTGATGCAGAGCAACCAAAGAAGCATGGACTATAACCGATATGACAGAAAGGTGGAAGTAATCAAACATAACATTGACGTAATGATGAAGGCCCTGGTGTAGGTTAAAGTGCAACTTTAAAGTTCGGCTACTAATTGGCTGTAGTGTGCTCAGGTCATCTGGTCTAAAAAGAAATTAACAGAACAACATACAATTAGAACCAATCATATTTAAAGTAAAAGTTATTAATAATTGACACATATAGCAATTTGGCATAAGACCATACTTTGGAATGCAATGGCATCTCCCCCATAGAAAAAAAAAATTAGAATGAGACAAACCAGTTAGGAAATCTTAAGAGAGTTCAGCATTGGATTTCTTTTTTACCATCATTTATGTCTAATGTGAACATGCTACACTTATAAATAATAGAGATTTAAACAGATTAAAAAGTTAACATATATTCTTGCTTTAATAAAATCTTCTATATTTAAACTTACGAGTAGTCTGTATCTGTGAAGTGTAGATCTAATGTTAGCAGAAAATTCATTTCATTAAGCGACTCCTCAATCTACAAAGAAATTGTAGAAGCATGAAATCTTTTAGGTTCCTTATTTGTACTAATTCAAATTGTACATAACAAAGGCTAAATTAGCTGAACATAGTAAAATTGAACAGCAGATTACCTTCCTCTCATCTAGCAGCATTTTTATTTTGAAAATCATCACATCATTCACAGAAACTTCCTCATTTTTGTAAAGAATCTGAAATGTTTTACTGCAAACTATATTGTCATGGACTGAAGCAGGAAAGGCAAGGTCTGTTGCACCTGAAGAGAGAACCAAGTATTAATATAACTGGAAAACTCAGAGCAGCTAATAAGCAGAACTATCATTTCCATGAGTTTCAAGATTATTATTAAAACTGTAACAACCTCAGTAATGTTAGTGGTTTTCTTTTCAGTCAGCAACTGATGAAGTTTGAAGAGATACATGTTGTTTCAAAGAAACACTGTCAATATTTTTAATATAATTTGCTTTCAATATAAGTTCTGAAGAATTTTTGCTTTGTTACAAACTAAAGACATTCTAGGCATCAAAAATCCTGAATTCTGTATTGTTTCATCTACAATTCATGTTAATTTGCAGGTTTTGACCACACTGAAAACAAAGTTACCTACAGATGAGGCAAAGAGGTTAAATGACATATTCAACTCCACTGAATTAATCAAGAACCGAGATCGTTTGCTCTTTCTTTTGAGATCTTTGCATCCTACTCAGGCTAAACTAATTCCGAGCTTATCACCTGAACCTGGCATTGCACATGCAATATGACACTTCTGCTTTCAATCCAAAGGGTACTCATCAAAAAGAGTTCAGAAGAGTGTGACAAAAGGTTGGGGAATCTTTTGCTGAGAATAAAAAGAGTTAAAAGACTTGCAGAAGAAATGAGAAAGGGAATGATTTAAAACAGTCATTGAGGAAATATTCATCATAATAGGAAAGGATTATCACACAGGAAGTATCACAATGGGTATTATCCTCTGAAAAAAACCTAAAAGAAGTTGGAACTTGGAAGAACAGAAGTAACAGAAATACTGACACTTATGACTCCTCTTAAAAAATGACTCTATAACATCAATGTCTTCCAAGACAAAATGTCTTAGAAATCGTGTAAATGAGGGTGCAAAAGATTTTTTAAAATTATTTTGATTCTTCTTAATAAATTACTTCAAAGGAATGCACAAGAGATAAAAAAAAATCTGCAGTTTGCAGTCTACAGCTTTGGGGCCTCTGACAGAAAATTACTGCCCTCGGCAAACATTCCCACTCTTAGTAACATCTTAATTCAACTTCTCTTCAGAAATGTACAAATACTGGATTTTGCTGAAGTGTTTTCATACGTATCATCAGTTTAGGTGTCCTGGACAAAATGCTTACAAAGGCTGAATCATTACAGTGTAATTCCCCTATGAGTAAAGCCACTTTCAGCTTACATCCATCTGTGTCATCTGCTACAGCTGAAGGGCAGAGCAGGTATGGTTTCACTTGGCACATAATCTGATATAACTGCACAGCATCAGCAAAAGGGATCTCCCACTCCCGTCTGAAACAAAAGAAGTAATGGAGACAAATGGCTGAGGTCCCACTTCCTCTGCAGTGTCCAACCCTGAGTTACAGCCCCCAGCTCTGCTGACCTCAGTGTAACACAAACTGGCACCCCCAGAAGAGAGAGAGGAGCTGCAGAGGAAAAGCTGAGTCAGGAACAGACTGAGCCACTTCCACGTGCGGAGCAAGGTCTCACAAATGTGGGGTCATCAAGGCAGAACTGCTGGTTTTAAATCATTGATGCACTGACTGGCCAGGACTATTCCTAAGCTTCTATCCACACAAAAGGCTTTTTCCACAACAGAAGAGAAAAAAAATAGTGGGATTTTTTTACTCTTGCATATAAATGACATATTTACTCTTACATATTTTTTACTGTTGCATATAAATTTACTAGATTTATATTTTCATTAGATATATAGGTCTATATATACATTTATTTATTTATATTTTACAAGATAATTTACTCTTGCATCATAAAACCAGACACCTCATTCCCTCCTACTCTGCCTTTGCTGTTTTTTCCTCCCCCTTTTTTTTCTTCTCTGAAAACCAGCCATGAGTTTTTGAGAGAAGGAGGAATTCAGAACATTCTCAAATCTGAAACAACCTTATAAAGGCTAAAAATACATATGTTTTTTCTTTTCATTTTCTACAGCACAGCTACATCTTCCTTCAAATTACAAGAATAATAAAAGACCTTCACAAGATTGGAGCTAAAGCGAGTGAATTGCCTTATCATATCTGTAATGACACTCATGCTGTGTCCCAAGCAGTTCTAGTGAGCTACTAAAGGATGTGGGAAATAGAAACGGAAAAAAAACTTATTTAAATTAATGAAGGACTGCATGAAGAGCTGGGCAAGGGGTGAAAGGAGATGCAAAACGAACAGGAAAGAGGAAAAACTTAAGACTGTGTGTTTGACTTGGGAAAATAAAAGGAGGAGATCAAACAAATGGTACATGGGGGAGGGGAAAACACAGCTAAAGTAAGGAAACTCTGGGTGGCTTGTGCAGAGTCCAGGGAGAGGTAGAACTAGGCAAAATTACTTGGAGAGGAGTGGGAAAATCATGACATGACAAAGCGAACAGGATTTAGAGATTAAGTATGAGAAAGACTGAAGAGAGAGGAAATATTCAAAGAAGCACCTGATCAATACAGGACACCATTCTCAGAATGGGAGCTGTGGGATCGTGACCAGCTGTGGGTCACTGATCTTGCCTCCCCTGGGGTCAGCAAGCAACATTTTCACACAGTGAATCAGCACAGTGCTACTCTATGCTGAGACCAATAGCAGCTATTTCCTACACACAACAGCAGCCTCAGGAATTGCTATCAGATATTCCTCCTCCTGGAGCAGGAGGGCTGCATGTGAGCCTACAGCATCCTGCTCTGCTAAATCAAGCAAGTGGCTAAATGGAAATGGAAAGCAGAGGTTCTCAGCAAGATGTAGCACTACCATGTCCACAAGAAGGACAAACATTATCAGTAACTACCTGAAAAACCAAACTGAGAAACTGATCTAAAAAGGGCCCCAGTTTTTGCGTTTGAAGGGGTTTGGGTTTTTTGTAAAACAGCTGCCTGTCAGCTGAATGAGTTCCCCAGGTGAGTTCCCAGACCAATTCAGACACTTGTGTCAACAACACACAGAGCAGTATGAAGGTAAGACAGAGTGGCCAGGGGGAATCCAGCACTGGTTTTTTTTCTTTGTCAGAACTGCTGATCTAAACCCACACCAAACTGCAGTCTTAATGTTTATACCCTTTATGTCTAGTAAAAAGGCACAAGAGCTAACACATATGTCACAATTTACTAACAAGACTGCAGCTTTCTGAAAAAATAACCTAAGACCATTCAAAAATATACCATGAAATGGAAAAACTTTTTTCCCAGCAATATCAATCATATTATTCAATGTCACTTCTCAAAAAGTGTGTTTTGCTAAAGGATGTTTACCAGACCCAAATTCTCTAAACTACATTAAACTTTGCCTTCGAAGTGGAGTAATCTTGGCTTATCAGAACTATTCATTTATCTCACACAAATCCAAGAAATATTTAGGAAGCTTGACCAAAACCCACTATCTACATAGTTGCTGTATTCAGAGCTGCTTTCAAAATAGCCTCAAAAATTCAGGTTTCAGTTACATACTATCATATTTTCTCAGACTGTATTAGGTTTTTCTTCCTTGAAATTCCTGTAATTCCATGTAATATTTGAAAACTTAAGTAAGTTTTTGCTTTTCACATTTTTACACCATGCTGAGGTATGGCCTACACAGAATTAGGTGAGCCCTAACAGGTTTCTCTGGATTTAGTTTGCCTGGACATAGAAATCAAATATGAATGACAGGTTTAAAAAAGAAAAAAGAAAAGGGAATTCTGTTCAGGAGGTTAAATCAATTTTCAAGTTTACCACTAGAGAACAACAGAGTAAGTTTGAAAACTGCATGCTTCCATAGTGTTCTTTTCAGAAAAAGAATAGGCTTATCAGTCTGTGTAAGACTCTGTATCTGAAATTCTCCACTGCTTTCAGATATCTGCTTAGATGTGCCCTTGGTTATCTTAGCCTGAAACATGGAGAAGACTGAGCAGATCAGTGGAAAAAAACATAAGACGCTAATATAGAGGAATCACCATGTTTTGCTACCAACAGAGGCAATCAGCAGATGAAAAACAGTAACACAAATTCTGTAATCAACTTTTAAGTCTCTTTGTTAAGAACAGGATATATTTGCATTGTGTTAGTAACAAAATTAAAAACACTTCTGTACCACTTATGAAAATATACAACAAAAAGTGTAACCCCTAAATTAGCAAGGCAAGATAAAGACCTAATTTACTGAAAAGTTTTTGCACTTACCAGTTCCACGTAACAAACTAGCTTCCAAAATGTGTGGAATTCTTGGAGGAATTTTCATAGATGCACGGATCTGGTAAAAGCTAAAGCAAAAGACAGTGATTTGCAACAGATGCATTACAGTACCTCATTTACCATATATAGATATATTGACATATATCTGTACTGATATATTTACTAAATCTCATTTACTATATACAAATATATTGACAAAGGCAAGAATGGATAATGGGAAAGAGGAACAGGTCAAGGAAGTCTACAAAGCTTAATACTCTCTTACTTGACTCTATATCTTGCTATGTTTTATTTCTTTTAATTATTAACCAAAGCAGTAGCCAAACATGAATAAAAAGAAGTCCCAACACAGCAGTAGTTTTTCCACACTCCACAGAGTTGGGGCAAATACTTGTAAAGACGTGTAGTAAACTAAACTGGGAAACTGGTATGAATGAAAAATCAGGATTATCACCTACACTACAGTCATCTCAGAAGGATCTGCCATGTAGCACATCTACAGGACTGCTATAAATCAGTTCTGACACTGAAGGAGGTGAAACTGCAGTTTGTAAAACTCCCCCCTCTAGGATCCCCTGAAAACACTACCAGCTATGCAAAAGTGCAAATAAAGGCTCACGCTAGGCAAAACATGACAGCACCTTTATGCTACCAAAGCCAGGAACTGCAGGCTTCAAGCTTACAATTGAGAAAAACCCCAACACAAGTACTGGGGGTCTCTACCCCATCTCTAAACCATTTTAAATCTTATTCAGCTAAATATAATTTCCAACTTTGATTTTCATCTAAGAAATCCTTAACTGTCACCAGACTGATTTTATGGAAGCCTCTACGCAACACAAGCACCCACAAATACCCTTAGATGACACATTCTAACCATCTCATCCCATTTCAGATTATTTATTTTTGTTTGAGGAGTTAGTTTCAGCTCCTCAGTGAGCTGATGTGACCCACCACACAGCTCCACAAACACTAAGACCAGTGAAAGGGAGGCAGCACAAACACAGGTCCAGAGAGGAAGAAAACCCCACCTTTTTTGGCAGAAGCATGGTTCTAAGTTGCCTTAGGAGCACACATTTACCCTTCATATTTCATTCACAGTGTACACCCAATCACAGTCATGGTTTTCTTCATCCCCAAAAATCCCCCCAAACTAAGATATTTGTGGTTTTCTGATTTTGGCTTCTAACACTTCAACTGAAGCTCTCCATCCGGGACTGATGTGACTGTGTATTAGCCTAACAATCAGCCAATGAAAAAGCCCTTAATTTAATTCTTCCACAAAATTAAAAGTCAACTTTAGTCTTGTCAAAACTTATAAATCAAAGAATGCTTTATAATGAACCAGTAACATTGTTAGAGATAAGAGATGAAGTGATTCCTACTTTTTAAAAGCAGAGCAAAACTTAACCTATGGCTAGCTAGTAGTTACATATTCCATTTTTGGAAACTCACAGGTCAAACATGATTCCAAATACACTCCCTAAGCGATTCATAAATAGTAAATTAATTCATTTTGTATTAGGTTCAAGAAATATGAATTAACATTAAGCTTTCACTGTTATCTTCTCCAAGAGCATACAGAATTGAGAAGATTAAGAGTGCCCTCTCAACATTAACCCAGGAGGATGCAGTGTAGTACAGTGAGGTACTCCTTTTTTCTGGGTCAGATGAGACTTCCATAATCCAATTAGTTACTCATTTCACCTATACTGAAGAAACATGATACATGATAATGTACAATAGCCTCAGCAAGGAGATACTTTCCACCAGCCCCAGTTTCACAGTGTCATTTTTGGATCCACAGTAAACATTCATCAAGAGCCTGATGCCCTACCACTACTAGCTGCATCTTCCCATGATCCTAATGACCAGCCTGTCATGGTAAAGCATACTGCTTATTATTCCACGTATTAAAAGAATGTAAAATTACTGATATGGTTTACATGAAATATTCTGTTGCAGTTTTCTATTAAAACATCACAAGTAAGTTCAGAGATATGCCACATATTTTAATTCACCTTGGCTTTAGCCTACCAAACTGTGTCATTCTATTAGAATTTAAAAAATCCAAAATCTGCATCACTCTCAGCTGATGTTTAGAAGCACGTGACAGCTCTGCAGAGCATAAATTTAATTCAGGATTAACAACTTTATCAAATGTGGATTGATTACTGAATAAGAACTGTAAGAAGGTAAAATGAAAGGCAAGGCAAAATAAAAACTGACCATTGAACAGAAAAAACGTGCAATGGGATATTCCCATTACTCAATCCAATAAGACTCACTCACCCTAGAGATACTATTAAGTGACTGTTTGCAGTTTGTGCCTCAAAGAAAATGATCAATAGAGCTGTTCATGCTTAAAATGTAATTTGTGAAACCAAAAGGTTGTTGAGGCATCCTTCCTTTCTCATTATTATTTGCTTGCAATTAATCAAGAGCAGACCATTCTATCCTTTTTCTTCAGTAAACCCTTTACCTGCCCGATATTTTTATTTGGTTCCATAGGGAGATGAAGGTGTCTTGTTTGCTTGTTTGAGACAGGTGGCTTTGATTTTACTTTATACTTATTTATATTAATCTGTATATATATATATATACAGATTTATACTTTAAGCAGTTTAGAATATTCACCTGTTACTCTGAATAATAAAATCTTGTAGGAGCTCAGCAAAGGGCAAATATGTAAACATTAATCCAAAATCTTATGCCGAGATAGATGACAAAATTATTTAACTGCACCAAAGTATTTAAATAAGAAAAAGAGCCCTGTACACAGTATTTACCTGAATTATTCACTGTCATTAATCTTTAAATGCTGTATATATTAAGGGTCTATCTGCAAATGAAGAGTTATTATACTGAAACAACTCACTTGTTTCACAAAGGTATTATATTTGCAATTTGTAAATAAGGAAATACTTTTTTAAAGTTAGGATATACATTTTTCACTTGACAGCAAATTTTAAAAGTAATGTAAAAAAATGCACCAAGTTTCATCACTCTTCCCTAAGCCCTGCCTTCCTTATCTTGCCATCTTTTGTTCAGCCCACTGATCAATTTGTGTTGCAATGCTTCCATTTCTATTGAAAACCAAAACAAAACCAAGTCACCTGCAATTATTTCCTGGCTGTACTATAAACATTGTTTACTTCTCATAGGGATAACTGACTCATAAACCTGATCTATTGTATCTGCTTGGGCCTACATATAACAATTCAGTATCAGGGACTTGTTACTCACCTATCACATTCAATTGTCCCAAATATCCTTAAAACAATCCATAAATAAGATCTGAATACAATCAGCTCTCCACTGTCTCATGTGTCAATTCTCCATTATCTAACATAACGAGAGAATGAAGGTATCCTGAGTAGTGGAAAATCCCATATGATAACAATGCTACAGATCACACAACCGATGGTGCAGCAAATGTGCTCAAATCGATGAAGTAAACTCCAGTCTAGAATGCTTTCAAACCCCAGTCCAGCTTCTTCCAAATGGTGGCACGTGGCAGACTTAACCACACAGTTGCAGGCTTACCACTAGAGCTTTTCAGACGGAACAGTTTGGGTCCATTGGTGTGGCTATACTAAACTGCTTTCCTGAAGCCCACTGGAAGGGAGAACCCAGTACAAACATGTCAGAGCATGGCCCGTGCCAAAGCAAAGCCGGCGAGACTCACATGCCCAACCTTGGTACAGCACATTTTCTCTAACATGCATCTCCAAGTCCCAGGAACATGACAGGGGAATAATTAAACTGATCCTGCACCAGTCTGGTTCCTTTTCAAGTCCTGACTCTGACAGCAACCTAGACAAATGATCTACTGGTAACAGAGACAGGGGTTTCAGGTTCATATAAAGCTTTATGTAAAACTATTTTCCAGAGCAGAAATACTAGAAAAAGAAAATAGCTCAAGCTTTGCAGTCAGCATTAAGATTGCAGGAAAGTGCTAGGGTTCTTAAAGCATAGACTAGCTGTGTGTTTTATGTGAAGATTTTTAAAGAATAATTTGAAAAAAAAAGTTAACAATCTGTCCCTTAATCTCTGTTTTGACTGCATTACATGAAAAAACGCCATTTTTTGGATTATTAACTGAAACCTCCACATCATCATTAATTTTTTCAGATAACAAAGAAGTCAGAAGTATTTTGACAAAGACACTTTAAAGCTACTCTGTTTTAAAGAAAAAAATTAACGGTATTCAGAAAGGTGGTATACTGTAAGAATCACCTTTAAAAAACAGCAATATCCTTCAGACTATCATTTGTGCCATTAACTCAAGCAGGGTGACTGTATATTTCACTGAACGGAGAACAAAACAACAGAAATACCACCAAGAACTTTAATTCGCACTATGACAGAAAATGCACTGAAAAATTCATCATGAGCAAGAGCCTGATATGCATTAACTGTTAAATTACCCTGACAGATTATGCCATGATGTTAAGAATCAGCACCTGATAATGCAGCAAGATACATTTGGGTGCTCTTAGATGATACAGTTAGTGTCTGACTTTAAAAGGCTGGGCTACAATGACAGCTGAGGAAGGTGAGTCTTAACATGAGTCACTGCAGCACAGGCAGTGCAGAGAACACAGCTGGATGAAGGTCTGAGCACACCAAGAACAGATTTTGAATGAGTCTTTAGAACCCTTTTTCAAGACAATGAGTGCTTTGCTAAAGCTTGATGTTCATGGTGTTGATGTGATTGGAAGGACCAGGTCCAGAGGGAGGCCGAGTAAACAGAACTTGAAACACTCTTAAGGATACTTAAGCATTTGAACAGGTAAGCTATAGAATCTCCCCTTATGGAAGCTTTCAAGACATGATGGGACAGTGCTCCAAGCAATGTGGTTTGTATCAAGTTCTGACCCTCCTTTCAGCAGGAGGAGGGTCAGAACTGTATGATATGCTACTATCCCTTTCACTCTGAATCAGTATATGATCCGAGAAGTTAAAGGAAACCTGAAAAACAGGGCTCAGCAATTTCCAACTTGACAACTGAAAGGCAACACAGTAAAAAGCACATATGGTCGGGAACTGGTACACAAAACAAGTTGCAGACACACCTGTGAATGGAGCGTATTTCAGCTCATGGTGTTCCTAAGTCTACGCAGGCAAAATCCCTCTCAATAGCTGATTTACTTGCTTCTCTGAAAGGCAGCATCTTTTATTTCCTATTAAATTTCAAATGTCATTGACTTAGGAAAAAAAAAAAAGATGACCTACAACACCACCTCTGAAAATTTGCCAACCCCTCCTTCTCTAAATGCTTCCAGCATTTACCTTTACTTATCCTGGCCACAGACATGAGGTCTAGGATGAATACCAGATCTCCTGCTCTAGTTGCACTGCTTAAAACCTTTATCCTGAAACAGTTTGACATCCATCCCCCAAAAGGTACCTTTGCTTTTGCTTCAATGTGGGAGATAGTCTAAACATTTGACATGTCTACTGAGACAGCATACAAGCAAAGCTGAAGTGGACAGCTTATAAACATCCAGGTGATTTCTGGCAAACCCAGTCTATGCAGTCATTCTTCAGTAAATGTATGCACGTGCCTGCTTGTGTCTGTTTATGTCATTTGGTCCTCAACGTCATTACATGCAGATACATAATCATGACATTAAAAGGTTCAAGGATATCTGGAGCTTAGTGTCCTTACTACACACCTCGTAGGAAAAGGTGTTCTGAAATAAATAGCCAGAATTACTGCTCTCCTATAGGCAGAGGACACCTCTACTGTCCCTCCTGTATAAAGGATTAAATTTTGAAGATTCAAAAATCTGGCATGTGCCAGAAAATGCTTTCCCACACAGGAAAATGGATAGGGAAAAAAATTTCCTTTTTTTATCCCCACTAGGGGGGAACTTCATTTAGATAGGCGTAAGTAAGGGAGTTTTTACCACATGTGTGGAAAATGGTAATTTATAATCTGAGCAGGAAATAGGTTTATCAATAACTGGAATGTATCTTGCTACTGACAAAAATGGAAACGTACAAGGTAATAGCAATTTGACTTTTTAATGCTCCCACATGGAACTACAGGGAGTAATGTATGGAAATGCAGTCATAAATAAATACAACTGTTATTAAAATAAAAAAAATCTCATGCACTTAAAAAGCATATGAGCATTTATGGCAATAGCTGCACAAGAATTTACTTGAAAAACCACTTAGCTCATCAGGCTAAAGAACATTCCAAAACAAGTGTATGTTCCGAAAAAGCTTCATAACACACTTCATCATTGAGGTAAAACTTTTTTGCTGTTCCTCTTGCCAGAAAGAGGAAAGGCAGAAGCATGTACAGCAGAGTCTGAGCTTTCCTCTTGCCTAAATCCCACTGCACTCACTGCACACTTAAATGCGCTCAGTCACATTAACAAGAGCAAGCACTGAATGTCGTGGACTGTAAAACTCACATGGCACACTGGGTCACCTGCAGGGCAGATTCCAAATTTATCAGTTAACCAAATGGAAGAACAGCTGTGCCTCTGTATATGCAAAACCTGAGGAGAGCTCTTGGGATCTACTGAGTGCAGGGCCCTATTAAAAACACACCCTCCACTGCAGACTGCTACTAAGACTTCTCCTTTTTCCAAGGTGAGCTTGGCTCAGGCAAGCGCAACTCGTTTGGTGCAGGAGGAAACAGAGCTGGAGATGAAGCAGTGCTTTGCAAATACGGAAAGGGGACAGTGAAATGAGGAACTGCAAACAAAACAGCCAGAAGAGCGAGTCTCCAGAGGAACAGGCAGCTCTGGGGGCAGCAGCTCCATAGAGGCAGTGTCAGACTGACCCTGGCAGAGCTGTGTCTTCTACAGATCACACCTCTTCCCACGGAAGCAAACGGGCACTAACAGAAACTCCCACTGCAGCGAGAGCCTGAGTCAGCAAAATACTGAAAGGATACAGTGATGAGAAAAAATACTCATTTATTTCTGTTCAACACCCCTCTGTTCTACAAGATAAGCCCCTTGCTACTGGAGAGACCCTACATCCCTAATTCTTTCATGGATTTATTAAAAAAATCTTAAAAGCAGTAAAGACATTTAGCATTTCACACAGTTACAAGCCAATACTGACAAATGTCAACAACTTTTCTAGGCAGTCTGAGTACACCTGCAATGTTTAAAGCATTCCATATGATTGTAGAACACAAATACTCTATCTTAAACATTATCACAAATTTGCCAGATTTATTCTGTAACCTCCTAAACATTCTGTAAAAAGGCAATCCAGGCAAAGAGGAAAATCAGAACGGAAGTAAAAGAAGGTGCAATGGAACAGAAATAAGAGAACAGACAAAGACAGAATAAAGCACAGGCAGTAAAATGTTGATTATTGAAGTGCAGAATTAAAACCAGAATTGGTTAGACTTGTTCCTCACCAGGAGACATGCACAGTCATATATAAAAATTTAATTCCACCAAACCTGGTCGGGGCCCACAGAATACCAAAGGGACACCAAACCAGTTACAGGGCTTATCTAGACAGGGAATTACTTAATACAAGTATAGAACACACAGAAAGATTTGTATCTTGCAATCACTTTGTAGTAAGCACTTCTAATATGAACCAATATGAACCATATAATTGTGGGATTTATCTGAGAAACTCTAATTCAGATACTTGAGCAACAGGTATACTCTCATGCCCTATGTTTAAAATCTTTTAGCAATCCCTTCAATGAAAAATCCATGTACTTCCCAGCTGACTTATATTAAGATTAATAACACAATGGGCAAATTTACAGGAAATAGATAAGAGGTTCTCATTCATATGAAATAAAGTTTCCTTGACAGTTAATTACTTTTTTGAAGTACCTCATAATGTCTAGAGCACACATTTCTGAAAATTAGTCTTATATATAAACAAAACCATAATTACACCAAAAGTTTGATGAGAGTTATTTGAGAGACTAATACCTCAACTAAGTCACAGCAGCTTGTTATGAAACAGGATTAAATACACGAAACAGGATTAAATACATAAAACAGGAGAGAGAGGAAAGTAAATGCAACTGGAGATTTTGCCTTATTACAAAAGCCTTTTCACTACGTTCTTTCCACAAGACACACTCAGGCAAAATTCTTGCAATGGTTATGAACATCTATTAAAAAACTTGAAAGGGAAACAGCCTCAAATAAGTATTGCTTTTTTAAAGAGACACATAAACATGCAGTACTAGATGAGTTCTTATTTAATCAAATATATGTTAACTTAGTCTATGTTTATAATTTTAGTTCCTCTTCTAATTCCTGTTCTTACTGAAGCGAAAAAGAAAGAAATCATACTAAATTTCTTTACATCTTTAAGGTACAACAGTCCAATAAAGCTTACCTTCAGGAATAATGATTTCTCATATTCTTTTATAACAACTTTTAAACTCTATTTGTTTAGCTTGAAAGTATTTTTCATTTGACTTTTTCATCCAGCATACCAGCCTTGCGAATTATACATCACAATTGTTTAACCACTTTGTGGCTTGGAACTTTTCAGTTTTCTGGGGAGGAAAGCATGGGATGCTAGGTTTTCCTAGTATACAGGGTCACAATTTTATAAGCTTCACCCCTTGTAAACAGGCATCAGTTTTTACTAAGACATACCATAACATGTTGATTTTGAAATCAAAGTTTAGCAAACACAGCAGATGGGAGACCAGAAGACAACTCATTTTCTGGCATTCACTAGTCTTCCAAATTTTGTAAGTTTTGCAGCTGTGCAATTCTGTTCCTCTCATCTGTCAGTAAACAAGTATACAAGCCTTACAATTCACTTTGCACCTTAGTTTAATGAAAAGCAATCTCTGTTTTAATAGCAAATAGCAAACATTTAACCAGAGGGAAAATCAGGTACTACAAAGAAAACTGTTGCAAAAAATCATGACAAAAGAGCCCATGTCAACTACCATATCTTATGTAAGATGCACCAAAGAAAGGTAGGCCATCACTTTCATCCCTTGCCAACATCTTCATCTTTTCCCCTGCAGTAAGCTCTGTCATTCATGGAAGTCACATTAGCTCCTGTCATCTAATTTTTTCAATTGAAATACTGTAGTTTCAAATATAACATACTGCTCTGAGATGTTATTAGCACACTAAGAAAGCAAAGTTATCTCTCAGATTTAGAAGTGTCTTTTTTCCTTCAAGCAAGGCACATTTTCATGATTCATTTAAATCACCTTAAGCCAGTAGTGCCACAGGTAGAAGCATTTTGCAGACCAAAACCTCTTTTACACATTTTTGCCCCTCCTAAAATAAGTTCTGATGTTCCATCAACTCTATGGTAAAACAAACCAACATGCTCATCCACCTGAAAAGGGAAAAGAAAAATCCCTTAGGGGCTATTACAGAAGGCAGGATCCCACAGCCGGGGAGAAAGTGTTCCCTTCAGTGACATGACACGGGCTTAAGAAAGGCTGAGCTAGTGGTGGGGCACCACACTCAGAAATAATATGAAATTATACTGCCACTTCCTGTTATTTTTTCCTCAACTTTAAGAGTTTCAACTCCGAAAACACTGAGAAGCAGAACTGCTGGCTGCTGACTGTATTTATACCTTTACTATTAACATAAATCTTAAGAAATAATCTCAGAGAATATTACCAGAACAATGTCACAAGCAAGTAATGAAAAGTTAGCAGCATAAGTTAAGGCCTGTTTCTCTAAATTACGATTATCCTAAAAACTTATGAATGTCAAAGAGTAAAGTGAGCATTCAAGATTGGAAAGCAAAAACCCCACTTCTTTCCCCCTCATAAAAAAGAAGAGTTACTGGTCTTGAACAGACGTTTTGACATGACAGAGCCACCTCCTACAGCAACAGTATCTTCCATCTCCTAAGACTAACCCTATCCCGTACACACACAAGACTTAAACTTCTGATGCCAGTTTAAATAAATGAAACAAATTACAGGAGAACAAACACACTAAGTAGCCAAATCCCTTTTTCTCTTGCCAGGTTCCACAAGCTGGATACCCTGAAGACAAACAGTACCTTCTGAACCTGTTCAGCAAGTTAAAAAAAATTATACAAGCAAGCAAAAAAAAAATTGTTTTTCTAAAGTCTACATTTTTTAAAGGCTTCTGTTTTGACAAAACTGTTAACAAGCACCACAGAAAACTTCAAATGGTATCCAAAATATTTTAAAATCAATTTTATGTAGGAATGTATTCAGGAAATGTAGGAAACAAATTGTTGAAAGGAAGGCATGCAAAAGTACTATGAGATGAAAACTGAGAAGAATATGATCAGGAAAAGAGAAGAACTCCCTAGAAGAAGCACTAACCATAGTAATATGACTGAAGTGCAGAGATGGTCATCAAGGTGATGGTATGATTTACTTTCTACATACACTGAGGAGCCTCAAACTTTCCATGCATCTGGGTATCTAAGTCATTTGGTTCCTCTTATGAGGCTGACCTCCCACCACTGCTCCCTATAAGCTGGGATCTGCACGATCCACTGAAGAAGAATCCGAGTTCTCCTTGCAGAGTTGGAAGCTGAGGGTTTCTGCTGCTCTGGATGCCTTTCTATCATCCCCTCCTTCCCCCTTTCAGAGCTGACCTAGAGAAAGGGACTTGGCATTCTGGATGTGATTAGGGGCCCTTTCTCTGCCAAGTACCAGAGCTGGATCTCTCTGACTTCTGCAATAATCTGATTCCTTCTCTGTGCCAGTCAAGCAAGCTGGCATCTGGGAAACCCTATCCTTATAGGAAGCGAATGTCAAGAATAATGTCTTGAAATTTAGACTGTACTTTTACAATATAAGGACTTCTGCAAGAAACAAAGTTTAAAGAATTCTGTTTATACCTCCTCCTCTGTCCCATCCTCCCAGACACTCAACTCTTGCCCCTACAAGCCATTTGACATCTTTCTCAATTACACCAATGCACCACTTGCAGAGAGTTCTGGACAGTGGTCAGATCCAGCAGCTCAGCCAGCACAACCCACGGGGCAGGGCACAAAGCTGCCAGCAGCATGGGAGGTGGAAACCGCAAACTGGTATTGCCAGGAGAGCTCTGTATCTCCACACAAGGGCTTAGGGAAATTAGAATTGACATACCTGACGTCTGTCATAACTCTGTATCCTAGGGGCAGGGATGTCAACTGAGATGAATGCAGAAGTACAAACAGAGGTTTTGTTTCAAAACATACTAATCTCTGGGTTGCTCTCCTTGAGCAGATCATACTGACATAATGGCCTCTCCCATTCCAGAGATGTCTTCCTAACATGGAGGCTGGAACTTTTATGGACATTTCTCTCAGGACGCAGTCCAGGATTACAGTTAAACCAACCCAAAAGCTAGTTGGTGACAGAAGCAGGCATCCCATTCCTCCTGTGTACTTTATACTCCTTCTGCACCACCACTGACAGAATTTCTGATGCTGATGTGGACCAGGGAAATTTAAAAAAATATAGCCCAGAATGATTCTGGTTTTGCCAGTTTTTATCTACTGTTGAGCTGACCAACCATAAGGTAAAAGAGCATGACTGCAGGCACACAGGAGGCACCCTAAGCAGCATCACCCTACTCAGGCAGCTGCCATCCAATGGATCTCCCTACCTGTAAGATCTATACCATTAGCCCTGTGTTCCTACCAGCTTAACCCACTCTCCGACTACACTGCTGTCAAAAGCAAGCCCATCTGACTGACGTGACTGCAGGAGCAAACAAAGCAGAAGACCATGCGTGTCACACCTTTTGGTAGATACATGCTCAGGCCAACTACAAATGCATAGATGAGAATGCTAGCTCACACCAGATTGGGGCTCACCGCACCAACAGTGGGCCATGCTGGGAATACTCTCTTACCCCTTCCCCCCACCAAAAAAAAAACCCCAGTGCTCAGGCACAACCATCCACATCACAGAAACATGCACAAGTGAAAAATATGCCTCTTTCTTTTCTCCCCAGTCTGATCACCTCCAATAACCTGGATGCTACTTCTTGCAGTAAAAATACACAAATACAGAAAATTATTAGCAGTAGAGGTCTTGATCACTTCATCTAAGGTCTTGATCACTTAATCACTTAATCTAAGTATTCATCATATTTTTGGAGAAAATATAGGACAAATTTTTAAAGCAATTTTAAAACTTTGCAAATCAACCAAGGGAGTTATGTATGCATAAGCATGAACATGATGGTCCAGTCTAGAGGCCCTCTAAGTATTTGGAGGTATTTTAAGCTTCTTCCCCCTTGGTCAATGTGAGTCAGAAGCTGGGAAAGGGTGAACAAGTGGAGTGGGGTGAAATAAGATTAAAAAAAATTCAAAAATCTGATGAGTTACTTTATGTGGAGTACAGTAACTGCCAGGAGGCATAAGAAGTAAAAGAGAAAGAGATCTTGAAGCAAGCATTTGACTGAAGTGGAGGCAGCAAGTCTGAGTCTGCATTTGGTGGTGGGACTGAACCTGGTTCCCTATTTCAACAAAGCTATATGCTCTCTGCAGTTTGTGGTGATCCAGTAAAATGCTGTTTGTGATTACAGATACAGGAATACATCATGGTATTATTAGCTTGTATGAGCAGCAAAGGAGGCACAAAAAGACACCATAGCAGAAACTTCTGCTGTATTGTGACCGTGTTCAGTCAAGACTTTGAAACACAGGATGAGCATCTTTCTCTCTCCCTTCCCTCAGATAGCTATGGATGGTAAACTAACTCAAAGAATCATATTTCTGCTGTAAGTATTACATGTATTAACCCAGCACATATAAATAAGGCAAAACAACTATGAATGACAAATTTTTCTGGGTTTTGTTACCATCTCACAGCATCAGGTCTGAACTGTAAGACTATGCACAAGCTACAAGCTTCTGCACATAAGGATGCTAACACTTGAAAGAATCTCAAAAGTAGCAATTTTAGTGACTAAATATGTATTCAGTGCAAAGTTAAAACTGTTACTGCTGTCACATGCCACTCCATAATATTGAACTCAGTAAAACTCAATTTAGAAAAAGAAGGTGCATACTCAAGAAATCATTATTGTGATGCCTTCAACTAACACCTATGCCCATTCTACCTTCATATTATACGCAGCTGACTGTTATAAGTTCTACAGAATAAAAGAATGGGTCTTCTCCAGACAAAACCATTTATACTAATTCCTGTCTTACACTGTCATTTACTCCCTCATTAAACTAAACTCATTGATCATGTTTCTCCTGACAGACTTCATGGCAAGGCATGCTGAGGTACAATTGTTACTTTGCAGTGTGAAATGGTACCTGGTGTTAGCTATACAAGACTCCTATTTCTTCAACTGCATAAAGAAAGAAGGAATTACACAGACCCTTCAAAAGCAGTCTCAAAGAACAGTAAATCATGCCATATCACTGGTCACACCAAAGAGCTGTGCCTACCATGGCACTGTCAGGTCCAGAAAGGCAGCAAGATGGCATAACTAGGCATCTGAGCTCTTTATCTTTTTGTTCTTAGAAAATGGAATTTAGCCAAATTGAATGCCTGGAGGAGATAGGATGCCATGAGACAGCTTTAATTCTGAGTTAGTAGCATGTTTTCCATTGCAAAATCATAATTTCAATTGCAAATGTTGTTATTTTTAAAATGTCAAAAACTACTACTTTAACGTAAGAGCTAAAATCTGAATAAAATTCAGGTGATTTGAAATTTGTACCCATATCTGAGAAGTCTAGAAAATGTAATGAATACCCATGAACTTTTGGAATATGGGGGGGATGCAGGAAAAAAACTATACCCTCAGGACAATTACAAATACCAATACCTCTTAGCTATACCTCTATGTACAATGACTGAAGAAACAAGCATCTTTATGGATCAGACTATGTAGCTAAAAACTACAGCATGGGGATCTCATTTAGTTTCTTAAGTTGGAGTGTAGTCTTCTAGGAATTACCACAGAGAAGAGCGGGGAGGAGGATTCAAAAGTAGCAGTCCAATTTACAGTGGCTGTAGGTGACCCCCAGACAAGCTTGCCTGTGTGGCTGGAAGTCTCCTAAGACAGGCACTGCACTTCAGATAACTGAAGAAGACAAGCAGAACAACTTCCCTGTGTCTTCACTTCCATTCGGTGTGCTTCAAAAAACCTTAATTTCTCAGCTAACTCAAAGGAAGCAGTATTCAGTTTTCCACTTACTTTTCTGATCCCTATTTACCACAAATATAAGACTTCATATTTTAGAAGACAAGACTCTGTCATTTAAATTGTAACTGCTCTTTGGGACCAGGCCATGTCATTGGTGCCTCAGACATCCTGCATCATATGGGCTAATAGGACAATTGATGATACTAAGTTTCAACTTCTGTAGCAATGGCAATTTAAAATACGACTTCCCCACTGCTCACTCCCAGTCTTACCCTTTCTAGCCTCAGAGCAAGCAGGACCTGTGTGTGTGCATCCACTGATAAACTAGAATCAGAAACTGATCCACCTCAAAAAGAAAACCCAAAACAACAAAACAACAACCAAAAAACCCCAAGACCAAAAATATTTGCATAATTTTTCCTGCACAGACTATCCCTTTGAGTTTATAGCCTAGCCCTCTAAATCTTAAACCTCTGTAATTGCTATTTGTATTACTGTAAAACCATAAACTGAAGAACAGCACTCATCTTACAACTGTTAAACAAATTTGACAGCTTTCTTCTCTCTTTGTAAAGATGCATTACATTAAGCAAAGATCACAGTACAATACTTCAAAAGATAAGCTATCCTGTCAGAAGGCAATTCACAACACTTATTTCCAGAAAAATACGTGGTTTGAAAGTAAAACTGTGTCTGAGCTGTATGAATTAAAAAGAAACCAAGCAGGTAAACCTGAATGTTCCTTGTCCATCAAGAGTTTGTTATTCGATCATATGCTAGCAACACAAACCATTAGCAAGGGCTACTTCCTTATTTAAGGACAAAACCTTTTCATTTCTGATATAGCCAGGAGCAAGAAAAGTGATCCTGCTGGAAGCGTACATTTTGAATTTTAATTTCCTGTTAAAAATTTAAAATTAATGTAGGCAACTCACTGGATCCAGAAAACAATACAACTTTTCATATATTGCATTATTTCTCATTACATTACTGAGTAATCATAATAAGATTCATTAAATTTCATACTCTGATTCAGTGTTATTTTCTTTTAAGCTACATTACACAACCATGGAAGCATAAAATGTCAGTGCTGCTCAGACACATCAGTAAGTATCTACACATGGAAAACCATACATTTGTGGAACAGAAGAATATCATAAGGCTAAATTTTCAGTAGTCTCTGAAGCTTAAATTCCTTTGACTTTTAATAGGATTTAGGTTCACAAGCAACTTATGCTGCAATCTTACCAATAACCTTTCAGATATGATACACCTCCAAATATATGTTTTAGGTTAGAATCTGCCAAAGTCTCTCCTGTGGAAGGTATTTAGGATTATTCTTCCATCTGTTACCCAACAGTTAAAAGCAAAAAGACTTTAAAGAAGTGTGGCAGACTTACATTACTAATCTAAGTTCTTCATGTGGTTTTATAAGAATCTTTTAACCCAAAACAAAATCAAATAAAAGAAAACTAAGACACACTGAGCAGTAAATATGCAATAAAGAGCTACTGTTACTACTTTATTTTACTTCTGCCCCTCATAATATATGTAACAACAAATTTACACTGCCAAAAAAAACCTTAGGAAGTTCTTTTTCTGAAACCCACAATGAAATTGCCAGTATTGTACCTTACAAATCAAAATAGTACAAAAAAAAAGGCAAAACACAAAGAGACATGACTATTATATGTATTCTAAATCCAGAATCCAGCTTTGGCCAGTTGTGTGGGCATGCATACTACTGACAAAGTAACAAAAGATTAGTGACAAAGTAAGAACTTAACACCAGGATTATAAGAATGCACAGAGATGGGGAAAATGTAGATGAAAGCTGTTTTCAAAGCAAACCTTGCAGCAATGTGTGCACTATGCTAATCTACAAACTACTAGCTAAGTCTGTTTAGCTCATTAGATTTGCCATTTAGAGGTAAAAAAGCAATACACAGCTCCAGGGAAATGAAAACCTCATCTTTTCACAAGTGAGGGTTACCAGGAAACTCTTCTCCTTACCCACAGAAAAGGTGCAACTGTCCCAAGTTAGACATCAGGATCCATCATCCCATGGTGGAACATGGGAACTTCAACTGAGCACTACAAAGTACTGAGGCACTTTCAGTAACCAGTTGTTGGAATCAGGCATTCTGAACACATTTATATCTCAGTTCAGGACACATGTGTATGCTGACACATACAAAACGTAAGGGGGTAAGCAACCTGTTCTTACAGCAAAGCCTTTGAACTTGAACAGCTTTAATCTGAAGGAGGGTAGGGTTAGATATTAGGAAGAAATTCTTTTAGTCAGCGGGTGGTGAGGCACTGCAACAGGATGCCCAGAGAAGCTGTGACCACCCCATCCCTGGAAGCGTTCAAGGCCAGGTTGGAAGGGGCTCTAAGCTGGTCTAATGGTACGTGCCTCCCCCATGGCAGGAGGGTTGGTACTGGATGATCTTTAATGCCCCTTCCAACCCAAGTCATTCTATGATTCTATGCAAAGACTGCTGAGACTACTGACCCAGTATCAGTCCATGGGAGGTGCCACTGGTCACAGCTTTAAGTTGGACTTAGCACCACTGACCACAACTCTTCGAGTTGAATCATCCAACCAATTTTCCACTCAACTCATTCTCCACTTGTGCAGTCAAGCTATGTTATATTTCCTTTGTCTTTATAGAAGATCAGTACTATACAGCCCACACCTTACTGGAACTTTTATGAGCTAAGATGACAAAACAGCCTGAAACTTCACTGTCTCAGACTATCATTTTCACAGGTCCCAAGCAAATATATTTCTTTAATTCATTTTGTCACACAATACTCGCATATCAATCACTGTCTGGGCAAAAATTCCTACCATCATATCTCACTAACTCAAAACAAAAATTGTGTGAAGCCTTATTTGAATGTAATAACAGATAAAAATAAACCATGAGCCACAAGTAACAAGCTGGGTTTAAAGCAAATGGCACAGTTATAAGAAAACATAACAAAATAGCTGTATTGGATACATAAGACAAGTATTTTATTACAATGCACTGTGTTACCCCTTCTTGGAATAGTAAAAGTTACCTAAATGTAAAGAAAATAGTCTGCTTTAGAGGGTTACTACTATATTAGGAGGATAATACAGTTATAACTCTTCATATAAATATGATATTGAGTAAAACACTATGAGAAATTTTGGCTCAGTCTGCACTATTTAGACCAGTTTAGATCAAAAGAGTGGTTTTGAGGCACTTTCCCCAACGATCCCAGTTTGCTACATACTGGTTCAGTTCACTGAGAGCTTTCCAGAACCTGGATGTCTCCTAAGGACTCTGAACTACTCTGATCTACCTGTCACAAAATGCACTTCAACCCCTGGGGGCACAAAACAGACTGAACCAACTACTGATACAAACAACTTCAAATTACACTCATGATACAGAACATCTGGTCCAGAAGATGAGGTTAAAATCTAGTCTGAAGTAACCCTGGAACCACAGAGATATATGGACATCAGCACTGCTTTAGTAATTCATTCCTTAAATACCAAATTTAATTGTTAGTGTAAACACAGTCATAAGTGCTTCTGGCAACTGTAGTGTCACTACAGATACAAATCCAAGAAAATATGATACAGTTTGGATGCAAGAGTTGGCAGATTTCTTCAAATAGTTATAAAAGCAGGAAGAAGTAAAATGAGTTTAACTGGATATTAGGGTATGTGGACTCTACTGAAAAGGAAGAGAGGGTGGGGAATGTGCCACAAAATTCCAATGACCAAACTCATGTCAGTTCATATTTAATAAAAGGGACAAAAGACTGACATGTAAAATACGTAAGGGTGAACTTTCAGACTGATAGAGTGATTCAAAACAGAAGACAAAGCTGTAAGGAAAAACAACTAAAAATTATCAGAAGGAAATTTAGGCTGGGAATGATGACATCTCCAGTAATCAAATGAGTGAGAATCTGGACTCACTTTGCAAACAAATACTTTGGATAAAAATCTACAAAGTTTTAAGAAGGAACTTGATGTGATTACTTGCAACAGCTGACATTTCATTCTAAACTGTTCAGAAGGTCATGATGTTTTTAACTCCATGAGACAAGCATGCCACGCTGGGAAGGCTTGTATGCACACAATACAATCAATTTGGTACTTGATTTTGGCAAGACAAACCATGCTAAACACAGTGGTAGCTAAAAAATAAGAGGCTAACAACGAAACTAAAGATTTCCTTTTCTGCTCATTAAATCAATTATCCAAGAGCTCCTCCAGCAATAAAAGTATTACATACGGTCTCAAATAAACACAAAGACAATTTCCTAGAAAAATACTGGAGTCTACACAAATTGAATTTATTGCAAAAGTCACATTTCTCGGTCTGTCAAATTATTCTGGAAGTTCTCTCTTCTTCCTGACATTAATTTCTACAGGAACATGCCCAGAGTTAAAGGTTCAGCTTGAAACCAGAGAAGTTGTATCTCCTCATGTCACTTTTCTCATTATGTCAGCATTCCACCTCTCTGCACTTGCCCTGTGAATTTACTGCTTTTTAGCTTCCTGCAATAGTAAGCTAAAAAGAAATATGCCAGGTAAAGCACTGGTAATTATATTGCTGTGCTTTGCTTCTCAACTAGCTTTCTGAGGAACCATTTGAATTGTAAGGTTAAGACAACCAAAACACTTTCTTCTCTTCAAGTTCTCCATTAGAGTAAATGTGCTGCCATGTTCTACCCTCTCCTTCCCCACTGATTTCAGAGATTAGAAAAGGCTACAGTTCAAAAGATTGTGCTTTTTTGTTGAAGTAATTAAAATATCCTCAGTTTTCACAGACCTCTTAAGCCTTCCTTCCTTAATCCTTCTCTTCCAATGAAGAGTGAAATTACAATTTTCCCTAAAAGGGGGACAGTTTGTTGTATATACTTCGACTGCATATAGCACAAATGTAACGGGTCATCACCTCTGTCAAAAAAAACCCCTAAATGTACTGAAAACAATACTCACACACACAGACCCCTGTCTTGAACTAAGACAAGGCTAAAAACACGAATGCATGTTCTTCATATCACTAAAATGTTTCTGAGGAAAGTTACTCTACAATGTTTTGGAAAAAGCAGCTATCATAAATCAACACTGATACACCTTGTTCCGTCTCTGCAAACATTAACACAGCCTAAACTCTAACACGCATTTTTACTGTAGTCTACTTGAGGAATGACAGAAGGCTAATGTACCACAACCAATAAAGGCCCAATAATCTTTAATAGCTCCAACATAAGCTACAAAGGATTATTTCCTCATGGGAAACAAGGACCTTAGAAAGTAATCTAGGAGAATCACGTAATATCAAATGAAAGGAATGTGGAAAAGACTTCTACAGGGATAAGGTGGAGTAAGAGGAGGTCAGGAGAGTCTAAAGAGGCAGCATGGAGTCCTGTGTAACTGGAGGCACAGCACAGCGAGAGGAGAGAGGCTGGTGAAATTCTCCACTGCCAAACTGATAAATGAGTAGGTTAATTGGGGCAAGACCATTTTTAAAATATTGAAGAGAAACACCTATCACATTTCAAACAAAAGGGATAACAGAAATTAAGATATGCAAGGGTAAAGGCCTGGGTAAGGAATATAATGTACTCTCCATATCTACAGGTTTTCCCCCCTCTCCAGCTAGACAAAAGTATTGTATTACAACTTAGGTTTTAAGAAAAATTATTTTAATATTTAATTTTAAATCCTAGAAAGAATATGACTTTCCAATACAGAATAAAAAAAAAAACCACATCACTATAAAAATAGTAACACATGAAGTAACACTACATGACAGAGTACCCATTAAAGTCTTTCCAACATTAGCCATCCAAGGGAGTAAAGTTTGAAAGAACATACTACCTACCCTCTTTGAAACAAATCCACATTGAAGAATTTGTGGAGCTCCACGGAGAATTCTACCATAGCCTGAACTTCACTCATCTTTATGAGGATGAAGAAGTCAAAACTTGTCAGCACCTTAGTTACTGAAAACAAAGAAAACAAACTACTTAGAACACAAACTGAGGATAATGCCTGGCCCTAAAAAGTACAATGCTTACACACAGTTTTGCACAGCTTCCTTAAATATGCAGGCTCTGAGGTAAACAAGAATATAGGATGTACCAAATCCAGCTCACAGTAACTTCTACCTTTCTTGTGAAGGAATCAAGTGCTATCAGAGAAGCATCACAACACATCGTCAGCATAATACAATCCTGGCACTTACTGATACCTACGTACTGCAGCTCTGCTCTGGTTCTTGGCTGCAGAGGGAAAAATACTCTCTGACAAGGAGAAAAAGAGCATGGGCTGCTTCCAGCCCTTGTTGGTGCAGAATGTCCATGCAGGCAGCAGAGCCTCAACTCTGGCATGAAGACAGCAACAGCTGAATTAAAGTGTAGCCAAAGAGTACAGAGAAAGTGTCTGACCAGGTCATGTAAGGCTTCAGACTGAGAGATTCCAGGGGAAGGCAGGAGTTAAGGAAGGCAACATGCCTATTTTTATTCAATTTTTTTTTGTGTAGTGAAGTGATAATTCTTACTGTCATCTTCTCAACTACAGACTAGCAAGTTCCTGCTACTTTACAACTGCCTGCTGATACCTACATTAAAATTCTACAGATTTTACTAAGTTCTGCTGGTTTTCCTTCAACACTATCAACTAGATTAATGAAACAGACCACACCTTCTGCAAACATCTGTCTTCAAACTTCCCAGTTTCTGCAAGCACTGTCTAGTTTGAGGACTAAGCAAACAAAAAAAAACTCGAGCAGGCGGTACTTCATGCACATTAGTCAATTTTTCTGGCTCTGATGTTAAAGCAGTAGACATTGTCTGGAGTTTGAATGGATTATGCGTTTTTTGTTTCTAAAATTTTGAACATGCATTTGCGTGTTTGTGAAGTAGCAGGCAGTACTGAGACTGAAACAGAGTAGGTGGCAAAAAAATTCATGACTGCAGCAGGTATTAGTCAGCTGAAAGCAAAGTTACCTTCAGGGGCACAACCTCTAGCCTACCAACTAAATTGTCTTAAATACGACTCAAGATAAGATTTCCCTTTCTGTACTCACTCTAGAGGAGCTGAAAGACTTCAAGAACATCAAGACACAGGTGTAGATTTTAAACTAAAAAAGATGTTTATTCTGACCATGGTTTAACAGCCAATATAGGGACTCTGAATGCACTTTACAAAAACATGGGAACAGTACATTATTGATGTAACAGAGGACAGGGAAAGAGGAATGTTGCTCCATTAGGACAACATGAACTCCTCGGATCAAAGGGCCCTTACCGCAAGATCAAAACTACAACATCTAGGAGATGCTATTAACCCAGCTTGTCTAAAAAATCTTGTCATTGTTTGAATTTCAATCTAAGAAGTTCAAGAGATTAATTGAATGCTGTCACAAGTTTTGCTACAGTTTGTAGTGTTAGGACTGGTAGTGACAGCCTACAGGGTTTTGCAGTAATTCTCTCTTCCACTGCTTTGTCTGTAGTATTGTATAGAGATGTCTTCTGTGGTCTTTAAAGCTAGAACCAAAATGTTCTGCACTGTAATTCTCTGGGGCTGCAATACTGCATTATCATATGGGCATCACCTACCAAAATGCAAGTGTATATTCTGCAAACCTGACCTGCCACAGAGCAGAGATCCAGAGATCCTAGACCCACTGTGACCCTTGGCTGCTGGGCAACAAACCCTGTGTGCTATGCATGAAACCATCGAGTACCTCAGAAGCAAGCCACTTTAAAGCACTCACAGAAAAGCAAAAGGATAAAGTAAGGATGCCACGGGGCAGTCTCATCCAGCTTGCATTTTGATGGAACTACATTCTCAAGAGAGGAAGACGTGACAAGGCTCTGGCTTCCCAGCGCCATGAGCGGTTCTAACTCCCCAAACGCTTTGCTTCCAGTAAGTGAAGGGAAGACTGTTCTTGTGGTTGTTGTTGAGCCATGATCAGGGTCCCCCAAGTCCCCAGCAGGAAAACACAGAACAACCCAGAACCAGTCCAATTAGGTAAGCTCAAAGGTTCATTTTATGAATGAGTTAATTCAATGAAAAAAACTTAAGAGAGCCGCATCTTGCATGACTGCCAAAAGGGCTGTCCAGTGAACTTGTGGTATTCCTACTGTGTATAATATGGCTCTAGCTGGGGCCACTCCCTCCCTTCCTTCTCTATCGAGCTTACTGAGCACCCCCAGCCAGTCCACTAAAAATTGCCTGGCAGGCAATTTTTCCCTGCAGACCAAGCACAGGGTCCAGCAACCACAGGCCTGAATGACACAACACTGTGCATTTTAATCCAGTAATACAGCTCTTGCTCAACTACAAACAGTATCTGAAAAAACAGTGTCTGTGCCTTGCTCCAGTACCAACTGCAAAACCAGTAAGAAATACTGTGGCACAGTTCACAGAACAGCATATCCAGCAAGCAGTGCTGCGTACTGCAGGTACCCAGCTGACCACTGAGAATAGTTTTTTCTTTGTTGAGCATTAGTTTGTTCCATGTGCACCTTAAACTGGGAGAAAGGAAACATTCCCTGCCCTGGGCTGACATAAACCACATCACTACTTTTTTGCCGAAGTCTTTTATACCAATGCAAAGGCAAACAGTTAGTACAGAACAGTTACAGTTTTGTGAACTATGTAATAGAAAGTGTTATACAGTAAATAAATATTTTAAAGGTGAAAGTTGACTTGGACACTAATCATGTCTTAAGCTTGTACACTAATCATACAAAAGCCAACAAAAAAGACTGAACTCACGTAGTGGTATTTGTTGTATAGCTTTCTGTCAAATTTACAGCTGCACTTCATAAACTTCATCTACAACAGAAGTCCACAACTCATTTTAATACTTGATGAGTTAACTGTTGCATTTTAAAGCACATCATTAGCATTTGGAAACCAAGATATTAAACTGTAATAAGAAACAAAAGAATCCTTCATTAGGAGCTCTCTACATGAGAAACAGAGTTTAATGCAGCATATAAACCCATATCAGAAGGTCTGATAATAAATGACAATACCTTAATACACAAACTAGAACGGGGGGTTCTAAACTTTTGGTAGCTACATAACTTTTATAATCAAAACAGCATTTCAATATTCAAAAGTATTTAGAGCACTGAGACTTAATATTTCCAATAGTTAAAATGTCAGTTAAAGCCACTTGATCCTACATTGAGGACCAAACTTTTCCTTTCCTTCATACTTCTGAGGGTTTACTTATGTTCCTAAATTGGAAAACTCTCGTATACATCTCCTGGCTGGTCCATGCTGCCCCCACATCACCTCACCACTTGCTTTAGTTATCCAAACTAATCTTTCCCGAGGCCACAATACAAAGTGGATCACAGGATAACTATTTTTAAGGTTTGTCTGAAGGAAAAAAGATGTTTCTTCTGTTTCTTGTGTCTGTTTTTTCTTCTAAATCAAATGTTTTAGTGCTACTTTATAGCAGCTGCATCACAGCACTGGAGAGTGAACTGAAAATACAGAAACCTCCTAAACCAGCTTTGTTTCCAGAAAAATGATTGTGTAACACTGCCATTAATCTAGCTATTTGCACTGGGAACTGCAAAACAACACAGAGAAACAAAACTGAAAAAAGACGTTCAAAGAATGTCTTACCTGCACTGGTAAATACTCCATTTTAGCATGTCAATCAACCAGTCTTCCAGTCTCTGATGTCAAAAACATACTGCTTGAACTAAAAAACAAACAAACAAATGTTTTACTAAGAGCAACACCTCTAGAATGTGTTAGTATTTATGTACTTTGTTCTCTTTTCCTGCATTCTAATAACAACCTTTATCACAACCTCTCCAACAATCACACAAGAACTGCCTACCAGCATTCTCCAATCTGACCTTGGGCTCTGCACTGCAGTTTTCAGCTCTCCTAAAGTGTCTGATACATATTTTTACAAAATAAAGTAAAAAATACAACTTCTCACGAGCCAATACTCTGGCAAAGCTGACATTGCTATGTCCAGCCAAACTATTGCTGTCTTCATCAAGGAATTCTAAGCTCCCAGAGGACTCTGGTAGACCCCCAGCCACCCCACAGCCTCCTCAATCTTCAGGGAGACTCTCAGCTTACCAGCAGCAACGCAGCCCTGAAGAGGTAGGAGGATATTCTGGCCTGAGTCATCAAATACAGCTCAAGTACCCACACAGCCTTACATAGCTACCAGGGAGGACATAACTTGTAAGAACAGGCCTGATGAGATTCTCCTGGTAAATCTTATGTCCCTTCTCCACAGGACCCAAAATTCAGGGGACAAGGAGAAGGCCACAAACCCACTTTCTTAGAGCAAACATTGCAGGTAGGTCAACATCACCTAATATTCTGAAGCTCTCCCTGGAGCTCCTGATAAACCACTACCTTAAAACTGTTAATTAAGAAGCAGTTAGTCTCTCCTGCACTCTGAAACCATAAAGGTACTTAAAAATACAATAAAAATGCAAAATCTCTTTTTTATCTGATGACCTTTAGATTTCAAAGACACAGAAAAGAGAACACTTAGTTCTACCCTCTTAAAAGAACTCTGCATCTTTCTGTATGTATATTTCAGAGAAATACAAACAAAAAATCTATCACAGCTTGTGCAGGCAAGCTGTGAAACTAAACTGGTTTTGCCTTAGCTTCAGAGGGAAGAAAACAGAGAAAGTAAAACATAAAAAAAAAAAACATTATCTGGATATTTTTAAAACAGATTTCACTTGTGCATGTCATGTTGGTATCACATCTTTGATACCACAAATTTTCAGTAATAACCCAGTAAAATCCTGATGCCATAATGCCACATAAATATGGCACCAACATTTATTACATTTGTTTAACAATGCATTACAGCCTGTGTCATACCAGTTCTCTTTTAAAGAGGACTGAGTTCTTTTTTTGAAAGAGAGAGAGAGAAAAAAAACATGAAAAATTCTGAGGAATAGACTTTTTTCTAGCCTTAGATTTAGTATTTTATATTCAGTAGAAATCAAAAGTAAAACTAAAGAATCTACAAATGAAAATTTTAAAAAAGCATTAATTTTGCTCCAGTTTGTTTCTAGCTGTTCATTTAACATTCAAGTAGTATTTTTCTTCAAAGTTGCTATAGGACCCTTGTACACCTCCATCCTGAGCTTTTTTACCAGTCTTCTCCTGTATGCTCAGAGATCCAGCACTTGCCAACACAAATCAGCCAACATCTATCTCTGTGTTGATGACTCACAGGTTTGTCCCTCGACCCGAGTACTGTCTTCAATTGTAGCTGTTTCTTGGACACTGCCTTCAGCTGAAATTTAGTGTGGTGAAAACAAAGTTCTTGACCTGACTAACAAGGCTATTCCTAATGCCTACTTTCTGAGTGTGCATACTAGCACAATCTGACTGGAAAACTAGACACTGTTTTTCATATAGGTTTCTCTGGGTTCTCATAGACTTTGGCAAGACTTTACAGAAGATGTGCCAAATTCTTCTGCATGCCATTAGAAATATGTCCCATCTATCCATACAGCCAGAACTCTTCCAAGCTAATATCCTTTTATTTTAATTACTGTGAGGCTGAAAAAGCATAATTCACTGCATGTATTAGTTCAGCATGGTGCCACAAAGAACCAGTCTGTTATTTTGATCATTTCACCTCTCTCTCTGCATTCCCTGCAGAGAGAGCCTGGACTACTGCAAGCATAACTCCCCTGTCCTTTGAAATCCTTTCACAGCTGTGCAGCACTCGATATCACAGTGTTCTGGTTGAGACTAGAGCTTCCTAGCACTAGAAATAAACCCTGCTTTTCCATAATTAAAAAGGTGAGGGTGTAGAAAAGAAATGGTAGTTGAATTTTGGATTGCATAATCAGCATGTTGTAAAACAAGCAAACAAACAAACAAAACCCTTATGCGGAAATATCTAGAATACCTTATTCAATTCATTATCCCAATTTTGAAAAGACAACATGACCACCATTAGAAAAGTACTTCAGAACAGACTGCTTTACATCAGGACTTCCTAAGTAATTTTTTTAAAGCTTCACAGCTATAATAATTATGTGAAGTAAATAACTACACATATAGTTAAACAATGACCTAATTTTCATGGGCTCTGGCAAAACTCAACCATTACAATTTTCTTCACACCTGGTTCTCTAAGTCTAGACTACTTCCCAGCCAACCACAAGGTTTGATTCTAACAAAGCTAGTGCAACATACCTATGACATTTTAATGGGCTAGATAAACAACCAACTTAATCAGGCATTAAAATTCAACTTTTCATACTTTTTGCTTTAAATTTAGCACCAATATCTCATCCCTTATTCAGCACACTGAAAAACAACATACCACTACTTTGAGCTGACAACTTGATTATGCCCACTGAGCACAGAAGTCATTAAGATGTTGCATTTATTTCTTTTCTTCTCCCCTATTAATAGATCATACATGTGATACAATAATTCATCTTGAACACTTATTAGGCTTATTCCCTTCTATTCTAGCATTGGTCTTTGTCTGTTTGACAAATGACATGTTATTTCTAAGCTTTCTCATTAAAAACTTTAACAGGAAAAGTTCTGTGAGAGCGCAGCTAAAAGCTCTCTTTCTTATTGATGTGTTCCTCTCCCTCCACCACAAAAACCCCTGCACAAAACAGACCCCATGCTTACAGATTCCCGTATTTTTCCTCCCAGTATGGACACTAACTTCTCTCTTCAGCCAACAATTTACACTAAACAAAAACAGCATCATTTCTGAGATCCCTTCTCCTCTTTCTCATTAAAATAAATTGAGCAATGGTTTCAACAGTAATTTGCACAGAAAAATGGAAACAGAACATGAACAAACCATACAGAATGTTTTATTTGCCTTTTACAAAGACTTCCCATAAAAATAAAACCCACATTTTAAAAATTATTAAAGGGGTATGAAATAACAGGCACAAATGTGACTGCTTTTGAGTCAGAAACAACTAAAATGGAGCATTTTGATGATAACCAGTAGCAGTTCAGGATATGTGCTACTACATTATGCCAGCCACCTTGTCCCACTTTGATCCCACACAAGGGCTGAGTGAGAAAAATGAACTTCCACACACTCATGCCAAGAACCAAGGAGAGTGGACCATGCAAATCAGCAGTAAAGCTGAACTACCTCAACAACAGTGATGAAAATAAATACCTCTAACTACAGCAGCAGTAATGTATCTAGAAATACATCTGCAAACGTAGAAATAATCTGTAAATTAATTACTTGTTTTGCTTATCATTTTCCATTAATGAACTCACAATCTATCTTTTCCTAAACTATTCAGAAGACCATTATAGGGGAAAAAGCAAAATGAAGTGCTTAAACTACACAAAGTCTTTTAGAACTTTACATAAAAAGCATATAAGGATCTTACAGTAAATGGAAAAAAACCAATAAATTACAGGCTGTAGTATTTTGGCTTAAAAAAACCAAATTGCATAGCCTAATATATTCGCCTTCTTATAACATACTGAATTTATGAAGGATGCATCAGATAAGAATTACTAAAGTAGGAGAGGGAAGCTCACTAAAATAATTTGATTCTGTCCAATGGAATAGGTTCTTCATAAAACATTCAGGGTTTATCTAAGCGTACTTAAAACATACTTCATTTTCCTACTTACACAAAGGAAGAAAGCTCGCTCTCTTTGAATTCAAAGTCCCAATAATGTCATTCAATGAAAAATAACTTCTGTATGGACGGATGAATTTGGCATTAAAATGTCTGCAATGACTGTTAATGTCATTACTCTGCCATATTTTATGAATCAAAAGTCTCCAAAAGAAAGTTGCAACTTCTAACGGTATATAATCAGTAAATTATTTTAATAGGTAATAATTCTGTATTATTGTCCTCTGTAAATAAAACACAATTTACAGAGTTGAGTCATTGTTTCAATACCTACTCTGAGGTCATTCTTTGACAAGACAGTAAACACAGTTTAGATTTGACAGGCTGATTTTGTATTGGAAGGCTTTATGCCAAATAGTTACTGTATTTCCTCCCACAGTAGGCATTAAGTTAGTGCAAATGATATATTGTATACTCCTATTAACTGAAGAAATGTGATAGCTTGGCTGCCTGATCGAAGCTACATTAGGGGATAATCTGATAGTAAATCTGATCCAGGACCAGTGGTCAGAAAACCACTTCCTTAGTAGCTCCTACAGTAATAGCATTGATAGTGATAGGCTGGATCAGCCAACAAAGAAAACCAGTGACTCCGATAGGACATTCCTACAAATACAAGTTATTTCAGAAATACACAGGAGTACTGTATCAAAAACTATTTTGTTTTTCAACACCTAATGTTAATAACCCAATACAAAGGCAGCTGATGTGGGGATGGCTACTACATCTTTAAAGACATAATCCTTGACTTCACTTTTTTCACAGAACCATTAAAGTTGGAGAAGACCTCTAAAATCATCAAGTTCAACCTTTAACCTAACACTGCTATCTCCACCACTGGACCATGTCCTCAAGTGCCAACTCCACACTTCTTTAAACACTTTCAGGGATGGTGATCTCACCACTGCCCTAAGGCATCCCTTTTCAGTGTTTAACAACCCTCTCAGTGAAGAAATTTTCCTATCTAAACTTTCCCTGACACAAAGCCATTTTCTCTCATTCTATCATCTATTACTTGGGAGAAGAGATCAACCCCATCTTGCTACACCCTTCTTCCAGGTAGTTGTAGAGAGTGATAGGCTTCCCTGAGAGAGTGAAAGGAGGCTTCCCTGAGCCTCTTTTTCTCCAGCATAAGCACCCCCAGCTCCCCACAGGACTTGTGATCCAGACCCTTCACCAGCTCCACTGCCCTCCTCCAGACTCGCTCCAGCACCTCAATGTTTGTCTTGTAGTGAGGGGACCAGAACTGGACACAGGATTTGAGATGCAGCCTCAGCAGTGCTGAGAACAGAGAGACAATTACTGCCCTGGTCCTGCTGGCCACACTATTGCTGATTTCCTTGTGATTTGGCTTCCAATTTCCTACCATTTTAACAAAACAAATTGAGGTAAGCATTATAACACATAAATTCAGGTTAAAAGTTTAATTCTTTGATCTTCAGCACAAAAAAAACCCACCCAAACCTAAAAACTGGAAATACGAAACATTGTTTTTAATATCTCATAACATCTGTCCACAGCTTTTATTCAATACCTACCTGAAAAAAGGCATATATTCTTATTTTGTACTACCTTTGTTAATGATTTTCTGATGCTCTTCAAGACCTTCTCTTCAACTGACCCCTCTTCTAAGACCCTGTCTATAACCTTTCTGCTACACAAAACACGCATTAATTTTACAGTCAAATCTGTAATATCCTAGTACAAAGTGCAATTTAGTTCTGGTTGAATGATACAAGTGCAAAGTTGAAAGACAATTTAGCAAACTACACTGCAAGCAGTGACTTAACAAGGCCATAAAAATGTGCATATTTCAATAATAAATATTTAAATAAATATTTCAGAATGTGCATTAAAGTTTTTCAAAAACATATTGTAGCAAACAAACCTACATGTCAATTCGACCTAAGGCTTTAAGCTCTCTTGATGATCACTTATCTTCATACTGACCAGGTGAGGAAGAGACATACTTTTCTCTGCAACCTCAGGCGGCACTTCCAGCAGCTTATTTCTTGTACACCTCCAAATCTAAGAGCACTAAGCTGAAACACACCTAAATTTCTAAGTTCACTTAGTTATTACCCAAACCAGTCAAGCATAAGATTTTAATGCTCTATCCTTAATGTTCCACACTCTTTTTTCTACCACTGAAGCCTGGAGCAAAACAGATCTAACCTAACAGAAAAAAAACAAACAAATAAACAAACACCACCCAAGCAAACAAACTAAATAACAACAACAAAAACCAAACAAAAACCCCACAAGCAAATAAAACCAACCAACCCACACTCGGCACTCCCAAGAAAAAAAATACAATAAAATTTAATCACTCCCTACTTTTTTAGTATGCAGAGTACCGTGTGTGCTTTTTTATTGAGAAATGCTCAGGCAAAGAAGTCTTTGAAGAAACAATTGTCAAGTAAAGATAACACTGATCAGCACTGGTGGACAGCTGTGATGGTAGCTTGAACAAACTGAGCAGATCTTAGCATGCACACTATGAGAAGACTGGATGTCAGTAAGCACCCTGAGAAAACAACACATTATGTATCAGTAGCAAAGTCTTTAAACTATATCCTTTTGCTACCCTTGCAGACTTGCTTGCACCCAGGGCACAAACAGCCATCTCTGCAATTGTGCTGGCAGTTGTGGGAGGCAAAAAGCCCCACAGCACCAAACCAAACCTTTACAGCTATTTTGGAGGTTACTTTGTCAGTTATTGGTGGTTATGGCATGGGGGGGGGGAGGTGGGGTTTTGTTAGTCTTTTTGCATTTTTAATTTAAACAGCAACATTTCACTGATTTAAATGCAGCATGGTTCCACAAACAGCTGCACTGATCTATCAGAGTATGCCTATATTAACATCTGACCCTGAAGAGGTGAGTGAGGGCATACCAAGAATTTAAGCCAACTTTGTCCATGAAACTACACTAAGTCTTCCACACTAGAAACAGCTTCAGAAGTTTCTGCCTCAAGTGCTCATTCACATCTTCATAGCATCAATACGTGGCCCCCTCAACACTGCCAACACAGTGCTCGTGGGACAGCATTTTAAAATTAATTAGTTACCATTTTAGAATAATCTATTTTTGCAGGGCTTGATCAGATCACTTTCTTATCCAGTTTCAAAGCACAGCTCCACAAATAGCAGGGCCATTGAGCACAGGGAAGGGAGTGCACAGCAGCACAACACAGCAGTTCCCTGGCCAGTTGTCTCCTCACCTTCCATAAGCCACAGCCTTGGCACAGCAAAGCAAAGAGGTCTCAACAGCAGGGTGAAAGAAACTGCCCCTTCTCGCAGCCATTCCTGAGGCAATATTTTTACCCTCCATTTCTTTCTTTGATTCACCTCAAAAGCTGGATGGTAACGCCCTACCCCTGCCCCACTTCTTCCATGGAAGGACACAACCCCAGAGCCCAAGCAGTAGCTCTAACCTCCTCCCTGCTCCACAGGACAAGTTCTGCTCTCTACTCACAGGCCTGGTTTCTCAGGGAGGCAACATCTCACCTGGGACCCTCCTTGGCACCCCAGACCATTTTCTTCCAGAAGGAGGCATGGAAGGATGGAAAGCTGAGCAGCTTCCAGCAGCTTTGTCCCCAAAGGCCCAGAAACACGCTCTGCCTGCAGAGTAACCAACTGACACATCTGGCATCGGGAGAGAGGAACAATCTTTGCTGAAGAAGGGCTCTTCTGCTCTCTGTCACGGAGGAAGAGAGTGACAGGGCTGCCCTAGTCAGCACAGGCTGCTCCACCTGAGCTCCACAGGCTGCAACCCTCCCTTAGAGCGCTGGCATTGCTCCTCCCCCACAACAGTGCCAGAGTATCTTACTGAAAAGTGCCTATTAAACAGACAAGTATAGCAGCATTAACAAATTCAGTTTCACAATTTGCTTTTGTTTGTGTTGCAGCTTGAAGGCTTCATGCTCCTCTTACCTCCCGCTCCCCACGTGGCATGTCACTAACAGAACAATAGTGACGTGTGAGAAGCTGCTAAAAACACTGACACAAACCTAAAATGGCAAGACTCTGTTTCCAAAATAATGCACTGGGAACAAAACAAATCTAATTATCACCTTTAGTAACTTCAATGGGTAGACTTGCAGGGTTACATCAAAACAAATCAGAAAACTTTTTTCTGAATTAGCTTGAACCATCACCCATGCTACTTGAACAATTTTTGACAGTGTTTTGTATGGAACAGCTTTTGTTCACTCCTTTTCTCCTACCATTTACTTGTCATGTTTAGTTAGAAATTCTTATTACATACTGACATTTTGTAATCATTAAATCCCTTACATGCTGCTTTCAAATTTGCTACAACTAGAACAAGTACCGCCCCTTAAATATAGCGTAAACATTCAGGGAAGAAAAGGCCCAACAACTAGGAACCAAAGTCATCAGAGGCTTTCCCTACCCTGCTGATAGCATGGCTGGTTGGTTTTCAAAAAGGTTATTGTTCCTTCCTCTCCTACCTGAGAAGGGTAAACTGACAGGCCATGAAAATTCATCATTCTAGCTAAACTCCATCAGCTTTTACACATTTCTATCAAAAGATAGGTAACATCTGTTAGAGCTTCTAGTCACAGACTCAAATTCAGCTCAAACATTAGTAGCATTAGCTGGCACTTAAACCAATTTCAGAGACACACAATGCACCTTCCACAGGTTGTCTCTCAAGAATATGCAAAATAAAATTAACAGCAGGTAAAACCCAATGGCTTAGAGCTTCTGCCAGCAACAAGGGTCTTCATTAGAAAAAGAATTCCAGCATGACAGAATGGCCACAAATGTGGAGATCTAGGTCCTGACTGCCACGTTCAGATATACTATTGAGCTCACTCATTACAAGGTTTTTCCTCTGAGATATCTTACACGTAAAGCAGTAAAACATGTTTTCTAATATACATGGTTTCAGTACTTGAAATTATATATAAATATATATTAAACAAATATTGTTTCAGTACTTCAAATATCCTCAATACCTTGGCTTGTTTCAATCTGGATTTTTTCACTGCAGTAAGCAACTGCAGGTCACAGGTGCCTGAAAATAAAGGCTCTAGAACTATCTGATAGCTGGTATAATCTTACAATTTACCCAGAAAATCTTTTAAAAACATATATATGCATTTATAGAAAGCTAGAGATCGGCCACATATAAATAGACAGACAAGCAATTATAATTAAGTTTAAAAGCACAACATATGCAACTACTACTCAGGAGCATTAATTACACTATTTAGACTGATTTTTTTACATGGAAATACACAATCCTTATGCAGAAAAATCACCAAGCGATATCTGAACTGACAGACTGGGGAGAAAGTACAAATTCTCCTACAGAAGCACAAATACTACAACATTTTCCTTGTAAATTTCAATAGAAAGAAGACAGAGAATGTACTGCAAACCATTCTAATATGAAAGTTGAAAAGGAAACCTTGTTTATTAACTTTAGAAAAATTACCTAAAGCATAAAGAGAATTCAGTTTATTTTATAGCTAGAAAGCACGATAAAGCATTGTCCCTCAACATCCTTTATGCAACAGGCAATGAGTGATCTATGGTATTGTAAGTAACAAGGATTAATTCATGAGGTCACAGCACGTGAACAAGGTTGTGATTATAGTATGCAGACTTGCATCTGTAAAACAAGTCAGTTTGTTATTTCAAAATGTCAGTGGTCAAGTGTAAAGCTTCCTGCAAAATTAACTGTTGAATGCTATAGATTTCTTCTTAATTTGGGGGTATGGTGTGTACAGGTTTATGATTTATTTTACAAACAAGATTCAGCAGAACATACGCACACATATGTAGGTATATATATGTGTAATTCTATAGTATTAAAGCTAACAAATTTTTAACTTTTCACTAGAAAGCTAAATATAGCAAAATCTGTATGTTTTCCTTTTTTTCTGATACAAGGCTTGCAATTCAGAAACATGGACGTTTTATTTATTTTTAGTAAGAAATATTGGTAAGTGAAACTTCGTATCTTGTTTCCAACAAAACTGCTTGCACAATATAAAGTTAAAAATTCTTTGCAACAAAAATGTTCCCAATTTCAAAACCTCTACAGCAAATAATTACAAAAAAAAAGCACCGAAACCATCTAACAAAAAATAGAATTGATGTCATCTCAATTTGCTTTAGCATTTTCAGCTTTTGTTCCACTTGTAAGTTGAGCTCTGTGAGATTTGATTTTGTTCCTTATTTCTATGTCTGTTCTTTCCAAGAACAACGCTGTCACCAATTTCCTGCTTGAAGTAAACACAGTTTGCTCACCTGACTTCTTCCTGACTCAAAACTATGTTAAACTTATTTCCTCTCTTTCAGGTTTTTTTCTTGTATACTCTTTGTTGTATACTCTTGTTACCACAAAGGTTCCACGCATTGTTCTTCGAGGAAGACAGTTTGTACAACAGACTTCTACAAATATCAGCAACACCACATTACTAAATACCAACTGCTTTTGCTATAAATGAAAGCATAAATATTTAATTATGTTCATACTTCAACAGCAGCTTATTTTTCTACACACAATACTTAATGACATGCATCCAACACATTAATGTGTTCAAAAGGTGCTTAGCAAAATGCCAGAGAAGGCCAAAGTCAGCAGATGCGTAGCAAACATAAAATCACGTGTCTTGCCAAGGAGAAAACACATGGTGCATTAATATTAACAGAATGTAAGGACATACTTTACTGCTTTGCCTAGCTGTGGCAGAAAAACATAGAACTAGCATTTTTTCAGAAGCATAGTATGATTGTAACAAGCTCACAGGGACCAAAAATGTGACTTTTGAGTGGATTTAACCAATCTTTCACTCCTGTTTTAAAGCTGCAGAATTGTGACTTATACAATCATAGAATAGAATCATCAAAGTTGGAAGAGACCTTTAAAGATCAAGTCCAAACACTGTCAACCCAGCACTACCACTGTAACCACTGAACTGTATCACCAGGATATAGGATCTTAAAAAACTTTTGAAGATTGCAAGATAAACAAACTTTTCCTTAACAACAACAACAACAAAAAAATCACACTTTCCATGCTGATTCATTAGGACGAATATTGAATGCAATATTAAATAATTAATAATTAAGGACCTTTGAGTTATGCTCATAGTTAACCAAAAATTCATGTGCTGGTACTTGACACAGTAATACTTACTTAGGCTACAGGTTCTCTGAGCAACAGCCTGTCAGAGGTAACTGACATACAACAGGCTATCAAAACAAATATCCATCAGGGACAATGGCTGGTCAACACACAGGTGCTACTCATCTTTCCTGTCATGAAAACAAAGCACTAGTGTGAGACTGTATTTTTCCATACCGAGAAAAAGGAGAAGGGGAAAACCCACGCAATAAAACTGCAACTCTTCCACCTTGGTTAACAAGAGACTATATTCTGCCAAGACTGTCCTATAGTGCGTAGGGATTAGGAGATGAAAAAGAACAAAAAAGACTTCAAGACAGAAAACACAAAGTACAAGATGAAACAGTTACCAAGCAAGGATGAGAAACATTAGTCTTTATCACAATAACAACTCCAAACACTGAAACAAGGTCAACAGTAACAAGAATTCATAACCCTTGACTGTTGACTCTCGCACTGAGGTCCATCTGTGGTACTGATTTAACTTTCAAATTTATTTGGAACAGCAACCAGGCCAAGAGAGAGACAGAGGCATCAGTAGTCTCAGCATTGCATTAATAAACATGTGGGTACCTGCCTCCTAGGTTGGTGTAGGCAACCAGGTTCTCTTCAAGGAAAAAACTGTACAAGAGTCAGAGCTCACAAAGGACTCCCATACCTGCAGTAGTTCAAAACCTTGCCACTCAAAGTAATCTGCCTCACTCCTTTGCCAGGATTTGCTTTCCTATGCACCTTCCCAGGCAGACAGATGGCTATGGCATTCATATCCCGTTCTAATCACTTCCAGCAAGAGAAGCCCGCACCAAAACACCAGATTGTAACCTCGTGAGAATGAGATACTGATAGAAACATCCTGTCAAAGAGTGCTTATCATATCTCAAAACCACAACCAAGTCCACTAGAAATTGTCAGTGTCTTTCTCAGCAGATAACTGACTAGCAAAGTCAACAAGGAATCCCAGAGTGAGCAATGGATCTCAGTTTTCACATCTCTCCCTGCTTGAGAATTGAATTCACTAATTCTGTATTTGTGAGAAAAAAGCACCAGAGACAGTCCTGGAACTGAGCTTTGAAACCCATGTGCTGCCAAGGGAAATGTTAAAACCACAATACTGCAGCGTCAGGTAACAGTGTCACATCCATCATTGGGGCTTCAGAAGAGATGCAAGGGCTTAGCTCTTCTGAAATCTGAACAGAGCCCAATGTGTTATTTTTGAGGTTTTACTTAACTCAAAACAAAAGTAAATCCTATCACAATGGAATCAAATTGAATCAACACTGTGTTGGTTTGTCTGACACGCTTTCAAAATCACAGTTTTGAAGACAGATTTTGGTTGCTGTGCGCACTTTATTATTATTGATTACTATTCATGCCAAACCTTATACAGGCCAGTCACGTTGACCATAATTTGAATTGAAGATAACAAATCAGTTTTATTAACAGAGTGCTGATTTAAGTCCAAAATGAGTATTTTCAGATATCAGTCAACTCTTACCAGTTGTGTAGGATTGTATTTCACAGAAGAGATATTTAAACCACTCCAAACAATGAGTTCAAATTCATATTCTCTGACTTCTATCAATTGCCAAAGGAAAGCTTAAGAATTGACTTATGCCACTTACAGGGGGAAAAATCAACGGTAGGAAAAAGAAAAAAATTGGTCCACCCAAGGAAAATGCAGACTAAGACTTATAGCTGTGCTCTGACATACCAAATGTAGGTACTCAGACTGTGACTACTGGTACAGTCATATGGGAGAAACAGAACAAGATTACAACTCTGTGCTTCATTCATTTAAAGTACTTGCAAAGATACAGCCAGGGCCCAGATTATTGTCCACTTCCTACAGAACAATTCAGTAATGTAATTCATTCAATGGCAATGAACTGTTAAACAGAATAATAAAAACTATGCTGGAGTACTTAATTTGTTCCTCCACAAATCCCAAATTCTTTCATTGTAAAAAAGCTGTAATGTTCCAGCAAACCAGAGATTTATTGAACCAGGTTTGGGCTGTGCTATTTATCCCTTAGCAAGGGCCGATCAAATTTATCTTCACAATCAAAATGCTAAGTTGGAGTTATTTAATGGATGAAAATGTAATACATTCCCTTCCAGAGTAATACAGATTCTGCAGCATTTGCTACTTGATATCAGTCAAGCAAACCAAAAGGTGATGCGTGTGGATTTTACCTCAGGCTTTGCCTATTTATAAGACATTAAGCAAGGTGAAAGAATTGCTTAAAAAAACCCAGTAAAACAAAATAGGCATTTATGTCCACTCTACTTAAAAAATTTAAGATCTCAAACAGTAGCTTATTTACGTTTCAGTCAGCAAAATTCTCTGCAACCAGGAGAAAGGGGAAGTAGGCTTAAACACATCAGGACAAATATCTCTTTGGTTATAGTATCAACATGATTGTAAATCCCCCAATTACAATTTTTAAACATCCCTTATGCCATGCAACTTCTCTTGCAAGCAGTACGTTTGCAACGCGTAATTATCAAATAAAGCTTTCCAATAGGTTCTGTGCGAAATTTTGCTTAAAATAATACAAGAAAGAAACATTATTTCCACCAGAGCGCTTACTGATCGTGCAAATCCTGCCGAGCGCGCCCCGAGGTTAACTGAGCCCTGACGAGATCCCACGGACGGTACCGGGGGTGACGGGCATCTGCTGAGTGCAGGGCACCGCCGCCCCCAGCGCCCGGCCCCGCTCTGCCGGCCTTCCGACGGGAACGGGCTGTTCCCGCCCGGACCGGGAGGGCGGGAGCCGCCAGTGCCGCCCTCCGCGCACCAGGAAATAGCTGGGAGTTATTCCTAACGCTCGGCCAGCAACTTTCCACACTGCAAGCAGAAACCGACACTTTAAATAAATAAATAAATAAAAAATTAACGCCCCCTCCTCGCCCCCTCAGCTCTGTTTCAAACCTGTGAGGGTCCCGTATTTCTCAGGAAAGCGAGGAGGGGAAAGGCACCATCGCCTCCAGCAGTTCCTAGTACCACGGCCGGCCCTCGGACACTTCGCGGCGGGAACCAGCGAGACGTTATTTCTGACCTATTTTCGGCGCCGCCTCGGAGCGATAAACAATCAACAGCGGCGGCGAAGCGCTGCCTGGGCAGAAACTTCTCCGGCCACGAGCCGCTCCCGGGGGCCACGAGCCACCCCCGGAAAGGGGGCTCGGGGAAGCGTCCCCTGCCCCGCGGCGGAGGCGGCCGAGCCCCCGCCCCACCTCGCCGCCCACCCGGTCGGGCTGCGGAAAGGCTCCCCGAGTTTTCCTGCCGAGTTTTTCTGTCGCGGGGATCAGACCGACACAAACAAGTCCCCCGCCCGCCATGCCCGCGGTCCCGGAGACAGGCCGGGCACGGAGGGGTGCCCGCCTGCCCCAGCCCTCCGGGAGGGGACGGACACGGTCGCACCGCTCTGCCCGACCACCCTGCGCTCCCTCGCCGCTCCCCGGCACCGACCTGGGACACAAAGGAACGGCCGCCGCTGCCTGACGATCGCCCGTGCTCCCCCGCGGAGTCCAGGCCGCGGCAGCACCGGGATGGCGTAGCGCAGGCATCCGACGCCAGCGCCTGCTGCTCCCGCGACCGCCCGTG